>PVIJ01001477.1:89065-197419 GCA_004024925.1 Scalopus aquaticus | reverse complement strand
CCCTCCCTCCTCCTCTCCCTCCCCCTCAGGCTTTTGAGCCTGAACAAATTTAGGGCTGCTATGTGGTAGAAGAGTCATTGCAAACCTGGGGGTATGTATTCAATCTCTAGAACTGAAAAAATAAATAACTAAGTCACCAAAAACCAGAGGAATGAGAGTTTTTTTACTCCCATCCTGACTTCCATGACATAAAGTGAACTTAAAATCTTAAGTACTCCTAATGACTATGTACTATTTATAAAGAATATTGATAAATATTGTGTGTTTAAATTTCATTGTGTCAAAGCTCAATATATGTGAGAATTAACTTATAAAATTATTAATGGGCAAGATCCACTTTACATACTATGACTAAGGATGCACAATCCTAAATTCTGTGGCTTCCTCATTCATTATAATTCAAGACCGGCATCATTCTGTGGACTCCTTCTATGCCTAATAGATGTTTTCCTCTAATATTTTTGTTTGCTTTGACTCATATGTATCCAAGAGTATCTGTTTGAAGCTGTTTCTCCTTCAAGGTTAAACTATTCACACTTGAAAGACAGCATAAATTTTCAAAGTAGTATCTAAAAGCCAAAGAGATGTTTATTTCTGCCTGCTGAAATTTTAGGAGTAAAACAATGACAAAATACTACAGTGTCTTTAGTTTACTTATTGTTTCCCTTTAAATTGTAAGGAATTACATTCAAATAGCAATAATCTTAAATGAGCTGATTTGATGTTTTGAATATTATCAGTTTTCTTTTACGTGGATGATTTTAAGATTTCTACTCTGTAAGTAAAATTTTACTATGCTTAGGTCATAAAAATGTTCCCAGAGGATTGTATTTTTTTTTTTCATTTTATGTTTAAAGCCTGCAAAATAATAAAATTCTTTGTAATTTTCTGAACCACATCTGTTTCCAGTAGACAGGTTGGGATGATGGTAGAAAGGGCACTAAATTTGCAGTTGGAAACGGGTTCCTTGCAGGTTTTGACACTTGTTAACCTAGGAAATAATCACTTAACCTTCTGCATCTATAAAATGAAAGGAAACTAGGCTTAAATACATATAATAACCTATTAATTATTTCATTACCAATAATTATCATCATTGTTGCTTTAACATAATATGGCATGAATTGTGTCATCAGTGAATCATATGATCAGTGACTTACTGGCATCTTTTTCTCTCCAACTTACCCAAGTCCTTCTTTTTGGTAATGTAACTGACTGTCTTCTGAGGAACACATTCTGTTGCTAAAGGAGGTTTTTTCGCCTCTTATGCTCTTGCCAATAGCAAAGGAATCAGTCATGCACTCAATCAATTAACCAATCAATTCTGACCCCAATGTTTTTCCAACAATGGTGTTTAAATATTTTAACCTGCAACACTCTATAACTCCCACTTTTATTCCACAATTGGCGTTTTTTTAATCTATTTTACCCATATATCTGTTCTTCCTACCCTTATATCAATGTTTCTTATTTTTGGATGTAATTAAAATTAAGTTGTAGATATTACTTTCACTCTAAATACTTCAATTATATATTTTATTAGAGTTCAATATTTGTTTTGCTCAAATCATAAGTGAACCACTTACTGATTTACAATGTAGGCATAAAATAAAGTAGTATAACTCAGACTTTTATCAGATATGGAATGATATTCCAGAATATTGTTCTCTCATGTCCCTTCGTCCCTTCCCACTCAGTCTCCATCTGTGCTCTCTCTCACTTCTTCAGCTAGTATGTAGACATATTCTAGCTTTCTGGTTCTCTTCTTTCCCGGATTGCTTCAACACTCCCAGCCCCCCTCCCCCAACCTGACACGTACACACGTTTTTTCTTTCTTTTTTTTATTTTTGAGATAACATCTCTTTTCATCATTGTCTGTGCTTTAGAGGTATATGATCTCCCCCTTCCGGTGTCATTACTACACCAAATCCAACACCAAAGCACCCCCAGGCCATCCCCATTGTCCATTATGCTTCCTCCCACTATGTTCTCATCCCTTTACCTCTGATAGCCCCAGTTCTTTCACCAAACTTCTAGGATTTGTTGTCAGTTTGGCTCTGTCTGACCTTTGGTTTCTTTCCCGTCTACATACAATGCATACATTTTTCAATAGACACCTTTAACCCAAATTCTATCCTTTGGGCCATTGTGAAGACTCAGGCTTTAATATCAGTCAGTGTTTTAAACCCATTTCCATCTTGCCAGACAGGAATCTTCCTGTCCAAAGGCCAAAAACCAAAAAACACTTAACATGCCCTGAGCCATGCCCTTCTTGCTTTTTCTCTCCTTCACTGTCTACATGGCTGTCTATGCCTGTCTGCTTCTACTTTGCAATGCCTTCTAGTAGCTCATTATGCACTTTTAAAATATAAATTTGATAGTTTTGATCAGAGGTTTCCCAAAGCAGAAATCCCAGAATATATATTTCAACTTATTTTCTAAGGGAACTTCTGAATTATCTAGATGAGCTGTCTACATCGAGAGCCAGAGAGCATCTGAAACAGTTTTTATTTTGACCAAACCTTTCTATAATGCAACTTCAGGGACAATGAGGTGGTTCCAAAATCACTGTATTGAATAACTGTGCTGTTTTGCCAAGATTATGTAATTTTTAATGTTTTAATACAAAAGAATAAAAGACGTCTTTTAGCAGAGAATTAAACTATTCTCTTGTGATCTGATAGTTAATAAAATAAATGGAGGAATGTAATTTTAAAAATTTTCCTCGAATATATTTAATTTCCATTATAAACCTCTGCCAACAGGTAGGGAAAGTTAATTTCGGTCATTCAGCATCTTTTCCCTCCGAAGATGTTTCCACATTATGGGGACTTAGAGTTGCCAGAGGAGAAAAAATTACTTATAGTCCTTGGGTCAATGGAGAATCAAGGTTTAGTTCAAAGAAGTAATATTGTAAAGTGGATAGGAATTGGGGGTAGGTAGGTAAAAATATCAGTTCATATTTTTGAATACTCTCCCACCACATACATTTGGAATTTATAAACGCTACTTTTGGTTTTCAAATACAAGTCATAACACAAATATTTTACATAATTTTTCACTTGGGATTTATTAGAAAGCATTTTTCTTTGTCTAACATTAAAAATAAAAATTAGAGTAAATATATATCACTATATGTATTATGACTGTAAATATATGTATTTACAGTCAAGGGTTTACCAGATTAATATTGTAACTACCTCATTTATTAAAGTTGTGTCAAATAACTTGTTTCATGAGAGGCTTCTATGGAATTTTGAAGTAAATATCAACTAAGAAATGTTGGCAACACAGACTTTAGGTCTGATCTGAGATGAGATTCTCAGTAATGAGACAGGCATGTCTCTAGGTGGGAGATTATTTTGTTTACATCATGAAAAAAGAAAACTTTCAAATAATTTTATTTTACATTTTCTTAGACACTATATATTGTGTCTAAGAACAACATATTTAGTGTCTAAATATTACATTTATTAGATATCTAGCTATGTCACACATCTAATTAGATAATGTAATTAATCAATATCACTCATCTGTAATTTTCCTTATTTTCAACTACATTCTGTTTTTAAAATGTCCCATTATTTATTCTAGTATCTTATGTATTTTATTCAAGAAAGGCTTTGCCAAACTGTCTTTTCCATGTAAAAATATAATGTGCCAGGAAGCAAAAGGGGAATTTCAAAATGAGCATAGGTAATCAAAACTTTTGGAGTGTATTTTTTGAATGAATTTTTATGTTTAAAAAAAGGTGCCACATTTAGAAATTTTCTGAAATTACTTAACCTATATAATGTATTTCAACTGCATATGGACTTGTTAGTATTTGTTCCATCACTTTTATTTTTTACTGAGGTAACAGTAGTTCAACACTGTGTATGACTTATGGAATAGGTTCACACTTCTTCAGATGTTACCACACCAGTAATCCTTTACTGTATCTCATTGGGCCCCATCTCCCATTTTGCACAGTGGAAGGCATATACCTCTTTGAATTAGTGGTTTTGCATTCTTTGGGCAAATATGTAGGAGTGGAATTGCTGGATCATATGGTAGATCTAAGTTTAATATTTTCAGAAACTTCCACACTTTCCCATAGGGGCTGAGCCAGTCTCTACACCTACCAACAGAGTATGAAGGTTCCTTTTCCTCTCCACCCTTCCAAGTACCTGTTGTTTCTGGTCTTTTCAATATGACCCATTCTCATGGTTGTGAAATAGCTTCTCTTTATGTTATGGATTTGCATTCCCCTGATGATAGTGATGATGAACAGTTTTTTTAGACACAGCTCATTAGGTGGTCAACAGGTACATGAAAGAATCTTAAACTTCTTAAAAAAAAGTTTTGAGTACTTTTGTAAAAGTAATTCTTTATTATTGTCTTAATATATTACCGTTCAATTACCGAAAAACAGCAGCCACCACAAGCTGATGTAAACTTTTCATGTTCCCTGTATTGTGTATACTTGTATATACTTTTCATGTGTATACAAACTGGTAATTAGCATTTTTCATAGGATGATGAAATTCTGAAAGGGTCTTTTAATATGTACCAAAATTTTAGCACTGTATCATGTCAAAGTAGATATTTTTTTTATTCTCAGTTTCCTTATCTAAAAAATTGGAAGTAAGTTTCACTATCCTAACATCTTTTCTGACTCCTAAAGTATTTGATTATGATAATTAAGTTCTAACAAACAGTTTTAAGCACAGTTAATCAGTATCAAATGACTAATGATACAATTTTCCATGATGTAATCTTTCTTTACAGTAATAACTCCTGGTCTCTACTGTAAGTCAACAGAGTTTTGATGTTAAGTTGTGTTTGTTGACTGAATGGTTTACTTAGGGTACTTGTGCAATAGCCCCACACATACATTTGCATTTCAACTCCTTCATTTAGCATAATCCCCCATATATCCCCTCTGCTGAATTTTTAATTACTGATTATTTATGCCTTTGTCTGCTTTGTATTATGTGCAAGGTTTGCAGTAAATTCTGTATGTCATTATATGTGTGCATGTGTGGCTATGTAGCAATAAAATTATTTTTGTTCCAAGCACTTTGTAGAAGCATACGTTTTTATGTCAGCCTTGCAATTTCAGGGTATTTTTGCATATATGGGAGATCCTGCTTTATTTTATTGCATCACATTGTAAATAACCTTGGCTGTTATACTTCAAGGTCTCAGGTGTTGAGTCATCAGCAGCTATGGAATAGATTAGAATTGCAGTACAGCTGCACAGCTACAGACTAAGGGTAATCCAAGATCTTTCAGGCTTAACATCAGCATATGGACAACTCCTCAGTACTCGCCTGGAAAGAGAGCTAATTTGGGAATTTTTAGCTAATTCCCTCAAGATGACTTTTCCAAATGATTTTTAACTTCTATAATGCAAATAGAAAGGCATGTGAAAATAAGCAGAGTTCAATTAAAACCGAGAACAATAACACAGACATTTATGCCTACATCTTCCAAAATTGGCCATTTTATAAAGAACTGTACTTTAAAATATTTTATTTCTACTTGGATGCACTTGGAGAATATTTAGCTCACTAGTATCTTGGGTATAATTAAAGTAGTAATAGAATCAGATCTATGAGCAATTTATGATAATTATTTATTATGTACTTAAAAATAAGCATAAATTGGCATCTATCGGAATTAGAAATGAGAAACTAAGTTGTAAAACACTTAAACTACAGAAATGTGCATGGCTATCTGAAGGATTGAGACTACCTCCTAATTATTATTACTGTGTAAATGTTCTTTCTGCCTGTACTTCACCCAAATATGTGAAATACATGTTTCTCCCAAGAGTCAAATGGATTTGGGGAAGTCATCAAATGTCTGTGTAACACCCCAGAATGGATTCATTCATATTGCACCTCCGATTAATTGAAAACATCTCCATGGGCTCTGAGAGCTTTTATGAGCACATCTATCTTGTAGACCTCATCTGTTTTAGTAGTAGTAGTAGTAGTAGGAGGAGGAGGAGGAGTAGCAGTATTATTATTATTAATTGTGGTAACATTGGTTTACATTGCTACTGCTATTTTGGAAGTATAGGATTCCCTCTTCAGGTTACTGCAACTCTCCCACCACCAAAGCACCAATAGGCTACCAAACAGTCCACTGTGCTCCCTCCCCACTTTGTTCTCCTCTCTCCCCCTCCTCTCTCTCCTCTGGATGCCCCAGTTCTGCAGTCATCTCTTTTTATTCTTCTCTTCTCTGAAGTCCAGCCACACTGGTTTTCATATACCAAATGTATTTCTGTTATCCTTACTAATATTTTTGCCTCAGTTGCCCTTTCCCTGCCCATGAATCTTCTAATGATTAAAAAAAATTACTAGAGTGGTATTTGATCTATTAAAATAATGGGTAGAAAGTATAAAGAATTCACATATACTACCCCTTCCTCCTCTTCCCCCATTCTCCCCCCACACTCCCAATACCCAGATTCCCCTATTATTAATATTATTAATATTAGTGTAGTGCATTTATTTTAATTAGTGAACAGATACAATATTTTTAACTAAAGTCCATAGTTTGCATTAGAGTTCACTTTTCGTGTTGTACAGTTTTATGCTTTCGGGGAGATACGTAATGTTATGTATTCATAATTACAGTATCATGCAGAGTAGCTTCATTGCTCTAAAAATTTCCTGTTTTGCACCTATTTATGCCTTCCTCCAGCCTCCCAAACCCTTGCAACCACTCATCTTTTTTTACCATCTCAATAGTTTTGACTTTTAGAGAATGTCATATAGTTGGAGTCACACAGTATAGGCTTTGAAACTAGCTTCTCTCACTTAGTAAAATGCATTTAAGCTTCCTCCATATATTTTCATGGCTTGATAGCTCATTTATTTTTATTGGTGAATAGCACTTCTTTGTCTGGATGTACCCAGTTTGTTTATACATTGACCTATTGAAGGATATCTTGGTTTCTTCCACATTTTGGCAATTATGAAAAAAGTGTTGTTTACTCCTTTGGGTAAATACCAAGGAGCACAATTGCTGGATCATATGTTAAGGGTATTTTTAGTTTTATAAGAAACAGCCAAACTATCTTTTAAAGTATTTGTACCGTTTTATTTTGCTACCTGCAATGTCTGAGAATTCCTGTTGCTTCTCATCTTCACCAGCATTAGCTATTGTCAGTGTTTCTAAAACATGTGCAATAGTGTCTCACTGTTGTTTTAATTTGCAGCTCCCTGATATAGGAATGGAACACCTTATCTGTGCTTATTTGCTATGTGCAAACTTCTCTGGTGGAGTGTCTGCACAAATCTTTTACTCACATTTTAATTGAGTACCTTGTGCTTTTATTGTTGCGTTTTCATTGTTCTTTGCATGTTTTAGATACCAGTCCTCTATCTGATAAGTATTTTGAAAATATTTTCTTTCAACCTGTGGCTCATATTTTTATTCTTTTAAATACCACTCACAGAGCTGAAGTTTATTACATTTTAATGAAGTGAAATCTATCAATTATGTTTTTATGTACTGTGCTTTTGGTATTGTACCTAAAAAAGTCAATGCCAAATCCAAGGTCACCTAGATTTTTCTTCTGTTATATTCTGGAAGTTTTATACTTGTTTTTACATCTTAAGGTGTATGACCCGTTTTGAGTTCATTGTTGTGAGGGTTCTAATGGCTTTTTGCAAACACCATCTCCTCCTTGGTGTTCTGATTTTAATGTCACCTCCTCAAGATGTCTTCAAAAGAAGTCTCACAACCAATCACTGCCTAATCCACTATCCTCCTTTTTCCTTGGCATTATCATCATACAAAATCATGCAGTCCCTTATTTTCCTGTTTTTTTTTGTTTTTTTTTTTTGTCTAGAATTTAAGTTCTATGGGAGTCAAGACTCAATCTATCTTGTCCACTACCCATATGTTAATGTCTAACACAGTACTTGGTGCACGTGAAGAATTGACAAATATTTGGCAAATGAATAAAAAAGAAATACACTTAACAGAAATCTTAAACACATTGTTAAGCATTTTAAAGATTTTGACTCTTAGTTCCTTAATAAATAATAGGGATGGAAAATTTACAGCAATGAAAATGGAGGGTACTGAAGAGGAATCAGAATTAGAAAGGATAGCTATTTTGTTTGTTGTGCCTGTGACATATATTAAGCCTAGATGAATTTAGAGTACAGTGCCTCAAGAAGAATGTGACTCTTAGGGAAATTAAATGATTTGCATGCAAGTGTTTAGAGTCCCTGGTTGATTGCCAATAGACTTTATTTTGGAGAAGATCTATTTAATCATTTTGAAGAGTCAATAGCAAACTCAGATAGATTGCATCTCCGTTCCACAAAATGCAAATTAACTTCAACAAATTTTAGTTTAGCTTCTATTAAGCAAATAATGGAAAATAATGTATTTGTAATCTGGGTTAAATTAAACAGTAAATTATCTTTCTCATACATAGGGAAAGAATCATGTGACCCGATCTTTTTATTGGTTCTATTGAATCTTAGAACAAAACAAAGCCAAACAGGTTTAATAACTTTCCTTGGCTACTGATGGGCCATTATGTAAAGATTTTTGGGGTCCTGAAGTATCTATGTTCATATTTTCCTGTCATAGGTCAGAGATGTTTAAACTGTGGACACTATCAAGATGTTGCTATTTCTGCTGGAATTGAGTTGTCATTTTATCTCCTGAATCTTTCAGGTCACTTTTTATATGAACAACCCATAAAAAAAATGAGATTATTTTCATCATTTCTTCTGAGTTTTATTATCAGTCATTCTGCACATATTTATGATGGAAGTGAGAAAGAAATACTTACCTCCTTATAGTTTGATAAAGCAAATTTGTATCAGCAATACTTGAAGGGCAAACTGTTTGACTAAAATGACTCAAAGCACTGTGATATTGTCATTTCGATGAAATAAGCTTTAGTAGCTTAAAAATTAGTAGAAAACACACCAAAAAAGAGGTTGTTATTTTTTATTTTATCTTTTGTGTAGAAGAACTGTGGTGCAAGCCAGGTTGGGGGAGGTGAGAGGAGCCACCAGAGGCAGAGTAGGAAGCAGAACAGGCAGAGTCACTGAAATATATTGCTGAGGGGAGCAGCGGGTGAGAAAGGAGAGGTCTGCTGCGCCATGGTGGTCAGCTCCCTGGCCGGGGATCAAACTCAGGCATTAGCGGTGACAGCGCTGAGACTTAATCCCTAGGCCACCAAGGAGGCCCCCAAAAAGTGATGTTTAAAAAAACTACCAATTCATTTAGCATTTTTTTTGGAGTAATTTTCATTGTCTCTTGTGCTAGAAAGTTTCTAAAGATAGTGGCAAACTTTCCTTCTCATTGTGTGTACACATGCCCCCCACCCCCACCCACCTGTTCTCCCATCCAGGCAGAATCCATTTGATTCCCTTCCCATGATCTGGATTGGATCTACATCTTACTTTGCCCAAACTGACACTGTGCTAGGTTTTCAGAAGCCTCAAACTTTCAGTTTTAGCTTTTGGAGAGACAGACCCCCGGTGGGATTACTAAATGATAAGCCTATGTGGAGAGACTCCGCAGAGGATGAGAAGTTGTCTTAGGTAGTCTGGCCTCTGCCACATTCCCATGTGATGCAATAAGAAGCAGTGATGTGTCCTATCCAAACTGGAGAATCACAGACAAATGAATAGGTGTGTTTTAAAATCAACTAACTACTCTCACATCCATTATCTTATCTGATTCTCACAGTAATTGTCGAAGGTATCATTATTCTCATTTTTTAATTGGGCAAAAGGAGATAGAAAGTGACCAAATGACATGCACCCAAAGGCATTCAATGGTGGAACCAGGACTGGGCCTAAACTAGAGTGTAATCTTCATGAAGACAAAAATTGTCTCTACTGTGTTACTGAGCACCCAGAGAATGGACATGATAGCTGCCTAATAAATATTGACTAAATCAGTCCAGAACCTGAGTTTTGCGCAATGGCATCCTGCTTATATGCTTATACTGGATGTTTTTTTTTTTAATTAATTTTTTTTTTTTACATACAAGCTGGGGTATAGACCAGAGGCGTGGGGCGGCGAGAAGTTTCACCAGAAACAGAGTGGGGAGCAGAACAGGCAGATCAGAAATACACTGCTGAGGGGAGTAGCGGGCGAGGCAAGAGAGGTCTGCTGCGCCATGTGGGATTCTCCCCGCTGGGCGTCGAACTCGCATTGCGCGCTGCCTACAGCTCCACAGCGCAGTGCTCAACCGCTGCGCCACCAGGGAGGCCCTGGATGTTTAGGGACTATATTGTTCCTCTATTTTAGCATTTGTGGCTTGTCTGTTGTGGGTATTTAACAATGTTAGATGACACGCAAAATAGTAAGGGCTTAAAGCAGTGCCTCAGAATAAAGAGGCAAGCAGATTTTACTAGAATTTTCAAGTTGGTAAAGGGAAAAATTCTTGAGTTTTAGGCAATGGATTTGAGAAGGAAAGGAGAGAAAGGACATTCCTGTTGGAAGATGCTGTAGGAATATCATTCTAAGAGTTAATGTCCAGAGGATTGAAAAGAACCAGTGTTACTGGAATTAAAATGGCCTTTGCATATATTTTCAAAGTAAACAATGGAGAAATTAGATTCATGAATGTAAGGAAGGACAGCACAAGTCTGAGGGTGTGTGTGTGTATGTGTGCGCAAGTGTTCATTCCTCACTTTTATATTTATGTGCCTCTAGATATATCATTAGCTTCTCATTTTCTGCTTTGATACATGAATGGTACAGAATATTTTTTAAAAGAGTGCTACATGTAAATGTTACTAATTTCTTTGTTTTAAACATGTGTTTTGACACGTGAACTATTCTGATTACCTTTTACCTTACTTAGTGCCTAAAATTTGGTGTCTAATAAAAAATCAATCCCTAAAACATGGCACTTAATAACTATTTCCCAGATTAATTTATTTATAGAAAGAGAGTGCTTTTATAAATTCTTATGAATTCTGCCATTGGATATTGCCTTGTTAAGTAAGTTAGCTTCTAGAAATAATTTGAAAAAACTTTTAAATCCATTTGAATTGTAATGCTAGTCAGTTATCTTCTTAGGTTATTCATTCAATATGTAAACAGTAAATTATATTTATTTCAGTTTAAACATTAAAATTCTAATAAGCTAGTACACCATAATAAAACAGAACTCCCTAAGATGGTCTTCTTGGATAGAAATGGCACTAAAAAAAATTTTATAGTAAAATGTTGGGCCTCCCTGGTGGCGCAGCGGTTGAGCGCTGCGCTGCGCTGTGGAGCTGTCGGCAGCGGCGATGCGAGTTCGAAGCCCGGCTGGGGAGAATCCCACATGGCTCGGCAGACCTCTCCTGCCTCGCCCGCTACTCCCCTCAGCAGCGTACTTCTGATCTGCCTGTTCTGCTCCCCACTCTGTCTCTGGTGAACCCTCTCGCCACCCCACACCTCTGGTCTGTGCCCCAGCTTGTATGTATAAATAAATAAATCTTTAAAAAAAAATTTATAGTAAAATGTTATAGCATGAATGAGATATTTAGAGAAGAAAATAAATCACCTGCAATAATCAATTCCCTTCTCCCTGTAATACAGTAAATAGTTTCTGCTTTAGATTTTTTCCTTCTGATTTTGAGGTAGGTGCCTGTTCTTTGCATTGTTAGACTGGCTGAAATAAGCAAATATAGAATTATGTGTGTGTGCACTAATATGTATTGTTTAAATAAATTATATTACTCTTTAATTTAATTATATTGGGGGCATGTATTTTTATTTAACATCATATTTAGTATACATTGGACTTTGCAAAGCTACTTTAATCTACTCACTCTGTGCCAACCTACAAATTGCAGTGCCATAAGAATTACATTATATGCATTTTATTGCTTCAGATCTGTTTATTGAAGGGGAAGGGATGGTAAAACACATCATGTAGCTGTGAGAATTTTCCAGGTAGGTACTTCAAAAGATGATTTTCCTTCAGGACAAAATTGCAACAAAGGGAATGTCTGTGAAAACAATCTATCTCAAGCACTTAAGCTGAAATCAGAACTCCAAATATTGACCTCTGAATTATGAGGGTATCTCTTTTCCTCTATTTAATTAAAACGATTACCTTGAAATGTTTACTTAAGCTATATGTCATTTACTGATGAAGATTCTATAGTGAATTAGTGCCAGAGATAGAACTTGAAAAAAAGAAATAAAAATGTCGTTTGACTTTTAGGTCTGTTGTTATCAGTATATTTAGTCTCATGGCTTTTCTCCTCACAGTGGACTCTAAATTTCTTTAAAATGAGAACTCTAGATATCCATTTTACTGTTCCTCAGAGCACCCAATCCAACATCACACATTCAAAAACATACTGAATAACACTCCTGTGGAATCTACATATCTAAATATATAGCCAATTGGCAGATTAGACTCGAAATGATAGTGTTATTGAACATTGGCTGCATCTTAACAACTGTTCTGTTAATTTCATTTGCATAGTTTTTATTCAAGTATTTTGCAATTCAGAGCTTCCCTCTTGGACCAATCCAAACATTTTAAAGTAAAAATGGAGTTCTTTCTGGGTATTTTTGACATTCATAAGAAGTACGATGTCAAACTTGTTGGCTGGTGAGGTGGAAGGTGGTGTCTTGGGGTCTGAGTTTTCTTTCTGGATGTCAGTCTGAGCATTCTGTCTCTGCTTTCAGCATATTATACTTATTATGAAACCAAACTCCTCCAAAAGCTACACATGTGCCTCTGTGAAATGACTCCTGCTACCTGTCTATCTTTATCTCCAAATCCACACACCTCTTTCAGCTTATTGTGTTCCAACAATATTTTTTCAATGTCTTTCTGTTCCTAGAAGAATCTCAACTCTAAGAATCTTATCCCACTGTCCTGCAGTGCTTACACTTTGATTAGTCCCATAATTGACTTCATTATCCCACAAGGTATGAATTCAATAGCCCTTCCTCAAGGAGTTGTTTTCTGACTACATTATCTAAAGTCTCTCCCTACCAAAGTTGTTAGGTGTCCTATCACAAGATTTTCATTCAGGGGATTTGTTACAATGATGATTATATTCATTGGCATTCCTTTCCAACGAAGTGTATGTTCCATGAGTACAAGACCATTTTTTCTCATTTTTTCCCCAACATATGGGCTGTGCAGAAAAGAGTGCTTCCTGGGCAGGAAGGTCCTGGGAAATACTTACTGAGTTAATAAGCAAATTATTGCAAAAATATAACATTTTAAATCTTAATGTGAACAATGAATTAATTTGAAGAGTCTGGTATAATTCTGATGCTCATTTCATTTTTGTTTGTCTAAACCCAGTTACTAGCTTGTATTTCACATGGTGAGCCAGCCAAATTGTTTAATGTATTTCAACAATTGAGACTCTGGAACACATGAAGTTAGGTGATTTTTCTAAACACAATGATAGGGAAGAAACAAAAGATCTTTGACTTTTATTTTTGTTCAGAAAGAAAATAACAAATTTGTTTTTAAAATTTTTAATGTAGATGGTACCTTGTGGTACGAAGTATTTTCAATTTGTTATCTATATTGATTTTAATAGTCTGAGCAAAATTCATAAATTTGGAAATTTGTTGGCAAATTATTACTTCTAGTGATTTAAAAGAAAATGATTTCAAATAATATATTGAAACCTAGTAAACATTCTTGGAGACCAAAAAGCAGCAGGATTTTGTTATATGTGGATTTCGTTGAGCTTAACAAGTCTAAAGGTTGAATTTTGAAGTGTTTTCACTATGTGTGTGATTCTCATCATTTCTATTCCATTTCAAAGGAAATCAGTGAGAATAATTTTATATGAAATAAGGAAATGTATGATTTAATACACTGTGCTATGTATTGACAATATTTCATAAATATCCTTAATATGGTGTGCCTTTGAAAATTTTATATTAGAATATCTCCTTTTTATATCATAATTAATATTTACCAGTTTTCCTTTTAAAATTTAGTGCAAGGTAAGAAATAGTGTTAGCCTTATTTTGCTTAAAGTAGAAGCACTATACAGTACACTCATCTATTTCTACTATGGCACTGATACAATCTTTTGATCTGTGATTAAAATACATGGTTAATATATTGAACAACCTCCAAACTGTTTTCCCATATCTCTAATTCATACACAATGTTGGAAACCAATGTTGCCTCAAATAAATGAACAGTACCCCCACACACAAACATGTATGTATGATTATATAAATGCTTCAGAGAACTTGATATTTTCCTAATAAGTACAATCTATGAGAAAAAAAAACTTCTGGTAAATAAAATGAGGATATGTGAAGGGGCCATAAATGATAATTTTCAACTTTCACTTCCTTTTGAGCTCATACCTGATTTGTGATTTTGCTAGTTTGTAAACACAGATCCCACTTTTCAAATAGAATTATTTATTTTACTGTCTTTAAATATTTCTATTTCCACCTAAAATAAGTAAAGTTGAAAATAACTTTGTTTCAAACTTCACAAAGCAAGATATGTTGAATAGTGAGCTGCTACTACTACATTTCAGCGTAAATGTGGAACTCTCATTAAAGACATCATGTATAGAATGAAGCATCTCATTCAAGCACTAGTTTCTCTGTTCTATCTTTGCATAGTTGCATCTTTGAATATTTCTTGTTTTGAAAATGGTACTTAACTTCTATTTCCAAGATAGAGGAATGTGATTGAATTTAAGTTGTTCCCTAAAACAAAAAGAATCACAGCAAAATAAGTCAGACAAAATGCATCACAAGCATTTTCAAGATACTGGGTATTAGTTAAAAATGAAACATAGTGATTCCAAATATTATAATGAAATAAAGTGATCCCAAAAGGTGCATCAGCTTACTGCCTTGAGAAGGTTTTTCTAGGCAAGAACTCAAGGAAGAACCCAGATAAAACTTGAAGTTTGTAAGGTAAGAGGATGGAAATGATAGTTTAGGGATATTAAGGCTTATTGAATTCACAGAACAGAATTCAGGAGAGGAGAGAGCCCTGGATTTGCATAGGGATACCTCTGTGCAGTCATCAGTGTCCCAATCACAACGTGGATATGAAAAAAACTGCATGAAGGGAGACAATTACCTGAAACCATTAGAAAAGAGTGTTTCCAGTGTGTACACAGGGTCAGGAACAATGCTGTCGCTACAAGCCAGGATGGAAAAGTCTCAAAATTCATGGGACATTGAGTATTTAGAAGGATTTACTTCAATGGTAAAGGATATTTAGAATTAGACTAAATGCTACTGCAATTTAGATTCACATTTATTGAAATCAAGATCTAAAAGGATCAAACTATTTCTTTTTTTAAAAGATTTTTATTTATTTATGCATAACAAGCTGGGGTACAGACCACAGTGTGTGGTGGCAGAGTGTTCATCAGAGACAGAGCGGGTAGCAGAACAGGCAGATTGAGGGAAACACACTGCTGAGGGGAGCACAGGTGAGGCAGGAGAGGTCTGCCCCGCCCTATGGGAATTTCCCTGGCTGGGCATTGAACTCGCTTCACTGCTGCTGACAGCTCCACAGTTCAGCTCCTAACCACTGTGCCACTGGGGAGGCCCAGAATCAAACTATTTCTAAGTAACTTAATTGCATCCCAGAACAAAGCTCAATAATATTTATAAGATATTGAAAATGTGTTGCATGCATATTAAAAAATATGTGCGTGCAATAAAATATAATGAATTTCTGAAACATAAAACATGAGAGAATCTTAAAATAATTATTCTGAATGGAAAGAAGCCAATAAAAAAGTGTAGGTATTCTATGATTTCATTTATATGTAACTATGGAAATGCAAGATAATCCATAAAACTGAAATCAGATCAGTGACTTGCTGAGTTGAGGAGTATAGTTGGGGGTGTTTTAATGGGTGATACATATTGTAAAAGCACAAAGAAACTTTCAGGGCTAATGAAATATATTGAATATATATTCATTCTCTTCTTTCTGACAATTGCATTGGAAGTGTCTACCTATTTTAAAAATCACCAGACTTATTCTTTGCAAATATACAACTTATTAGATATCAATAATGCCTCAATAATGCAATTACAGTAAGAATTAACTACATGAAAAAACATTAAGCAATCCAGAAGCATCATAAAGTACAAATTATAAACCTCTGTAACCAAAATAAGTTTGTAACCAAAGATAAGGCAAAAAAAAAAAATAGTGCTTTAATGTGATGACAATAAATCTATAAGGAAAAATTTTAGACAGTATGTGAAGACAAGTGGATGATGTTGATTCTGCTTCTTTAATCTGTTAGCTCAATATTCCAGAGATAAATATAATCCATGTTACAAAGTATTCTTGTATAGACAATTGGTAACTTATTTCTCTTAAATAGAGAGAAAGTTTTATCTTGGAATTGTATAATTTCCCAGTTATCCTGGCTGCCTGTCTATTCCCAAATATATTATTTTTGATTTTTACTAAGGATTTAAAGAGACACAGTTGTGTCAGTCTTAAATTTATCTCTTTTCTACAAGCTTAGAATAAAATTTGGGAGATGAGTAAAGTCACAAAAATCTTATAGTCTATCACCTCATTTTATGAAAGTCAAATTTGAGGCCAATTTAAATTACTAGCTTAGTATATGAAGAATAATTAGTGGCAGAGATAGAACTAAAATTCAAGTCTTGTAGTATCTACTCCAAAACTCTTTGTGAGACATTATGCATGCTACTTCATCTTGATATATTATGTATAGTAGCATAATGGAGTTCCTAAATAGGTGGAACAAGCCTTTACCTTGAACTGCCAAGGTATTTGACTGGGGTAATTATTAATTATTCTAGTTCTCACCAGTCTTCTGTTGCTAAATTAGTTTTACTCATATTTCCTGACTGGATAATTTGTCTTGCCTGAATCAGTTCTTTAGTCAAATTTTCATCATATTTATAAATATAAACCAGTTTTCTTTTTTTTTTTCTTTCAAGATTTATTTATCCATACATACAAGCTGGGGTACAGGCCAGAGGCGTGGGGCAGCGAGATGGCCCACCAGAGACAGAGTGGGGAGCAGAACAGGCAGATCAGAAATACACTGCTGAGGGGAGCAGCGGGTGAGGCAGGAGAGGTCTGCCACGCCTCGTGGGAATCTCCCCAGCTGGGAGTCGAACTCGCATCGTGTGCTGTCGACAGCTCCACAGCACAGCGCTCAATCGCTGTGCCACCAGGGAGGCCCCCTAAACCAGTTTTCTTGAAAGTGAAAGGTCTTTGGTATCTTTTTGTCAATTTATGGTTTAATGAAAATAAGAAAAACAAAAAATGGCAAATACTTTTTAGAATGATAAATATATATATGCACACACACTGTGAATAGCTACTACATAAAAATTTACATACATTTGCTCAATTATTTTAGATATTTCTGAACATATTACATATTCTATTTAATTTTTTTTTACCATTGAAGTAACATTGATTCACCATACTATGTCGAGTTTAAAGGAATAGGTTCATACGTATGTGTTTGGTATATTATGTTATTACTTATACATTTGTCCAATACTTATACAGTTGGTGGTATCAATATGATCTCACTTCATGGATGAGGAAACCAAGGCGT
Organism: Scalopus aquaticus; assembly: GCA_004024925.1. Classification (NCBI taxonomy): domain Eukaryota; kingdom Metazoa; phylum Chordata; class Mammalia; order Eulipotyphla; family Talpidae; genus Scalopus; species Scalopus aquaticus. The sequence goes on along the minus strand of PVIJ01001477.1, from coordinate 179,852 downwards.
ATATACTACGCAGTGAAGCAGAGTAAATTCTATCAATAGAGATAATACGGTGTCGATTTTTAAAAATGCAAAATTAACTTTTTAAAAAAGAACTTCACACAGCTAAATATGATGGGAAAATTTTCATTCCAAACTTATACTTTCTGCTGATATTGGAAAAAGTTTTTCTGCTCTGATAGTTTCTACTTGATCATAAATTTCTTTAAGTACACATACTAATCTGGCAGTAAGGATAAAGATATTTAATTAAATTCTTTTTCATTTATGATTATTCCAATACTATCTATTGTATAATAGAACTCTTAATTTAACCTGAAAAAGTATTACTCTTAAGAAATCTACTTTATAATTTTTTTAAAAAATTTAGTGAATAAAGGGGGCAGTAAAATTAGTAATTAATTATTTAAAGCACAATGGAAATCATCATCATAATGTTGTCATGAAAACACTGATAAAATAAAATTGTATTCTGCTGACTTGGGAGTTCCTCAGTATGGAAACTCTCAGACATTTAGTAATAAATGTCACAGACACATACACACATACATAAATACACACACATACATATTTACAGGCATGTACATATGCATTTTAATGAATAGTCTCATATATCACCCCTTTTTCCCTCCAAAGGCTTATACGTGGTATTGAATGTCCTCTGAAAAAGACTGCTTCATAAGGAAAAATTTAACAATAAATGTTCCATCCCATGTCACTAATATGCCACCATTATTTATTATCATATTGGTTTTTGTTCTCACATTTGTCTTGATAAATTTTATTAGTCTTCAAACCTTACATTTTTTCTCATCTCTGAAATTTTTTTTAGTTTATTTCTTTCTCTTAGACTTAGCAAGAAAAACAGAGAAGCCTGAAGTGAATAGAATTAGAAATGGAAGAAGAGACATTACAACTGATACCATTCAAGTACAAATTATAAACCATAAAGTACAAATTATAAATGTCTGTAACCAAAATGAGTTTGTATCCAAAGATAAGGCAAAAAAAAATAGTGCTTTAATGTGATGACAATAAATCTATAAGGAAAAATTTTAGACAGTATGTGAAGAAGAGTGGCTGTTATGAATAATTATTTACCAAATTGACAGACTTAATAATATGTTATAAGAAACATATACAGTAATTTAAGTGGCAGTTATTTCAGGTTTGCAAGGATAGTTCAACTTAAGCAAATTAATATATGTAACACCACATATCAAAGTAGTAAAAGTAAGCTATAGAATGAATATATATTTCCTTATCAAACTCCCAACAGTGAGCATCCCCGGTGTCACAGGGGGTTAAGTCTCAGCACCATGAAGCTATCCGCAGCCACTGCAGCATGAGTACAATTCCTGGCCTGGGAGCTGACACACATGGTGTAGCAGACCTCTTCTGTCTGGCCCACTGCTCCCCTCCGCAGTATATTTCAGTCAGTCTGCTTGTTCTGCTGCCCACTCTGTCTCTGGTGAATTCTCTCAACCCCTGCACCTCTGGCCTACACCCCAGTTCTTTTCTGCATAAATAAATAAAAAATAATAAATATTATATTAAATACTTAAAAAAAACCTCCCAATGGTATAAAGAAAACAATGCTAACATTAGAAAGGAACTACAAAAGAACCTGAATAACCAAAGCAAACTTGAGGACTACAAAGCTAGAGGCATCATGCTTCCTGAATTTAAGCTACATTACAAAGCTGTGGTAATAAAACAGTATAGTATTGGCATAAAACAGATAAATAGATCAATAGAACAGAATCGAGAGCCTGGAAATAAACTCACACATAGTCAATTAATTTTTTACAAAAGATACAAGAATATAGAATGGTAAAAGGAAAGTCTTCTTTAAGATGTTAGGAAAACTAGACAGCAACATGCTTTAGAATTAAAGTAGATCTCTTTCTTACACCATAAGCAAACACCAATTAAAATGAATTAAAGACTTGAACATAAGGCTTGGAACTATAAAACTAGAAGAAAATCAGGCAGGAAGGTCCTTGACTATGTTCATTTCGTTTTGCATTTGACATCAAAATCATAGACAACAGAAGCAAAAATAAGCAAGTGTGTCCATATCAAACTGAAAAGCTTCTGTACCACAAAGGAAACCGTTAAAAAAAAAAATGATAGCACAATCTACAGAATGGAAGACAATGTTTGCAAACATCTATCTGATAATGAGTTACAAATGACAATATATAAAATATATAACTTACACTAAATAAAACACTAATTAAAAATGAGTTGAGGGGGCCTCCCTGGTGGCGCAGCGGTTGAGCGCTGCTCTGTGGAGCTGTCGACAGCTCACGATGCGAGTTCGACGCCCAGCCGGGGAGAATCCCACATGGTGTGGCAGACGTCTCCTACCTCGCCCGCTGCTCCCCTCAGCAGTGTATTTCTGATCTGCCTGTTCTGCTTCCCTCTCTGTCTCTGGTGAACACTCTCGCCGCCCCACGCCTCTGGCCTGTACCCCAATTGTATGTATAAATAAATAAATCTTTAAAAAAAAAAATGAGTTGAGGAACTAAATGCACATTTTTCTAAAGGAGAATTACAAATGACAAACAGGTACCATAACATAATATTGTATAATTGACATTTTTCTGGGTGAAAAATTTAAATGTTCTCACCAAAAAAGTATACCTGAGTGTGAGGTGATGGCTGTGTTAATTAACAGCATGAATTTATCTGTGTTAATTAGTTAATTAACTAATCCTTTCACAGTGTAGACATCACTGTGGTTTTAAGTCATCACATCCTGCACTTTAAATATCTTACAATTTCATTTAGCTGATTTTTTAATGCCTATGCATTTGGAGGTGGGCATAAGTACTGATTTACATAAGGAAGAACGAACTTAAGTTTGAAGGGTTTTGGATAATGTTCTGTTGAGATCCATAGGAGCATAAAGTTCAAAATCCAGCCAAATATTTGTTATGTTAATATGACTTATGCCTTCACTGGATTAAAAAAGTAAGTTATTGCTTCCTGTCTAGCCCAACTTCACTACCAAATTATCCTTTATCAAAAAATCCCCAGGAATCTATGTCAATGCCTAGTTTATTTTTCAAAAATTTATGTAAGTTATCAAATAATGCTATAGAAGGACTAAGTAATGTGTTTTTTAAAATGATGATGGTAACTTGTTTCAATGTTCCTCTACTAAATGGTTTAGAGTCATTAAAAAAGATTGATTGGCTACATGAAAATATTAATGCTCCCCTTAATAGTCTAATGGTGGATCACCTTCTTGAATCCCATCTTCCTTGTCTCTTATGTTGAATTATAACTACCTTAAAAGATTGTGTTTTCTAATTATTTTAGATTTATTGAACTAACTTTGAATTAAGGCTCAAATCATGAACTTAGTGATTAATAAATAAAGTTCTTTAGAAAAGATGTTTTTAGGGCTCAGGGGCTTTGGTGGCTCAGGGGTTAAAGTCTCAGTGCTATCTAGCTATGATCAGCCACTGTGGCGTGAGTTTGATCCCCAGCCAGGGAGCTAACCCACATGGTGCAGCAGACCTCCCCGGTCTGACCCACTGCTCCCCTCAGCAGTGTATTTCAGTAGATTCGCCTGTTCTGCTGCCCACTCTGTCTCTGGTGAATCCTCTTACCCCCCCCCCCACCTCTTGTATGCAACCCAAGTTCTTGTATGCATAAACAAATTTTTAAAAGAAAAGATGTTTTTAACCACATTAATTTTAGTATTTGATTTACCAAATCTCATGATAATCTCTACAGAAATATAAACCGTGTCTTGCTTGTCTTTCCTCCTTACAAAGTAATGCAAGAACCTAGTGTTGATTATACTCATCAAAATGTTGACTTTGAATGATTGCTGAGTTCTATTAGTATATGCATTGAATGTTTTTGAAAGTAGAAATAACCACACTTCAAATTTCATTACTTTTATCTTCATTATAACAAGTTATCAGTTACTTCTCTCTGTATCCTAGGATAGGAATGGCATCACAAAATAAAATATAAGCTGACAGTTCACAGATTTATTATTGTATTTGATGTATTCACATTTTAAAGAGTGATGTTTTGCAGTTAAATGAATCCAAAGAAATTAAATCTCCTTAAAAGGAATCAATCCTCTCAAAGTGGTATTTTTTTTGCCAATACTGTTTGATCAATCCATAATTGGGTGTGGGCTTTCTGAGACTGCACACTTTTCATCTACCTGAGGTAGATTATATTTTTGAGAATTAATATCTTAAAATATTGATTTTCTGTCTAATCATTACAATTGAATGTATTCATATTAGTTCATTCCAATGAAATATCAACACCAATAGAAAATTACATTTAGGAAGTAGATATGATTAATGTACTTGAAAAATCAGTGTGTGTGGAATTAAAAAGCCCAATTTCCATGAATATTATCCTAAAGTGTTTCAATTAAAATGCCAACTAAAGTTCTGGTGGAGCCTAAGAGAGGCAGTGAGCACATGAACCCTTTAGTTCCTGACTTGCCACTGCTCTCTAGTTGTCCATCAACCTTTCCTATGGGATCTGAGTCAGTAACAAGTCATTGACTTTGTCACAGGAATTCCACTGAAGATCCGATGTTTGATTGTGTATATTCCATCCTGATCTGGCTACAAACAGCCTACTCCACACCAACATATGCTTCTCCCTTCCTCAAAGAAAGGAGTTCATCAAGAAAGACAGAATAATGCTAATGCCTGAGCTTAGTAACTTTCCTAGGATGCCTGTTTTATGCAATAGTACAAATCTAGCTGGTTGAACTCTTGAGAGTGGAATAACAGTAAGTACTGTTCTGTTATATACTTAATTCTGTTACCTCACAGAATGGAGAATGAGTGGCTTTTTTTTTTTTTTTTTTTTTTTTGCAGAATAATGGTTGTCGCCATATAGCTGTATGAACACTGGATAGTTATGGTTATTCTGCTATCTGCAAAGAGTATGGTGAAACCAGACTTAGCAGCTAGACTCAAGTGAAGGGTAAAATTGATGGCACCCAAATATAGCATTAAGACTCAGTTCATATACATGCTAGCTCAGCTCCACCATTTCACTCCACTTGAGGTCAAAACCTCTGTTTTCATCATCACTTTCTGACAAGTCATGCAGTTGGCACCCAAGTAGGAAAGAGTGAGCAGATCACTTTATGGATGATAAATCTGTGTGATAATTAGTTTATCAATGCATACCTTGTTATACAACATGTTCTACTCATATGCATACCATGAGGAATTTTTTAGTTATGAATTTATTCCATTTTCTAATGAAACAACCTTTTCTAAGTAGTAAGTCTTAAACATTTTCTTTGCAAGTTACACATAATAAGTAATCCTTAATGGATTCTGAATATTCTCTCTCCCCAAGCTCCCCTTAATTGGGAAAGAAGTTATATGAGATCAGACTTAGGTGACCAATCTGTTATACATTCTTAAACCATTTTCTTGGTCATCTTCAGTCAATTTGTCTTTCTAAAACTTTCCATTTAATTAGGTGGTTCAAGAGGTGATGTTCCCTAACAAATAATGATAATCCTCACTCTTTTGAAGCAGATATGCATAACTAGACTTCTCAGTCTACAAAGAATACTAACAGTGTGAAACCTGCCCTCATAAACCCCCACTTTTTTTAATTAGAATAAACAGAAATTGTTAACACATAGAGGAGATTATTACTGACTGTATGCATTTGAAAATAAAGAATTGTAAGCCTTCAAGTATAAAAGTATTTCCAGACTAATAAGTTGAATTATCCAAAATATATACTTTACATGGGTTTTAGTGTGTGAATCATTTCCTTTATGATGAAAATGATCACGCTTAATGATGTGAATCATTCATATCTTTTAACAGTTATGATAAATCTCCTAAATCCAAACTGAAAATTGTGTTAAGAGACATCCAAATTAAAAACAAAAGAAATTCCCTCCCATGGTGAGTTAGTAATTTTTAGAAATATATTATTTCTCAGTTTATGCACTTGAATGCCACTTGGTAAATTCACCTGCTGCACTAATGTGTACTTTGGTTTCACGCCGAGGTAAAGATAACTCATTATATCCTTTTAATAATATAAATTGAAATGGCTATGGAGAGAATACTTTTCATCCTGGGAAAATTTAGTCATATCGCCAAGGTGTCCCTGGGTCTTGCTTTGAAACACTGTTAGTATTCTTTGTACCATACATGTTTAGTATAGGTCTAGTACATTCCAGATAAGATTAGACTTCGTCTCGATAGTCATTTCTCATAAACAGAAACAGATACATATGCCTCCCTCTATGTGTCCCAGTCTAGTGGACTGTACTGATTTAATGTCTATAATTTCGTCATCCACACAAATGATCCATTTGTGGATCATTTTATGTATACCATTTTATGTATATGGAGCTCAAGACATGGAGTTCCGATTTGATTCATAACAATCTGCCCTTAGAATATAAGTGACTTATACTTATTTTTCAGAAGTATCATCCAGTTATTCTAAACAAAAAGTCGTATACAACAGAGTATCATTAGTATCCCATTTTCCTTTAGTCTTTCCATTTCTTGCTTTCTGTGAAGCAGATTTCCTAAGTTCCTATCTATTGGGACAGATCCTGCTGACAAAGTATTCAAGTCAGTGTGATATCTACACTGGTCAACATTGAGATCATTACTGATGTAAAAAGGCCCTAATCTGTAGTATCTTGGTGTGCTGAACATGAATATAACCCTGAAAATTTTTTATTAGCACTTGTTTTGAAGATATTTCATATAATTCATTTATGTTTCACCATGTAAATTTATCCAGTAGGACTGCAACAACATCCTAAATCAGCCTAGAATGATGTAATATTGCATCACATTGCATAATAGCATCATGCACACATAATCCAGAGTTGATTGCATCATTTTCTGATGCAATGCAATCTACTGCCAGGCGACTGCTGGAGTAAGCTGACATCAGCAGTGTACTATAGAAAGCCCTGTCGGAAAGGTTGAGCATTGAAAATATTTCAGACTTTGTGGAGACAGTTGAAGCTACTGTTCCATAGAACTGTTATTATTTTATCCACTTAGGTACAATACAGAACAGTAATGCCTTGAACGTGTGTTAATAGTGTGGACAATTTCTGCTCTATTTGTGGGGAAGTGACATTTGCCAACCAGAAGCAAAGTATCACTTCTCAAGTGAAGAAGGCTATTCATCTTGACTTCAGATGCAAGGTTGGTGACCAAGACAAGCCTTGGGCCCTGCATATATGCTGTGCTATATGTACAACACAGCTTTCACAGTGGTTGCATGGCAAAAGGCCATCAATGCCATTTGCAGTCCCCATGGTATGGAGAGAGCCAAGCAACCACATGAAAGACTGTTCCTTCTGCTTGGTTCCTCCTCTTTCTGGCAGAATAACGAAGCAAAAGAAGTCAAGAATAGTCTACCCAAACATTCCGTCTGCATTGAGACCAGTTCCACATGGTGAGGGACTTCCTATTCCAGAACCTCCAGCAGTATATTCTTTTGATTTATCTGATGAGGACAAGGGTGAGTCGAGCTGTTCTCCTGTTCCATCAGCATGCAGTGATCCAGATGTTCACTATGGTGCATCATCAACCCCACACAGAATAACACAGGAAGAACTAAATGACCTGGTTGGTGATTTGGACTTATCCAAGAACAAGGCAGAATTGCTTGGATCAAGACTCCAACAATGGAATCTTCTAGAAGAACATGTTGCAATTACTTTCTATCGAAAGTGCCACCAGCAGTTGGAGCCTTTCTTCAGAAAGGAAAGTACTCTGGTATTCTGTTCCGATATTGAGGGCCTCATGAATGCCTTAGAAATCACTCATGACCCACAAGAATGGAGATTATTTCTAGACTCTGAAACTGAGTCTTAAGGCTGTGCTTTTGCACAATGGAAACCGTCTTCCATCTATTCCAGTAGCGCATGCTGCCCACATGAAAGAGACATACTGAATTCCATTGAATATAACAAATACAGCTGGCATGTCTGTGGTGATTTGAAGCTAGTTGCCCTTTTAATGGGACTGCAGCAGTGATATACAAAATATATGTGTTTCTTATGTGAGAAAGATAGCTGAGCAAGTGAACTGCACTACTTGAGGAAGGAATAGACTCGCAGACAAAATGTAGCAGTTAGAGAGAAGACTATCCAGCACCCAACTCTGGTCGAGGCTCACAAAATCCTGCTTCACCCCTTCACATCAAACTAGGTTTGATGAAGAATTTTGTGAAAGCCATGGACTGGACCTCACCAGCTTTATGATACCTGCATGAAAAATTTCCTCGACTCAGCGAAGCAAAGATTAAAGAGGGAGTTTTTGTGGGTCCTCAGATTCAAGAGCTCTTCAAAGATGAACAGTTCAACAACTTGCTTCAGGGTGATGCGAACCAAGCATGGAATCCTTTTTGCCTAGTGTCTACAAACTTTCTTGGGAATGTTAGGGCAGAAAACTACAAGGAACTAGTAGAAGACATGCTGATGCAGTATCAGAAACTTGGCTGCAATATGTCTCGAAAGATCTACTTCCTTCATTCCCATCTGGATTTCTTCCCTAAAATCTGTACTATGGTTAGTGATGAACACGGCGAACCTTTCATCGAGATATTGCATCAATGGAACAAAGATACCAGGTAAAATGGTCCACTACAATGCTGGCTGACTACTGCTGGACACTCCCCAGAGATGCTCCTGAACAGCTGTGCAAGAGACAAGTGAAGAAATCTAAGAAGTAGTCTATGACTTGATTTTTCACAGGTATTAACCATAGGCCTATTACTATTGGCATGCATTTCGTGATGTAAACATCAATTTATTGCAGATTCCAAAAAAAATCAAGCCAAAATTAGAATTTGACTGTCATATTCATTTTGAACACATACAAATTGATAGGAAATGATTAATTTTATTTCAGTAACATGACTTTTGAATTTTTACAAAAAATATTTGTTGACCAGTGCTATCAGAGTGAAGTAGCAAATAGAAGCAATGCTTTTTAAATCATTATTATCTGTCCAAAACAATTTACTTAATATAAAAAGTCTTGACTTGAGAAAAGAAAACCAACTACCTGTAAATATCTCATTGTATAATTTTAACTGAATGAACTGTATCTAAAATGGTTCCACATAAACAGAGTACATTTTTTAAAAATCCGAGTACATCAAATTAAACATGTACTTTAATAAAACTGAAATTATGATCTACCAAACTAAGAAAATGAGTATCACTAATATTTAAGAAAATGAGTATCACTAATATTTAGGAATGGTGAAACATACACTTGCTGTTCCAACTGATAATAATATATGCATCCCCGAAAGTATCTTTGTGAATTTAAAATCACTTGTTAATTTGAAGAACATTTTATCTAAAGATCTTTCTCTTATTCTCTGCCAAAGAATTCCTGAGGATTAAATTACATTTCATTTATTTAGATAGTTTCATAAAATATTTTAGGGCAATTTTTAATATAGCTGAGATATGTTATGTTAACCCTTAAACCTTGTTGTAAGGCTTTTAAAGAGGCATTGCATCATTTCAGCACATAAGAGTTCCATAAATGTCAGCTATTTTGAAACACTGTTTACTATACCTGATAAATATCTCTAATATTATTTATACAACATGCCCCTCCAATTGAATATTTTTTTTCCTCTTTCATGATCTTTTTTTTGAGTTTCACTATCCATGATTCTTTTCTGGCTACTTTTTTATTTATTTCCAAAATAAATTTCCTGAAATAAAGAAACAAATAAGAATACCACACTCAAGCACACTCTATCAAATATGAATACCACTAGCAAGGAATGGCACCATGATGTTTACTGTTTATTTTTTAATTTTAAATACATTCTGATATGTGATCCACATTTGTTTCTTGGGGGTTTTTTTTTTTCTATTTTCTTTTTTGTTCTCCTATGTTATTAAATATATACATAAATATACGCCACAGTGACACAGTTGAATTAATTACTCAAGTGTTATATTTGCTTCTTGACCTGATAACTTTTTATTTATCACACCTTTCCTATGTTTAAATGGCAAACATTCTATCATTCTTGTATAACATATGGGTACCTTGAAAATTAGCAAATATTTGGTCAATTTATCTTATTTTAAGTCTAAAAATAATGTATAACACTCTTTTGCGTTGGATTATGCTTCCAGATAAGTAGAATCATTTTTACCCCAGGAGTAGCATTTTTCACACCTTTAAGATATTTTTCTTCATTAGTTCCATTTATGTAGTTGTTTATAGTCATGTAATGTTAAAACCTATATGACAATTAGCATTAATTTTGAAGTTATACTTATTTATTTAGGATATCTAAATTGGGAAGCCCTAAATCAAATAGTTCTAACTTCAGTGTCTCCAGATTCTAAAACATAAAGTCCTAAGTTCCATTTTGAATTTTAATTTGAATACTTATTTAACAGTCATCAACACTGATTCTAGAGATAGCATTTCTAGGTTTGAATCCCAGCTCTACCACTTACTAGAGAGACCTTGAGTATATTTTATTACCTTTTTATGTATTTTTTTAATTTGGAAGGGTAAGTGGAGGTGGGGAAAAGGAAATTCTAATAAATTGGAAGAGCATAATGAAGGCATGAGCAAGAAGTGGTCAGGAGGTCCAGGGAGAATTTGACTAAGTCAGAGGATGCATATGTTGTGAGGAGTTAGGAAATGGTAGTTAGTTTGGTTGAATTCACATTATGAAAGGCCTTGAACATCAGGAAAAAAGCAGAAGAGTGTCACAAAGACAACAGTTTTTAAAAACAGAGATATTTATGATGGAGAAAGAAGAATAAACAATGAGTATCAATAAAGCAAGAAAGTATTTTCTGTGTTATCTTAATGGGTAGTGAAAATTAAACAGAATGTGATCAGATAAATGAACAGAAGGGATTGGAACAGGATGAGAAGATTAATGGAAGAATGACCTCAATGGAGGCCACCACTTCCTTAGTCACCATTTCTAGTTTCATCTGTTTTCTTTTCACTGTTTCCAGCAGTCAGAAAGGAATTAACAAGTGAGTAAGGGAAGCTTCAGTAAATGCGCAGGGACTTTTAGGAGTGGAGCCAACAGGGGCATGATGATAGCAGTGCTACCTGCAAGTCCTTTTATTCAGACACAAGGACTCCAACCCTGTACCATCAATTCTTTCCACCTATGAACATTTCTGAAAACTAATCCTGCTGTTGAATGTTTGAATAGGTTATTTATTATTAAACACGTTAAACTGATTTAGAGATTTTATTTCCTATTGTTGGTTCAGTCATCATGACCTCAATTTAAAAAAATTAAAAGTGTTCTCTGTTGCCCTCCAAATGGAACAAAAGCATGAGTGATTGATTTTATCTCAAAGACATGGGAGACAGTGTGACTAGTTTGAAGTGAATACTTTTTTTTTTTTCATTTTACCAAATCATACATAAACATCTCTCTTACTGGCTTTGACTGTCCAGACTTAGTTTCCTATGGCAGTGCAGAACTCTGGCTTCTAATCCAATGATAATAGTGAATGAAATGAGATTGGAAATATCTTGTCATTTATTTGCACTAGCGTGTTTTGTTTATGGAGCATTAATAACAAAGAGGTGATTGTACGGATTCTGTAGCCTTCTGTATAACCAGCTTCTTTATTATACAAGCTTTGGTCACCTTGGTGACCATGTTCCCTTGTGACCTTTTTATATTTTTAAAGATTTTCTTTCCAGTTTATGAATCCCAAGTGCCTTAATGAGTGCTTCTGTAGGTAGCCTATTGTGCAAAGTTGTAATAAAGTGAAACAGTGCAGTAGAAATGCAACACAGCAGTAATCCTATCATCAAAGGCAGCCAACATCAGAGATCACATAAAGAGCAGTTTGTGTGAGAGAGGAGGATGTCCTAGCCCATCCATGGGTTGCTGAACAAAAAAATTCTCTTAACCTCCTCAGCTGGTAGCTCACTTTTGGGTCCTAACTTTCATTTAGGGATGGAGCCCCTTTTTTATAACATTACTGTTCAATGATGAAGAGTTACTCTTGACATCTTTGTCACTAGCACCTTTTTTTAGTAAAGATCAATAATATGAGTTAAAGATAGTATCTGTGAAGAAATTTCCTCTCTCTTCCCGTACCTTTGAAGCCCTAAGATTTAAATACAGAGTCTTCTTAAGGAAATATTTCCTGTATTAACTCATGTAACACTAAATCAGATTTCCAGCTCTTCAATCTTAAAAAATCAATATGTTTTCTTTCTTTTTTCAACTTGGATACTTCATCTCAGGATTCTATTTGTGCCAAGTGATACAAATCCCTATATGCTGACCCTCATCCAGTACTTCAAAAGCAGCTGATAACCTTTCTACATCTTGACCATTCACATTGTCTCTGCTTTCACACTTACATCTGCTGTACCCAGCACTTCACCAAATGGTGGGTAGGCCTGAGCTTATCAACACTGTCAGAGAGCACTGTGGTCCAATTCAGTTAATAAAAAAAAATCAATATTGGGTTAAAATCAATTCTTTATGCTGTACGTACAGATAGATAATATACCACACACAGTAGAAAATGCTTAAAGGACATCCTAGAAACAACCCCGCTTGTAGCACCTGCTGCTGAATTCTAGATGAGAATTGTGGGTATGTTTGCACTCTAGAAGTTAGAGCCAGGACCCCATTGGAGATAATCATGACTTAGTTAAGAATAACACATCCCAGAATGTTCAATTTTCTGATCAAGGTCACACAGAGACTTTGTGTCAACATAAGGATAAGAATTCAAGACTTCTGACTTCCAGCCCAGTGTTCTTTCCACTTCATTTTACTGCCACAAAGTACAAGTCATTAACATCAACATAAAAATAATTGGAGCACATGCTCCTTGAAAACAAACTGTTACACTATCAGCGATGATCCAAGTCCAGGAATGAAACCATTAAGCGTGAACTGAGGGATGGTTCTCCCAAGTGAAGTGAGCACACTCTTGAATCATTTTCACTCTTGAGAGATGCCTAACAATCACTTAATAAATATTCCCAAACCCATATTATTAAATTACTAAAACAGTGTGAATGCCTAGACTGCAAGTATCCTGGCATTTATTTCTAATAGTGATGTAAGCAACAAGGAGTTGATCCATTCACAGAACTGTAGACCAGGAGTTTGAAAGTTCCAGAATTAGTTAATTCATCGCATTCACAATGTCAAGATTTTCATTCTCTTTGATCCTATTGACTTTGCTTTTTAAGTCAACTCTGTTTCCTGGCATTATGTCGAGCCACAGATGGGGAAAAGTGACTAATCTCAGCTGGTTTCCCTTTTTCAGAGTAAAGGAAAACCTTCCCAGTCACTTTCCCCATTAGATTTCCCTTTACAGAATATCAGTCAGAATTATATCACATGTCCTTGTCTAAGCCAATCATTGTCAAGAAAATGGAATTGCAAGTTGACTTAGAGTAATCAACCTTCAGTTCCCCTGAAGCACAAAACCTCCAAGTATCTGGACAAAATCAGAGATCTATTAACAAAGAAGAAATAGGATTTGAAGGAGGATGGTGATTGATTCATATGTAACTTCTTAATTACTAGGCACATGTTTCTCTTAGAAATATTTAGGCTGTAATACATAAAAACTCAGGGTTCATCAGCATCTTACAGGTTCATACTACTTGTGACAAACCTGAGAACATCTGTTGCAGATGGCAACGTGGCACCAAAGAATGTGTGCTTCTGTGCCAATTATGACTGATATACTGTACTTGGAAGAATCATTATTCTACTCATAGAAGCAGAAAACATGGCAAAAACACACTGGACCTAAGCAATAATGGAAGATTTGTTTCACTTCCCTGCCCCCACTCCCTAAGTAATCTACTGAATCTCAGAAATTGTGCTTGAAAAAGTGTATGGACTTTTTAACAATAGGGCTCCATAGAAACTTGGAGTTTAGAGGAAATGTAATATAGCAGGATGGTATTTTGTTTTAAATGTACAGCGGTGAGAAGAGGCACTGAATAGACTCCGTGGCAGAGAGTTCTGGATAGAGGTGTTGGCAGAACCCAGACTGAAGGGGGGCTAGGCCTGAGGTGAGGAGCTGGATAAATTGTGAACAACTAAAAAGATTACACTCTTTTTTCAGCTTTCTTTACTTCAAAAACTTGCTTTTTTACATTGATTCTTCTAAAGCGCTCTCATTACATTGCTAGAAACCTTGAAGTGGATGTATTACCTTAATCCACTTCTGATACAATGCCAGTTCTGAGAATTTGTTCAGGATGAACAATTTCTTCCCCTCCTGCTCCCAGTTATGCTTCAGATAGAGACAAGATCTGGAAGGTGGGGCTGAGTGCGGAGTCTGAAGAGTTCCTTCATGTTAGGATAAATTATTTTTATTCTACACTAGTGGCCTAAGTAATCCAGAGAATGTACAAGACTAAAATCTGGGTTTCAGGGAGCACAGAACATGGGATGAAATTAAAGGCCTGGAAAGTTAGTGAAATGCAGCATCATCCAAACAGAAGTAAGAGAATCCCAAACCAAGGAAAAAACTCAAGCAGGAGGATTCATTACAAATGAATAATAACAGGAGGTCTCTGTGTGGAAAACTGGGTGGAAGTGGGAAGGAGTGGTAGAAATTGACCCTAGTACCTGAGGCTGAGCGACAAAGACAATGACAAAAATGAAGCTGTGTATTTTTAGAAAAAATAATTATGATTTTGTTTTCCCTTAACCACAATAATTCTTTGAAAGAAAAGATGGCATGTTCTTTATTTTCTCCTCTTTGTAACCCTAGAATATCTAGTGCAATGCCTGGGAACATAAAGCTTATTAATATTATTAAATATAGATGGAAGGTTTATTCATCAATCAATTGTTGTTAATATATCCCTAAAGCATATAACATTGTCAATTCATAGTGATGCTTAATTTGTATATCATTCTTCAGGACATATATTTTTTAAAGATATGTTCACTGTTATCACAGAGTTTTTACTTTTGTCACATATCTTGAAATGTGTCTCATGCCATGAAATTACAGACAGGATGTAGGCCCAGGAGAAGCTGGTCCATCTACCTCAGTCGACCAATACTTAACACAGCTTTCCAAAGACCACATGACCCAACCCTGTCAAACTCCCCAGTCATAAATCTTAACTACTTTTCTCTATCCCAACCCCAAATTTCTTTGTCCAGCCTTACGACTCTTCATTTCTCATTGCTATATTGTTTCCTCAAATCCTTTGTTGAAAATTTTTCTTTCACTTCTGCCTTTCCCTAGCCAGTCCTGCTCATTAAGTTTTCAGTGGGCCTAAGGGCCCTGGTCTGTACCCCATCACACAGTAGCCTTCCTTCCCAAAGTACACATCACTCGATTTAATTGTCTCTTTGTCTACACTCCTTTCTTGTTAATCCTACCCTAATGAGTTCCTAGTACAAAACCTAGTACTTATCAGTTGCTTCATAATCATTATCATATTAATGCATATATTATTGAAGAAAAAAACAAATATCTTGGTTAATCAATTATAAATGCTTGTTAAAAAATCTATAATCCTCTTATAAAAGCACATAAGCCTGTTGATATGTTAGTAAATAAATATGTTGCCTACATATCAGAATACATGAAAGTATTACAATAAACAATATTTCACCTAGTTTGTATTTCAGTATTTCTCCAGACAAAAATAAATAAATAAATAAATAATATAATGGCTATCAGAGACAGAATAATTAGAATACCTTCATAAAAGTAGGCTTGTGTGACAAGAGTAAAATGAAAATAATTTCACGTATGGCATTTAATAGAGCAATGACAAAGGAAAGATGTAGCCAAGGACAAGACAACTTACAAAAATCATGACTAGACATGCACACTGTTGGGAGTAGGCTTATATTTCTCCTCAAAAGGTCATGTTCCTTCTTCCCCTTCTCTGGTGCTGTTAGCCCAGACACCGTGGGTAGCCCATGTAAAATTAAACTTGAAATGTCTTATCTCACATAACATTTGTAATTAGGCTAGCCCTTAATACTTCCTGAAAACCTTACCTGCAGGCTCTATGGTCCTGGCTCTCAAAGAATCCAGTCAGAGAAATAATACTCCAGTAGGAATAATCATGAACAATGAAAATTATCCAATCAGTGATGTTTTAGTATTTGTGAAAAATAATGCAAGAGAACTTGAGGTCGATGAGGGCTAAAATAGTGAGGCAAGGCCACTTGGGGCCTAAGGTGGTTTAGTTTACCAAAAATTTTGCATGGATAGAACTATGATTGAGTATTTAACCATCTTCATTGGCAAGATAGTGTGTAAAGCAAGCATTCTTTGTTGCTATTAATGTTCAAATTTGCAAATCACTGTTTTAGCATACTTCTACCCTGGGATACTAAGTATGGTGCTCAAATCTATGCAAAGCCTGTGGCTGTAGTCTACCCTGCTCAGTAGATTTAATGGATCTAACTTACAAATTGTTTTAATTTACTTAAAACTACGAAATAACCCAAAAAAAGTAAATATCATGAGTTGTAATATTTATCCTGATTACTTTAGGCCATTTACTTTGCAGATCACATTAGCTGCTTTTACCTGTGTTTCTATAAGACCGCATACATTATTGTTATTTCAACCTTCCTGATGTGTTGCTAGCTTTAGGTTTCTAAAGTTACACCTGTTATTTGGAAATGAAGGTGCAGAGAGTCGTGTAAAGGAATAGCTAACATCCTCCTGTACCAATTTCAAACCCAGCTGTTATGATTGAATAAGAGATAATTTTCAGATTTGCTTGCAGGTTTTTTCTCTGTAGTGTACATATTATCACGTTAATTTGTAATTATTTGTTTGTGGTCTATCTCATATACTCTTCCAATGATTCTCAACCCTGGTTTCGTATTAGAATTACTTTAGAATCTTTTTCAAGAATTTCAAATATGCTGACATCCCCTTCCCCAATTCTGATTTTTTGGATCTGAGATGAAAATCAGGTCACACAGTTTAAAAATCACCCCAAGTGTTACTGATACCTGATTTGTGGGTGTATTCCCCATGCCTCCTTCTTTCTCATCTTAAAGTCTCCTAGAAAACAGTACCCATGATTGTTGAATAACCCCATTAATTTGTCTAAAGAGAAAAATTGCCTAGGTTAACCAAAATGGAGAAAATGCAAATCTCATATTTCTGATTTGCTTGTAGGAAGACCTCACCTTATGGGGAAAATATATATATATATATATATATATATATATATATATATATATATAACATAAAAATGTATCATAAAGTGTATGTCCAAAAAATAATTCACATTTTCCTATAGTTTTACAGAAAGTTGGAATGTATTTTGGGTAAGGGAACATTGGCACTAAAAAAACTAAATGATAAATTTTAGTGAACTTTTCAAATATAATTAAAATGCAGTTAAAACATTAGCCCTCCCACTTTATCACCAGAAAAGAACCGGTCACTCTTTAAGATTTAAAATTACTCAGTGAGAATCATTTCTCCTGGAAAAGGCGGGCTGGTAGTAAACCATGCCCTCCTGCATCCTCACTGTACTCACAATGACAACTCAAATCCACAGCCTGGAGCCAAACTTCCAAGATGGCCCCCACAGATTCATGTGAGGACCAACCGCACAGCCCTAGTTTTGTTTCAACTTTCAGCATAGGAGGTGTCTACAAACCTGTTACTGACTGATGTAAGAGTTCATTTTTCAAAAAACTAAAAACTATGGAGTCTTTCTTAGGTATCCAGTCTATTATTTTTAGCTCTTTCATCTACGGGAATTTATAGAGCGCTTTGTTACTTATCCTCAACCGCTGTTTCTTGATTATTTGTTGAAGGGAATCTGCCCTGTTGAGGGTGGCTGTTGATATTGTTTATTTAGCATCTGTCCTACCGCTTTATCCTAAAATAAAAAGCCTGTGCTTTCGCCTGTGTTCTCTTCTTCTCTCCACCCCACTGAGCTTTAGATTGCTTTTAAAGGGTGATCTGGCAACCCCTGTGTGAACTGATATTAAAAAACACACTTTCGTTGTTTATTTGTGAGATTTTTAGTCTAAAGAATATCATTTAAATGGATTACACTTGTGCTTAGGAATTTATATCCCTATAAAAGGATAAAGGGATATCCAGATCAAGTACTAGGTCATATTTACCTTAAGAAGGGAATTGGGGCATATTTTAATAATGGGTATGAGTAGAGAAATAAGTAGATCAAACTGCTATTTTTGAAGTCCTACCTGGCCAACCCTAAATGTATTAAATCATGAAGTTTCTCCCCCTGGAAAGTTAAATAGCAGGTGTAGTACTTAATGAACTGCAGCAACTTGAGCTTATTGGTGTGGCAAATAGATTGTGATATTCATTTCCAATTAAAGTTCTTTTGCAAAGATCAATGAAGCACATTTTCACAAATTGAATCACACTAGACTAATAAACAAAATTCTCCCATCTCTGTTGATGGCAAGTTATTATTTCCTTAACATTTAAAATCCTATCACGCTATTAATTATGAGATTCAGGCACCAGGAAAGATCAAATATTTATTTACTCATGTGTTTCTGTTTTACTTCTAATTTTATAAGAAAGGTAAGGTACATTACTTGTAAGTAACTGGGTAGGAATAACTTTACAAAGTTGAATATTTTTGGTCTTTGATCCATAAGCATTTTTGTTTACAAACATGTTTGTTCTAATGATTAGAAGCTCTGATCTTTGGTAAATTAGAAAAAAGAATCTGCTGTAGAATAACCTTTAATTAATGAATGCAAGGTATACATTTACATGAGAAACAATGGGGTTTGTGAAAAAAAAAAGGAAAATAGCTCAGGACTTTGCCTTTTGAATCACTGAGTTGTGTCAGAAAAATTAAAATGTTAATTTAGCAATCTTAAATGTCACTAGTTTGTTCAAAGAATGCACAAATGTTATGATATTCATTTTCAAGGACCTTCACACCTTTCACCTACCTTATTATTTCCTTCAAAGTCTACTTTTGAAGAAATGTTACACATTTGCATAGTTTTCATTTTAAAGTTTTCAATGTCTCGATATTCATGCAGGAAAATTGAAAGGGTGACACCTCTGAAGCAAAGGGTAACATTCAAACACAACTTTGATTTTCACACAACAAAAGGGGCTGTTTGTGGGATAAGCCCGCGCAAGATTTCCCCTCTGAGGAAACCCTAGGATTTGAGATTACTTTCCACGCCATGGCCCACTACTTCAAAAGATGTTTTTCAGAAACCCATAGGATATCTGTATCTTGTAAACATTTCTAGCAGGAACAAGGGCTTATCAGTCCCAGGTGAAGTGACATTTTGGTAATTTGCCAAGCCTTTTCTATGTGCTTTTTCCAAAGAGGCCCACCCTAAGTGGAAAAAAAACAAAACTTAAGGAAAATGTTAAGCAATGTTAAGAAAAATGTAATATTCCTTCTTGACATTCCACCCTCCACTTTCTCCTCTCCTACTAACTCCACACTTGCCTGAGTAACTCATCCACTGGCCATGCTACTTTTGGATTTTATGGATCAATGGTTGTTTTGCAACCATCCCGGGCCGGGTAAAAAGATAATTTTGGAGGCTTCAGTAGTTTTTAACAGGCTTTTAATGCTGAATCAGGGAACAGAGCAGCTTTCTCTCTCAGCATTTCTCTACCATTCCCGTCTTTCACTCTCATAGCCCCTCACCCCTCGGCACAGGTGTCCTCATTTACATACACCCAAGTCCTGTGCTCCCCAGCCCACGTGTCCACGATCACCTGAGGCGTGCAAGACCGAGGTGCTAGCGGCTAATTTCAGGAGGATGTAAATAAGCCTGATTTTTAACTCATTTACTCCACAAAAGTAAAAATTATTGTGGTCGTTTGTCACTATATTTTGTAAGGGACTAAGCGCACCCATAAATACGTACAGGCATGCATCATCATTTCATAGGAGAAAACTAGTAATAGGAAATTCCATGTCAGAATAAAAGATATTTCTTTAAATTGAGTAAGTTTAGTCTTACACAACTTACTAAACTTATTTTTCTCATTTTATCACACACTGGTGACCCTTGTCATACATGAACATAAGCCTGGAGTTCCACCTTAGCTTTTTGAAATGTAAATGTGCCTGCTAGTTACCAGCACAAGGGATTTGGTCAGGCCGGGTGTGGCCTGAGATTAGGCATTTCTAACAAGCTACCAGGTGATAATTTTCCTGCTGATCATAAGCTCACACTTTGAATATCAAGGAACAAAGCATGTTCCCTCCCCCACACAAATGTTAATATTTAACCTCAAAGATATTGCTCTTTCTAGAACTTGTAAGGTAGGGAAGTAAGGTGTATTACAATGAAAATCTTTAAAGACCCAAAGAAATTAATATTAGGGCATCATTGTGGGGAAATGTTAACTTCTTAAACATTTTATTTACAAAGTATTTTGTCATTGGATCAAATCATGCCACATTCAGTATCATCTCTCTTCTTCTTCTCAGAAAATATCTTTATCCGCATGTGATTCTGACTGACACTTCCTTCTTAGTTCCAGAAAATTCCTTGTCATTGACCAGCTCTTTTTTACATGGTTTCTAGTCACAAGGGATGAGTAGCATCCATGGCTTAACTCCCAATTCCTTTTTTCTTATCAGCATATTGAAATAAAAGCAGGAGGGCCTCCCTGGTGCCGCAGCAGTTGAGCGCTGCGCTGTGGAGCTGTCGGCAGCGCTCAATGCGAGTTCGATGCCCAGCCGGGGAGAGTCCCACATGGTGCAGCAGACCTCTCCTGCCTCGCCCGCTGCTCCCCTCAGCAGTGTATTTCTGATCTGCCTGTTCTGCTCCCTACTCTGTCTCTGGTGAACCCTCTCACCGCCCCACGCCTCTGGCCTGTCCCCAAGCTTGTATGTATAAATAAATAAATCTTTAAAAAACAAAAAGCAGGAAGAGAAACATTTAGAATACCTTATAATTTTCCTAAATTCTTGCAACAATGAAATTTTCCATTAACTTGAGGATCGTGCCTTTTTCTCACAAAGTAATCTCAGCATCCATGTCCAGAGTAAGTGAGGTTGGTTGAATGACACACTCACCCCCAAATAAGAAGAGGCATACATGACCTAGAATCTGTGAATGTGCCTTTATTTGGAAAAGGGTTTTTTGATATGTAATTAAGTGAAGGAGCTGGAGAACAGCCTAGATCACACAGGTGGACCCTATATCCATTAACAAGTGTCCTTATAAAAGAAGAGGAGGAAGCAATGGGAAGACCCTGGAGGCAAAGACTGCCGTGACTGATGCAGCCACCAGAGCTGGAAGAAGCTAGGAACATCACCTTTCCCTCAAGCCTCCTGGGAGAGAATAACCCTGCTGGCCTCTGCTTTCAGACTGCTGCCCTTCAGAACCGTGAGTGAATCTATTTCTGTTGCTATAAGTTGCCAAGTGTATAGTAATTTACTATGGAGTCCACAGATAATGCAGTGTGCCAAAAGTAAATAATTCATGGAATGATTGAATAACTGAAGGGCAGATATTAAAATTTTAATCTTAAAATAATGAAAATATTCCAGCGTGTCCAGAGAGATGAAGTAACTTGCCTGCCTTTGCTCAGCCTAGCATGATAAAAAATGTGTCAATTATCACAAACATGGCTTTCATACACCAGCATTGGTATACTAAGGCTTACAATATTTGACAAGTTGTTAAACTATCAGAAACTGTCCATCGAAGAGAAAATGTTTGATGAAAATACTGAATATTTTAGGGCAATACTCTCTTAAAGAAGACAAACCAGTTTCATAAATACCCTTGTGACATTGAGTTTATGAAAGAATTATGTTTCTATTATCTAATGTTTGTGAGACATCCCTGCTCCTAACCAATTCAACTGAATAACTAGTGACTCCGAATACATGAACAGTGAAAGCAGTCAAAATAAAAGTCTACTGGAAGGCAGATAAGAGTTTGAATCATGGTTTTACCATCTAGGGACAATGAGGCTTTGGTCAAGTTTTCAACCTGTCTCTACTCAGTTTCCCAGAAGTAAAAATTATATTCTTTCAGAAATGTGAAGGATTAAATGAGAAAATATTTTGAGATCAAAAGCACAGACTCTGTGTTGTGGTCATGAATATCCGGTGCGTGGCACACAGTAGGAGTTCAATCAGTATGATGATTTGTAAGCCTGTTGTTGGACTAAAATGAGATCTTTTCATTCTTTTGATTGTGTTTTAAAAAACCTCATATCAATTGTATCTTTTTAAAGCACAATTCGAGCAATTAACTTTGTGAAGGCATGTAAAGTAAAACTTCCAGAGAAAGAGAAGAGGTAATTTCTTTGGTATTTACATGTTTTCTTGGTCATGAGACTTTTGAAGACCTGCTATTTGGAAAGCCTGCCTTTCCTTGAGAAAAAGAAGGTGAAATACCATATAGACTTCCCCCCTTCCCCCCCAAGGGTTCCTTTTTGAAACTGAATTCTTTCTGATTAAAAAGTCTGGAATTTGTTGGCTCATGAGGGATTTTGGAAAAGGCCCATCTGCTTCATCAATCACTTGTCTGGTTGATACTAGAGCATCAGCAGGGTGGGTTTTAGATCATGGAATGAATGATCTGACAGTCAATTAACTTGGTGCCTTCTGTGTGCATGTTTCTGGAGACTATGGTAGGAACAGGCATGAATAAAAAATAGAGAAACTATTTATTCAGGTGCAATTCGATTTCTCTCTGAACTTGTACAGCAGTCCACTGAAAATGAGTTATGATGTATAGGAGTTAATTGATAATTTATGAGAGTCCCAAGAACAGCTAGGTTGAAGGACTTCACGTTCGATGCAGGAGCACTTTGGACCCTCAAGCGCCCACAGTTCTTTTGCATGAAGCTACTTACTACAAGATGTGAACTGCACATTTGGGCAGTTCAATTGGATACTTGTGTATTGTTATCTGATAGCTCAATTTATAGTTCTTAAAATCTATTTTATAAAACTTAAACTCATAGGATAGTTTTAATCAGAATTTTTAATTTCTCCTTTGATGGTGTCATTGTTCAAATCCACTTTTGAATGGTAGATTGTAGCTTCTTTATGAGAACTTCAATTCATGCAATAATAACAATCATGAAAGTTAACATTCATTGACTTGTTAGTTTTCAGAAACTGGTGAAAGCACTTTATTTGCGTGTGTGTTTGTATGATTATTCTTGAAGTGATCATTTAAAAACTAGCCTAAATCTTCCTTATATAGATAAAGCCAAGAAAAATGAAGCTAAGTTATTTGTGCAGTCAAGGACACCAAGATGGTTAGAAATGTATCGATGTAGAATCACATCTTTATGACAGAACAATAACAAATCTGTGATGCAGAAACAAAGCTTTCTCATTCCATTCTATGTGAAGCAGAATTGTTCAAAGAACAAAGCTGCCTTTGAAGCAGAGGATCCCTCTTAAATCAACTCTGTGGGGTGCAGAATATGACACAATGGAGCCAACATTGCTGAAAATAAAGTTCAAAAGCTCTAAAATTATATACCATCCTCTGGTGCCAATTCTTAAAAGAATCATTATTTTTATGTATATTCCTAACTTGTCTTCGTTAGCTTCTTTTTGATATTTTTGGCCAGTTTAACCTTCAGTGTTCTTTTATTCTACTTAGGTTCATCAAACAGCTAAATAGCACAGAAAATACTGCTATTTGGTCTAGGGAAGCAGCAACTCAAAAGTGTTAAAAAACGCAAATTGAAGTTAGTGTATGTTTGTATTCATTACTTTGTAGAACAGCTGTAATCCATTCAGATTGGGGGTGGGGGGAATAAAAATGTTTCTGGAACTGAAAGTCAAATATTTGGACTGCTATGGATGGCAAAATACTGCTTAGAAGAAAAGATTGAAAAGAAAGTTTTAGATTGTAGCATTTTTCTTTGCTTATTGGTTCCTGCTGAAGTCCTGCTTTTTGGTAGGATTTGCTTCCTTAGAGTACATACATCAATGCAACACTGGCCTTCAGTGGTATCCTCGCTTGGTGAAATATCACACGATTATAAAAAACCGCTGTGAGCAAAGGTCCCAACTCTGGCCCTTTGTTATCAATGAGATGTCAGTTGGAATGTCCAGATATGTTGGGGCCGATTGATAAAAAGAAGGGGAGAGAGATGACAGGAGCAGGAAGGAGGACAATGAAAATAAAGTTTATGGGACAAGCCCAGCTATATCTTTTAGCTCCATGGGAATAGAGTTGAAGATAAATTAGAAACATGGAAATGTTATGAGAAAATGAAAGGGCACTGCCTTATGCCAGGGTTCCCAAAAAACAACTGAGGTGAAGATTGTTTGGAAAGTGCTTTTGGAAACACCTGAAGAGAATGAGAGAAACAAATTAGGAAGAGGGAGAAGCTGCAATTTGTTGGCAAAGCAGCCTCAGTGGATCTTGCAGGCAGCTCTGGAGCTGGAGTGGCCAAACTGACTTTTTAAAGTCAAACCAAGGAATGGGGCCTTTCACACTCCCGTCCATCCCCAAATCATCTAGCTAATTTGTGCCAACTGGGCTTAGAAAAGGGGGCAAAATCATGAGCAAGGCAGCCATAGGTGAGGACTCTGGCTGCAGCTGAATGGGCCCAGCTGTGGGCTATAAAGAGCCAATACACACTAGCTGGGAAAATAAGTGTTAACTCTGAATGGGGGGGAGGGGGGCTTGTAGTGGGGATATCACAGCAACTCTTCTAGCGCAGCTCTGTGCTTCTCAGATTTACTTGCTTCACCTAGAAAATCCACCCCAACTGAGAATAGTACTTCAAAGATGATTTCAGGTGGTCTCTTCCCAAGAGAAACTTACAAGAGAAAAATTATTTCAGGTGAAGTACCAGCTCCACCAAGACAGTTGTTCCTTACAACCAATTGCAGCTGACATATGCTGATTTTTATTCTCTATTTTCCATGGTTAACATCTGCATAGGTCTGGTGGGATGACCCAGACCCTCAATTCCTGACAGGCCTGAGCACCTCATCACTGGGCCCTTGTCGAGCTGCAGTAGCTTTGCTTGTCCACTTACTGTCAGGTGGCACAGGAGGAAAACCATGTAGTACCCAAAGTGGGTCACCGGGGTCCCCAACATACCCTTTGCTGATGAGCTTATGTAACAGACCTCGACCTCTTCCTAATGATCAGGCTTCATTACTTCAGCTGGGATGGTGACGTCTCTGATTACTTCCTAGACTCTTGACACAAGGATCATGAAGCGACCAGGCTGCAGTCATAGCTTGAAGGCTAATGGGATGCTTAACTGTGCCCCCTCGTTGAAGTTCCCCTGGCAATTACATCTTCATTGCTTAAAGTTGCAGAGACAGAAAAGTTCCACAATGGATCCCGGGGAATAATGTCAGGTGTGGTCGTTCCTTCCTCATCTTTTGGTGTTTCAGTCATTTATTCCTTTCTACTGGAGAGGCACAGCACCTCAGACATGCAAAATAGCCTCTCAGCTGCAGTTTCAAAAGACCATTCCCTAACTCTCAGGTAGACCACTTTGGCATGGTAGAGAATATTATAGGACCAACATTTCCTGTCCTTCTGTACCCATTTGCCCAGTTGCTTTTCTGGCAAAAAAAATCCCTGGCACTGAGATTATTTTGCATTGGACTGTACCATTTGACCAAACACTCTTAGCCTTCTGATAGTACTTAGTCAAAGCAGAAAAGGCATACCACTACCTGGAAAACACTCGCTGTAGTCAAGAAGAAAGGCTACCTCTTCTAGAGTACATTGTGTCTGATTGAACCATTTGTCACGACATAGATTTGTGGGACTCTGAGGTATTTTACTGTATTAACGACTTAAGGAATAGCGTTTGAGAATGGAATCCCAAGATACTTGATCCACATGTAGGTCATGTCTGATACCTTCACTCTGGTGTGCTTAATGATAGGTAATGGCTGACAGCAATTGGCCAAGTCATCTGTTTTTTTTTTTTTTTCTCTTGGTCATAGATTCTCTCTTGGGGGGGCATTATCATGTGAATATGTGATTTAAAGATATGCTTTATGCTTACTCTCTGAGGTCCATCTACATATACTCCATTCTCCTTATCCCCAACATTTGAGTCTTTTTCCCTGAAAGTCCCTAGTGAATCAATTAAGACATTTTGCACTGCTAAAGTCTGTGTATTCTTTTTTTTTTTAAAGATTTATTTATTTATGCATACAAGCTGGGGTATAGGCCAGAGGTGCAGGGCGGTGAGAGGGCTCACCAGAGACAGAGTGGGGAGCAGAACAGGCAGATCAGAAATACACTGCTGAGGGGAGCAGCAGGCGATGCAGGAGAGGTCTGCCCCACCATGTGGGATTCTCCCTGGCCGGGCGTCGAACTGCATCGCACGCTGCCGACAGCTCCACAACGCAGCATTCAACCGCTGCACCACCAGGGAGGCCCTAAAGTCTGTGTATTCTTAACTCAGGCTAATTCTCTTTTTACATAGAGTACAAATCAGCAATCTGTTTTTAACACTCTCACTTGACCTGACCCATCAGTGAAACCAGCTTGTACTCTTGCCATTTCTGTCACTCATAAGGGATCTCATGTGGTCAGAGGTGAAAGTTGAAGAAGTGGGTGAACATTGATGAATAATAAAATGGTGGTAATGATTATACTTTGGAAATCAACAAACACTATATTTCAGGGCTTTCTTCCATTTATACCTGAAAACAAGGGTGAAACTAGGTGATTAAAGAATTACTTGAGGACTTAAGACATTTTATTTCAAGTCAAGAACTTGAACTCTGTAAAAATTAAAAGGTTATTTCTTCTAAAGCAAAATGACTAGTGCTAGACACAGATTTTTATCTAAAGTAGTGCAAATAGAATACTTTTATACTATTCACTTTAAAGAACATTTGTTACAATGAAATATATATAAATACCATTGCATATATTCAATACAATGTGAAGTTGTCAACTTCACAGATTTACACTGATAAAATACTTTCAATCTACTGTCTATTCCATTTTTTTTGAGTTGGCCTAAAAAGTCAATTGCATCTATAAATACAGTATTTTTACACAGTGGGTCAAAAGACACTCATTACATTCATAGCAACTTGGATGGAGCTGGAAGGACTCATAAATGAAATAAGTCAGAAGAAAGACAAATACTAGATGTGTCACTTGTATGTGGCATATAGAGCAACCAATTATAGGAACAGATAAAGCCAAACTTAAAAATGAACCCTGGAAACTTGATTATAGAGCTGAGGAAGCAGCAGGGGAGGAGGGGGAGAGAGCAAGGTGTACCACAGGTGAGTGGTGGGTGCACTATGATGATAACACTTGAGGGAGGGACCCTGTACTCTCAAAATACAAACAATGATGTAAACAAATATTGCCTCAATAAAAGAAAATAAGAAAAAGAACTGCCATTCTGCTCTTGAGTTCTGAGTTTTTGACTATTTTAGATTCTTCAAGTAAGTAGTATCATATAGTCTTTGTCCTTTAGTGTCTGACTTATTTCACTTATAATGTCCTCCAGTCATCAGTGTCATCAATGATAGGATTTCTTTTCTATGACTGAAAATATCCCATTATATACATGTACTGCATTATTTTTGTTCACCCAAAGACATTTAGATTCCATCTATGTCTTGACTAATGTGAATAAAGCTGCCGTGAACGTGGGAGTACAGATATCTAGAGATCTTTATTTCAATTCTATTGGATGTATGCCCAGAAATAGGATTGATGGGTCATGTAGTAGAAGTAGTAGTAGTAGTAATAGTAGTAGTAGTATATTTTAAGTAGTATATTTAAGTAGTAATATATTTAAGTAGGATATTTTAAGTAGTAGTATATATTTTATTTTGGGCAACCTCTGTACTGTTTTCCATAGTGGCTACACCATTACACTCCAATCAGCACTGTGTATGGGTTTCTTTTCTCCACAATCTGGTGAAAATTTATCTTTATTTTTTAATAGTCATCTAACAGGTGTAAAGTGATCTCACTCTGGTTTTCATTGCATTTCCCTGAGTGATTAGCAGTGTTGTTCTTTAATTTATATCTGTGCAGTAGGCAGAATTCTAAGATGATATGTGATGATACTTCCTTAATTCCTCTGGAGTGTGGACAGAACTTGTGATCATAATGGGATATTAGTGGTGAAATAAAGTTTTTAGATGCAATTATTTAGTTATTCACTGGCACTGTGTTAGTCTAAGAGGAAGTTATCTGGGTGGGCTTGACCTGATCACATGAGCTCTTTAAGTCTAAATATCAGAGACAGGAAGTCAAATTCAGTATAGTTAAGTGTTCTGCTGCTGGCCTTGAAAGAGCAGCTGCCATGTTGTGGCCATATGGCAAGTGACAGTGGGTGTTCTCTAGAAACTGGTACTGGTCCCTGGTTCTGTCCTGCAACCACAGGGAGCAGAAATCTGGCAACCCCTTGAAAGACCCTGGGAGAACCCTGCAAGCCTCCAGTGAGATGGTAGCTTGATAAATCTGCAACCACATGGGGCCCTCAGCAAAAGTCTTCATCCACCAGGCTCCGGACCATAGAAGCATCAAGATGTTATCTGAAGCCACTAAGTTTGTATGATTTGTTACACAGCATTAGGGAACTAACACATTCTATATTTAAAGAATGAAAGGATTGGAGAAAAAAACAAGCAGGTGACCGAGTAAGAAACATGGGTCACTGAGTCACTCTTCAGGGCTTCAGTATCTTCTCTTCAGGGCTCTGTTCCTTAATTTTTTCTGAAGGCAGGCCCACACTCATTCTTTGTTCCATCTCTCACTTCTATTCCCAGTATTTGGAAAGGTACACAATGCTCATATTCCTGTGTGTTTCTCCTCTCATATTTATTTCTCAGCACTTGTGATGTGTGGGTGTTTTTTTTCCCCACGCCAAACAATTCCATGACACCAATGGGGCCTTCTACAGTCTAAATTCTGATGCTGTCTGCCTGGAGATGATGTTAGATCCCGCAGGTAGACGGCTCAGTCCCACAAGCCTGACCAGCCCCTTCCTTCAGATGCCAGTTGTAAGTTGAGTTTGTCACCTGTGCTTCTGACTGACAGGCTATAAATTCGAAGTGACCATGACCCCCTCTTTTGGGTTGATTAATTTGCTAATGACTTACAGAACTCAGAGAAAAAAATTTTTCTTTTGCCAGTTTGTCATACAAGGATCTGCTAATACTGACGAGCACCCAGGTGGAGGAGAGGCATGGGGTGAGGTGGGTGGGAAGTAGTGCAGGGTTCCAGCACCTCCACAGGTACAGTACCTCAGAAACTATTTGAACCTCAAACTTCTGGATTCTTAAGGATACTTTATCACATATGGATGACTGATCAATAACTCTTTCTACCTCTTTCTCCTCTTTCTAGTGACTTTGGGGATGGGTCAGAAACTCCAACTCTAATCATAGCTTGGTCTTTCTGGTGATCCTTTCCCACTGAGGAGCCCACCCAGAGTTATCTAATTAGATCAAAAGACACTTCTATTACCCAGGAAATGGCAAGGGATATGGAAACTCTTCATTAAGAACCACAGTCAAACACCAAATAATTAGAATGAAAGATGTCCCTAGTGTTCCTATCATGCAGAGTTTTAGAGCTGTGGCAGGAATGAGGCCAGAAGCCATTATCTGTTTTCCATTTTCTCCCTTTACCTGCCCCAACACCATCCATTTTTTTTTGCATTGCTAATTATTAAAATCATAGCTCACTGTTCCTAGAGAGATGCACAGTTCCTAGAGATCACATTTTTTTGAAGAGCTTATGGAATCTTAAATGAATCAGAGCATAATAAATATTACATGATAAAACGGCACTTTTCAAATTTATGTGAAATATTGAAAGCATTCTTAGAATATAAATATTTTAGTTTGCCCTGCTAGATTGCTGTGTGTATCCAAAGCATATTGGGCAATGAGGGAACCGCATGCATGTTCTTTTTCCAGCAGGCCTTGTTTGTGTGACTTAGTCCTTCTTTGTGCCATTCCATACCTACACTGCCACACTGGTCTTCATCTACATTTGAAAACAGTTTTTCTTACCTGACAACCAAGTAAAATCAACTGGGCCATCTTTCTCAATATTAAAGATGTATGAAGGATCACATCTAGGCATAAGAAGAGAACAAATAAAATGAAAGAGAAATATCAAGATAATAAAACATACAGGGCCTCCCCGATGGCGCAGCGGTTGAGCGCTGCGCTGTGGAGCTGTCGGCAGCACTCAATGAGAGTTTGAATCCCAGCCGGGGAGAATCCCACATGGTGCAGCAGACCTCTCCTGCCTCGCCCGCTGCTCCCCTCTGCAGTGTATTTCTGATCTCCCTGTTCTGCTCCCCACTCTGTCTCTGGTGAACCCTCTCGCCGCCCCACGCCTCTGGCCTGTACCCCAGCTTGTATGTATAAATAAATATTTAAAAAAAAGATAATAAAACATACAGTTGGAAAACAGAGATCATTGGGGGAACAGAAAGGAACATTAGAAAGTTCTTATTAAGCACTCAGAATAATTGTGAGTGTACAAGAAGAAAAACTG
The DNA here is from genome assembly GCA_004024925.1 of Scalopus aquaticus. NCBI lineage: Eukaryota > Metazoa > Chordata > Mammalia > Eulipotyphla > Talpidae > Scalopus > Scalopus aquaticus. Next base: position 149,351 of record PVIJ01001477.1, on the reverse strand, counting down.
AGCATAGTTCCACCAATAGGGAGCAAAAAGAACTTTTTTCAAAAGGTTGAAAACTATGAGTGCTAAAATTGAGCACAAAGACTGAAAAATATTTGAAAATCTCCCAGAAGGTAAGAGGTGGATGTGGAGGGAGAGGCATCAAGGGTTACCCCAAGAGGTGTTATGTATTCAGAATACCCTAATGATCATATGCAAATGGCTTGTAAAGAATAGATGGATTTTCTTCCTCTCTTAATAATAGTGGGCTTCCACTTCCACCATAGAACTTTCCTTTTTTCTTACCCATATACTTTCACTAACAGCACATTTATCATCAAGTACCATTGACTGAAAACATTGTTCTATATTCAAGAGAGTACCAGTATATATTTAAAAAAGGAGATAGTGTAGATGCTGTGAATTTGAATGACATTTCAAAACTTGACTTTCTTGTGTGGAGGAGATAACACTTAATAAAGTCAAAGTTTTCTCAATTGTTTAACTATTTAAAAATCAGAATGTCATAGCTTTGAAGTATTTGAAATAAAAACTAGCTTGCTTAATACTGTGGAAGTTTCAACTTGACTCTGCTTTTAAAGTTAAAAAAATCAAAAGATTTAGTTGAGTATAGAAACACTGCTTTTTTTTTAATAAATATGAATTGCTTGGAGAAATTATCATTTTTACAACTGTAATATGAACTTTTGACAGATTCTTTTGAAAATCTACTTTATTCAATATGGTTCTATGCCTTTTAGTAATATTAGCCAGAAGCAAGGTCAATATTTCTAAAGCTTAATGTTTCTCTTATTTTTAATAAGAAATGGAGATCAAGGGTAAACTTGAATCATTTTTTCAAAATGTGATCTTATCTAAAGTGTCATGCAAGTCACAATTCATGTATGGTTTGTAACATGGGGATTTATTGTTCACTATGTCTATATGTATGACTGTACTTGTTGCTGAAGTACAAGAAAAGCTAAACCACTGAAAACTTGCTTGCAGTTTCAAACCAGACTATCCTGTGACATCATTCCTGTCAAAGAAAGAATAAAAATTCTGAATCACCAAGTCCAGCTGACCTTGCCCCTCAACTCATATGAATCATGTCCCTTTGTTTTAGTAATTTGAGATATTAATTTACAGATATTTAAGTAAGCCCTTCCCTTGAACTTTAGTTCGAGTTATTCTTTCCAGTCACTTATTTATTCATTGACTTATTTATCACCTTTTCTTATGCATATCCATACTATTTTGTTAGACCATCATAGTAAACTTAATCTAATGGAAAGTACAGTTAATCAGTGGTCTTCTTCGACTAACGAACTCAGTAATCTGGTTCTGCTTCCAGAACCCAGTTTTTCTAATACTTCTAGGAATGGAGTCATAGAAATCCCATTTCTTTCACAATTGAGTGTCAACAGTTTTCTGGCAGATTTTGTTGAGGTTGATATGCCATTTGCCTGGACTGTGGGCTGATACTGCTATTGATCCCGGTATTAAGTACAGTTGCAGATGCTCTGATTTCTTAGGTATGATAACCCTCCATTCTGTTTTAAGGATAAGCAACTATCCCAGCTCCCCTCAGACTCTCATCTCTCCTTTTGCCTCCTTTCCTACTGCTTTTGCCTTAATTCAGATTCTAGTTATCGCTTGCCTAGATATAACTTTCTCCTACACTCTTACTGTCACTTTTTCTTCTATATACTAGGTTAAAAGAATGTAACTTACATTAAAAAATGTACAAATCCACAAATACTTTTTTTTTAAAGATTTATTTTTTATTTATACATACAAGCTGGGGTACAGGCCAGAGGCGTGGGGCAGCGAGAGGGCTCACCAGAAACAGAGCGGGTAGCAAAACAGGCAGATCAGAAATACACTGCTGAGGGGAGCAGCGGGCGAGGCAGGAGAGGTCTGCCTCACCATGTGGGATTCTCCCCAGCCAGCGTTGAACCCGCGTCGCCGCTGCCAACAGCTCCACAGCGCAGCACTTAACCGCTGCACCACCGGGGAGGCCCCAAATCCACAAATACTAAGTGTGAAGTAAATCATAAAGGTGAGCAAACCCCTGAAACCACTACCCAGCACCAAGAGTAGAACACTATCAATGCCTCACAAGCCCTCTTCCAATTACTTTCTGTTCTGTCTTCCACAGAGGTAACCCCTATCCTGAGCCCTTGGCCTTTTAGGGTTGAGGGAGAACTGGCAGTTTCAAACTTGCTCGGGAGCCATACATCCCCAAACACCAGATCACTCCATCAGATTTGCTGTTGTTGGGCCTCCCTCCTGAACTCTGATGGCTTCTCCAGAAGACGGTGCCTCTCATGGTGTTACAATTGACTAGAGTTCTCTCTGAAGCTAACTCAGTAGTGACTTAATAGTCCACACCACATGGCCCTCTGGACATCCTAAAATACCATACATTAGCTCTCCCTATTATTGAACTGCACACAAATAAAAATGATGTAGTATATATTCTGTACCCAGCTTCTTAATGTTTAACAACACGTCTGAGTGAACTTTTTTTTTTTTTTTACATTGACTGCAGTTTATTCAGTGCATTGCTATCCAGGGTCCCGTTATATGAATATGCCACAAATTATTTATACATTGTATTTTTGACTAGCATCTGAGTTGTTTCCAGGTTTAGCTTCTTAGAAATAATACTGCTTTGAATATTCATGTGCAAACTTACGGGAAGCATATACACATAAGTCTGCTGGGTTATGACCAGGTATGAAACACCGTCATAATATTTATATGTTCAACTTAATGATATCAAACATTTATTCAAAGTAGTTGTGCCAAATATGCCTCCTCCAGAAGTTTATGTGAGTTCCCACATGCTTTCAAACAGTTCTTGTCAAACCTTTTAAGTTTCTGTCATTCCAATGATTATGTAATAGTATTTCATTATGCTTTGGATTTTCATTTATCCAATAACTAATGAGACTGAGCAATATGTCAAATGTTTATTTGTCTTGGTATTGTTTTCTTTTATGATAAGTATCTAGTTTAAGTCTTGTATATTTTGGATTGTGTAGTCATTATAAATCATGACCACAAATTATTAGACACTCCTACTCGAGGATGGGTCTGTGTCCCCTCTTCTTGAATTAGTACAGGTTTGTGATTTTTCAATAACAGAATGATGAGGAAGTAAATGCTGTTGATATGAGGCTAGTTCATAAAAGACCATGATTTTTCCAGTGAGGTCATTCCAATGTATTATTCTCTAGAAAACTTGCTCCTGGAGCCATAAGCCGTAAAGTATGATACCCAACTACCTTGAGACTGCAGTCTTAAAGGTACAATATGTAATCACATTGGGCAACGGTTGAGCCCATTCTTTCAGCTGTTATCCATGAGGTACCAGATGTGAGTGAAGCTGCTCTGGACCCTCAAGACTACCTCATTCTCCAGCTGATATCATTGAATGACTTTCATTGACACCTCTTGAAACAGAAGAATCATATAGCCAAGTCCTCCTTGTAATCATGACATTTTATATAATGACTTGCAATGGCATGGTAATTACTTTAAGTCATTAAGTTTTAGGTTGGGTTTTCATGCAGCAATTGATAACTGAAATAGAATTTGTTACCTGAAAGTAAGATGCTGTCATAATAAAATGAAAAATTGTGGTATTGAGTTTGGCAATGACCAACAGCCTTAAGGAAGCTATTGGTGAAGACTCAAAGAAAATGAGGAAATTAGCATTGGAGCTAGAGGAAAGGGGATCCTGGTTATGTGACTGAAAAATTTAACAATGCTATTGCCTGTGGCAACATGAAAAATGGGAAACATACCTAGTAAGCTGGGACGGCTTCTGGGCAGATTATCGCATATACAGTCTGACTTATTCATACCCCTCCTGTAACAAAACGAGTGATGAGAAATATCTAGATAAATTTTGCTGGAGAATAAACAGTTTGATTTTTAGTAGAATTTGAAGAAAACATAAAGGTTCATAATAGTCTTTGCATTCAACAAATTATCCCTAAAATAAAAGTAGTGCAAAGTAAAGTCAAATCCTGGGCATTGCTCGTGAGAACATTGCCTTCGGAAACTCAGGTGTGACCCTATGATTCTTTGTTAAAACTTCAGCAAGATTTAATCTAGTACCTCATAAACCTTCTCAGTTAAACAAAAAAGGTCTCTAGGAATGTAAAGAGTGTTTTAGATCCTCTATGCTAGACCATAGTCCTTCTACAGGTATTGTTTTAAAGTTATTGTCACAATGAGCCCTGGGTTGAAAGAGTTTAATTTCAAAGGGCCATGAACTGTTTTTGTTTAATGGAGTAGCTTACAAGTTGATATATAAGCAGCCCAAAGGAATTATATTAGCTTGGACTGGATGGGATAGGCACAGCTCAAAATGAAAAGAGGCATTTGAACCCCAAACTTTTGTGGACCGGAAGCAGGCTGAGATAACATCTCAGCTACAAACTTAAGGTACTCTATGAAAAAAGGAGGATCAGCAGGAAAAATCAAGACCCCAGAAGGCAGAGTGCATCATTCCCAAGGGGAGAAGTCTGTGCCCTAAGCAAGGAACTGGCAACATATGTTCTGCTGAACTTCAGGATCAGTAAGGCCCGGTGATGTCTCATACCTCATAGCTCCTACCTCTCTGAGCAAGTTGTAGGGAGAGGGTGGGCAGATGAGTTATCTATTTGTTCTCAGAGTATCACATGGAGAAGAATGGTACCCTAGAAACTGAACCTGAAGCAGGTATGATCCAGATTATTGTGAGACTTGATCCAAAGCCATACTGTGATGAGGTTTTGGGGGAGTAAGATTCTTGAAAGGGAATGACAATATTTTTTCATGTGGAAGGAAATGATTTGGGACCAGAAGGTGGACTCCAGGGGTTTTTAAATTATGGTCACTCTTTCTTAGGCATTCCTTTAGTCTAGTGGCCGGGGCAGAGTCCTCTCCTTCTATCTCTCAGTGCCTATGACTTCTTTGAGTGCTATGTTCCAGTGCTTGGTTCCCAGGACTAGGTCATAAAAGGCCACAAAGCTGCTGCTTCACTTGCTGAAAAATCAGTTTTAAGTACTGAGGTGCCACATATTAAGCCCAAATAGCCTGAGAAATACTAAGCTGTCCTCAATTACAGTAGACATAATTATGTAGAAAATCATAGATTGTTTGCCTAACAGAATTTCACATAAATGGAATCAAATAGTGTGTCTTCTTTTGTGTAAGCCTTCTTTCACTCAGCATTGCCTTTGTGATCAACCCATGTAGTTGCAGGTATCAGTGATATCTTTTTATGGCTGAATGTGTAGTATGAGTATATTATGATCTGTTTATCATTCTCCTATTGATGGGCACTTGGGTCTTTTCTGCCTTTGGGCACTATGAGTAAAGTTGTTATGAATATTCTTGTGAAACACATTCTGTGGGTATATATTTATCTTCCATTGACATAAATTCATGGAAGTAGAATTGTGTATATTCATTTATATCCCCACCAGCAATGTATGGGAGTTACATTTGGTGCCCCTCCTCACCAGCATTTAGCATTGTCAGTCCTTTTAGTTTTAGCCATTCTAATAGGTGTGTATTCCATCTCATTGGTTTTTCAACTGGCATTTACTTTATGACTAAGGATGATAAGCACTTTTACATATATTTAAGTAGACAGTTATGTCTATCCTTGTGAAATGTCTGCAGAAATATTTTGCCATTTTTACTGGGTGGTTTTATGAAATTATACAAGTGCTTTATATACTGAAAATAAGTCTTTTGTCAGATACATGTATTGTGAGTGTTTTCTCCAATTCTTCGGTTTGTTTATTCATTTCTCAGCAAGTCTAATTTGTCAGTGTTTTCATTTATGATTATTGTCTAAGAAAAATACCCATCCCTGAGGCATAATGTTCTCCTGGTTTTCCACTAAAAACTTTATGGGAATTGTTATTTCCCCATATATAATTTGTCCCTTTTTCCTGCTACTTGGAGGATTTTTCTCACTAAGATTGAAGTGTCAGCAGTTTCACTATAATGTGCCTTAGTGAGGTTTCCTTTTTATGTATCTTGATTGGGGTTTAATAGGTTTCTTGACTCTGTATATGTGTCTTCTGATACATTTGGAAAAGTTTCAAACATTTCTTCAAATATATATTTTTTACCCTTCTTTTTTTCTTTTCCCTTCTCTGGAACTCCAGTGACACACACACAGTAGACCATTTGTTATTGTCATATAGGTCTCTGAAACTCTGATTTAAGGGGCGTCATTTTTACTCTGTTCTTCAGATTGGATAGCTTTTACTGTTTTCTCTTCACATCTTCTGCTTTTTTCCTCTGTCTTCACCATTCTACTGTTATACCTGTCCAGTGATTTTTTTATTTCAGATATTGCATTTTTAGTTTTAGAATTTTCCTCTCTAATAAAGCCTAGTAAGTAAACTTCAAGAGAAACACCCTGAGTGAATGAAATGTCTTTTGTCATGTGAGAGACATATGAATGTCTGACTCCCACCTGGAGAAATCTGAAATCTAGAGGTTATATGCAATTGGCAGGAAAAAAAGAAAGAAGTCCAGGCTGGTGGTGACCTCCACTTCCATAAACAGAGACAGTGGTGCATGTTGCCCTTGCTCTAGATGTTTTCACCTTGACAGGTTCAGATTCATCTCATGAGCGACTAACAGAATCTCAATGAGGCCAAAACATGATTCCAACTTTGTAATGAACTAATGGAAGCTCAGAGGCTAAAGTGAAACTTACTTGCAGCCATCAGGAGTAAAGGAAATGCCAGATAAATGGATCTGCAATAGGTATGAGATTTCAGCAGATCTCTAAGGAATCTCCAGGGAACCCATGAAAGAAAACCCATGTGTTTAACCTGGCATTGCCCCAAAACATGAGCTAAAAGAAGAACAAAAGTAAAGAAATAGAACCAGCATTCCTCCACCAAACCAGCCTGCTGCAGGTTTGAGTTGGATGGAGACTCATTAATTAAATTTAAGCAAGGATTTTCATATTACATAGGAAAGAAGATACGTGATTAATAGACTAGAAGAGACTTTCTTGTAATCTAACAGTGACTTGAATAACTATGAGATTTGTCTAATATATCATTTAAGAGTTGAGGAAGATAATGCACAAAGGAAATTTGAAATTATGAAAGGAGAAAGGAGGTTGGTACCTGCCTCTGTGTGTATATATTCCATAGACCTATAGAATGCTTTTATCACTTCTATCAAATTATTGCCATATATTATTGCCATGTATTATTTACCTTTCTGCATATATAATATTGTAAGTTACATATACATACACACATACTAAAGTATTGATGATGACACAAGATATTTTTTAAATTTTTTCTAATTTTCTACAATTGATATGTATTCTATTTACATCATAAAAACAGCACATTTTAGATGGTACGTGAGTTAGTAGTTTTCTGCTAAGTACCCCAGATTTTTTAATTGCATCCTCAGAGTTATCACCATTTTAAAATTTTTAATTTTTACTGATTTGACACATTAGAGAGAACAAGTATTTTATTGTCCTGTATTTGAAGGATAAATCACATTTTAGTTCCCTTGATTAAGTGATACACTTGAGAGTTCACAAATGCTTTCGTAACATTCTCCTTAAAGGGACTCTGTCTTTATTCCTACTTTTCCCAATCTTTGGATCCTTTCCTATATTCAGCCTTCAGTATTGTAACGTCACACAAGAAAATCGATGTTTTTCTAATTCTTTCTCTGTGTTTGTCATTCTTTCCTAACATTCCTTCCCTTTCTCATCTTTAGAAATTGCTTACAATATTTTAGTCCCCTCCTAGGTTTTTATATTTTGAGATTGACATCTTAAAATATATTTTTCAAATCCTTGTAAATCCATGTGCTTTTGCTCTTCCCTTTTTATTTACATTTTTGCCCTTTTACTGCTGGCTATACAAACTATTATATTCCCTCAGTTTTTATGCTGCCTTCAGGCTAATAATTTAACATAGTTTGTCATTGAATGTGCTTTCAATTATTTTCTAACTTTTATAGAGACCCTTTAGGATAAATCTGTTAGTGCAGCACCACCCTTGTGGTATCTGTTCTCTTCTCTGATTCCAGTTCTAGATGGGTATATCAGGACACCTTCACTTTTTTTTTGACCTTTTCAAATCTTTTCATATATTTAATATATGCCTCATTGGCGTTTTCACTCATATCTTTCCTAGTTATTGCTTTTTTATTATTATTAACACAAAAAAAGCTATAAATATTTCATGATACAAATATCCAAGAAGTCATCACCAGAATCTTCGCCAGAAATGTACTGTCATCTCTCGGTGTCCTCTGCTCCCTCATTGGATTACTTGCTGCTGTTTCTCTTCTCTCCCGGTTCCTTCTACTCTTTGTCATTAGAACACTTCCCATATGGCCAACCACCCTAGCCAAATATAAGTATGTAATAATGTGTTACTTTCTGCTCCTCTTGCATGAGAGCTCTCTCCTCTCAGCCCCTAGCAATCACCGTCCTACTCTTACATGTATTGACTGTTTTAGATTCACCATATAAGTGGAATCACGCAATGTTTGTCCTTTTCCTGTTCATTCCCTATAACATAATGTCTTCCAGATTCATCCATGTTGTTGCAAATGGCAGGATTTCCTGGTCCTTTATTTAGGAATCATACAAAATTTTTCTCATCATCTTGTTAGAAATGGGACTCAAGGGGCCTCCCTGGTGGCACAGCGGTTAAGCGCTGCGCTGTGGAGCTGTTCGCAGCTCGCAATGCGAGTTCGTCTCCCAGGCGGGGAGAATCCCACATGGTGCGACAGACCTCTCCTGCCTCGCCCGCTGCTCCCCTCAGCAGTGTATTTCTGATCGGTCTGTTCTGCTCCCCACTCTGTCTCTCGCCGCCCCACGCCTCTGGCCTGTACCCCAGCTTGTATGTATAAATAAATAAATCTTAAAAAAAAAAACTTTAATAAAAAAAAAGAAATGGGACTCAATCTAAATATTTATTTATTTTAATTGTCAATTTTTATTGCATAAAATTCACACTAAATCATGGGAAATGGCAGGCAAAAAAAGGGAGGGAACTTTACTGAAAGGCTGAAAATCAAGCTGATTAATTTGACATTTCTTAAATTTACTACTAATTATATATAAAATTGCTGAGGGAAAAAAATCAACTCTGATTTCATTTTCGAAATCCTGTGATAACACTGCATATAGAGAGATTGCTTTAATAAATTTCCTAAGCTTAACTACCATGCTAGGCGGATAATCAAGGATTAAAAAAGTCACATTTTCAAACCTACAATTTAGGATTTAAATTGAAGAATGTTCCAGTACCCAGAATCTATCTGCAAAGACGTGAGCAATCCTTGATGAAGGTATCAGTAAATTCATTCTTTTCTTTGAGAGGTCTGCAGATCAGATACTCTTTATAAATTAAGCCCTGCATTTCATAGATAACAGAATACCTAGTCAAGGAAAGATCAAATGTTAATAGGCAGAGTTAAATCACCCAGGAATGAAAGATGCAGTTTTGCATTAAGCTGTAACACCTCCCTTAAAATTTTAAGATATTTAAACTTCCTCTCAGTCTCAATTTCCCTTTAATCACATGAAAATCAACATGTTATTTACATGGTCAGTGATAACCTGTAATTACAGTTATTATAAGAAAATACAGCCAAACTGCTAATTTCTAACCTGCTTTTATGCCATTTATGTTTTAAGCATTCTAGCATGTCTCTTAGCTGTGACTGAATAGTGTTAATGAGAAATAAACATCTGAAAATATGGGGGAAAACAGTCAAAAATTGATGTGAGTCTCTCTCTGCTTGTGTTTTTTAAAAAATAATCCCCTGGAGTATATATGTCACACATTCTCTGTCCTTTTGAAGAGTCTAAAATTATGGAGGAAGATTTATTCCTAGGTAGGACTCCATACAAGTGGCCCAACCCATATAAAAATGGAAGAAAGTGTATTACTATCTAGACTTCCTATATTTTATCAACCTTTTCTGTAAAAGGAATGTAGTGTATACCAGAAAACAGAACAATTATTAAAACTTTTTCATGCTTTCAAAGCCATTTTTAATTTTTTCTTTCTTTTGGGTATGCTAGAGGCCCCCCAAAATTCTATCTTACTTTTTAACTCTTATGTGTTAAAAATTTAATAATTTAGCATTACCACTATTACAAATATGATTACTATCTTAGTTATTCAGGTTTTTAACTTCTATCTCATACATTCCTTTGTCATTTTCATTTTGGAAATGCATTGGTCTGTACATCCTAAATACTGTGTGTGTCTAGCACCCTCATTTTGCCCATCATATTAAAGTTCTTTTTACAATAGATTTGTAGATCTATAGTTTCCTCACTTCCAAAATACTGCTCTTTTTTCTGATTCTCACAGAGGGTATGGCGGTTAACACTTTCCATCTAGATTTATCTCTAGAGAGTGCCTGTCTTTACTGGCTGCTTTATGTCTCCTTTGTGTCTTAGGAACTCTGCAGTTTCACACATAGGCACCTAAATTGGATGTCTTCAAAGTGATTCTTAGGATTGGATTCTTTCATCTATTCTGGAAAATTATCAGTCATTTTCTTATGGAATATTTTTTATTCCCCATCTATTATCTCCTACTGGAATGAAAAAAAAAATATACTATGTCCTTCTACTCGAGTATCTTTCCCTATTACTTCTTTTTTTATATTTCTCCTGTCCCTGTGCTGCATTATAGCATTTTTCTTTCAATCAGTCTTCTAGTTTGTTCATTCTCATTTCAGCCATGTCTACATGTGTCAAATTGCAATTACTCGATTTTTTTCATTAGCGGAAATTCTATTTGGATCATTTTAAAATATCTCTAATCAGTCTTATAATCTCGTATCTTTATCATTTTGATATTGTCTTTTCAAAAAAAAGTCAATAAATTTTATTTCTGCTGATAATGTCATTTTTTGAAGTCTGTGGATCTGACTTGTTTCTTAAGATTTTATTTTTTATATTCATTTCTAAACAAATTCTATTGAAGTAACATCACATAACATTATATAAATTCCAAGTGTGCATTATTAGTAAATTAGCAAATGAATATACTACATTAGATTTACCACTATAAGTTCAATTCCATCCTTTACCATACAATTGACCCCTTTTACCTGATTTACCCACCCCCTGCCTTTATGGTATGCATGATTTTGTCTTAATAGTTTATTTCGATTTAATTTAGTTAATTCATTTGTTGTGCTTCTTTATGTGCCACATGTTAGTAAAGTCATAATGTTTCTTTCTCAAACTGACTTATTTCACTAAATAGAATACATTTTAGGTCCATCCATGTTTCAAAAATCAGGATTTCATCTTTCTTTTACAACTTGAGTAGTATTCATTACATATATATACACCACATCTTCTTTAACTGATCATCTGTCAATGGGCACTTAGGCTGTTTTCAACTCCTGGCTGTTGGGAATGCATGTGCATATATCACTTTTAGTAAAACAACACAAAAAGGAATAACTGAATTTAAATGGAATTTCTATTAATTTTGTGAAAAATCTCCACACTGCTTTCCATAATGGCTACTTCAATTTACATTTCCACCAGCAGTGTACATGGACTCCCTTCTTCCCATATTCTCACCAACACTTGTTCTCTTTTTGGAAAATAACCATTCTCACTGGTATGAGTTGATATCTCACTGTTCTGATTTGCATTTCTCTAGTAGTAAGAGATGATGTACATCACTTCCTATACTCATTAGCTAGCCATATGTCTTTGGAGAAATTTCTGTTTAGTTCCCCTGCACATTTTTAAGTTGGGGTTGTTTAGTTTTATGTCATTTATGAGTTAACTAGATGTTATGGCTAGTAACCTCTTGTCAGATGTATGATCTGCATAAATCTCCCGTTCAGTAGAATGTCTTCATTTAGGTGATAATTTCTGTTGGGCAGAAACATTTTAGTTTAATACAGTTCCATTTGTTTTATTTCCCTTGTCACTGCACTCCAGTCCCAACAGACAACTCTAAAGCCAAAGTTGAGGCTTGTTGCCAATGTTTTCATCTATGTATTTTATGGTTTCCAATCTAACATGCAAATCATTAATCTATCTTGCATTGACTCTTAGGTATGGTGTTAGAGATCTGTTTGATTCTTTTGTTTGTAGCTGTCTAGTTTTCTCAGCACTATTTATTAGAGAAGTTTTTACTCAGCTGCATACTCTTGAGTCCTTTGTTGTAAATTGTATACATGTGTGAGTTTTTATGGTTTCTCAGTTCTGTTGCATTGATCTGAGGATCTGATCTCTGTTTTTATTTTAATACCATGCTGCTTTGATTACTGTCAGTTTGTGGTTTAGGTTAAAGTCAGGGAGTATGACTTTTACCTTCATTTTTGTTATTCCTCAGAATTATTTTTGCTATTTGAGGTCTTTTTCATTTCCAAAAAAATTCATGACTTATTTTGTTCTATTTTTGTCAAGAATACCATTGGGATTTTGATAGGGATTATATTAAATGTGCATATTGTCTTAGGTAATATAACTTTTAATAATAATTCTTCTAAACCATAAGCATGATATATCTTTCCATTCTTTGTCTTCTTCCTTTCAACAATGTCTATACTTATTGCACAGATTTTCCACTTACTTGGTTAGAATTATTTCAAGCTATTTGTTTTTTATTTGATTGCAAATTGGATTGTTTTCCTGTCTTTCTGCTATATAGAAATGCAATAGACATTTTATATTTAGTCGCTTGCTTACTGTATTCATTTCTTTCTTTTAAAAAAAAAAAGCTTTATTTTTTGCATACAAGCTGGGGTGCAGACCAGAGGCATGGGGCGGTGATAGGGTTCACCAGAGACACAGTGGGGAGCAGAACAGGCAGATCAACCGAAATACACTGCTGAGGGTAGCAGCGGGTGAGGCAGGAGAGGTCTGCTATGCCATGTGGGAATCTCCCCAGTTGGGCATCAGATTCAATCCGCAGCCACGGATAGCTCCACAGTGCTGCGCTTAATCCGTTGCGCCACCAGAGAGGCCCACATCATTTATTATTTCTAAGAGCTTTTTACTGGAGTGTTTCAGGATTTCTACTTATATATTATGCCATCTAAAAATAGTAATAGGGTTTTTTTTTCCCCCTTTCCAACTTGAGTGTCTTTATATCCTTTTCTTGTCTAATTGTTCTGAGTAGGACTTCCAACACTGTATTGAGTAATATAATGGATATCCTTGTCTTGTTTCTGATCTTATCCTATAAGATTTCAGGTTTTCACAATTGAATATCATGTTGACTGTGGGTTTGTCATATTAGTGGCCCTTCTAATAGTCAGATAGCTCTTGTGTTTCTAGACTTTTTTGTGTGTATCCTATTCCATATGTATCTTTTCTAGGTTTCTGTGTTCAAACTCACTGATTTACTACTCCATTAAGTCTATTATATTTCCAGAGCTTTCTATAACACCCTTGATCTCGTTTATTGGGTTCTTCTGTCTTAGTCTGTTAATTTCTTATTTAAAATTTCAGTTTCTAGCTACTGCTAATTAATTTTGTTCCTGAATTCTCTGAGTTGCTTTTCTGGGTTCTTTTGTATCTCCTTGCAGTTTTTCCTGGTAGAGACAATTTCCTAACGGGGAGATATAATTTTCCATGCCTTTGAGTTTCTACAATGTAGTCATTTTCCTCTGTGTATAACATACAACCTCAAGGTCTCAAGTTGCTTGGGGTTATTTTTTTCTGGCTGCCCATTTGCTATTTTAAGTTATCTTTTCTTCCCTAAATATTGGTCAACAATTTATGACTGTGGTTCTTGAACTTTTTCAGCAGGTGGAGCTATGGCTTTTTTTTTTTTTTTTAAATTTTCGCTTTTTTGGGTTACTGCTTTAGGAGCCTCACAAAGAGGGCTTGTTGTTATGTCAGGAGGGGGCGGACACAGAGGAGGCCTGGAGGCTTGCTGCTATTGTGGATGTACTGGTGCCTATCTTCGCTTTCCCCCTCCCCTCTGCGGCATAAAATCTGAGAATCAGTAGTAGTATAGTTACTGTTGTTACCCTTCATGGTCCCAGATTCTTAGGAGTGGGAAATGTATTTTCAATTGTTCTATTTTTTTCTTTTTTCCTCCTTGCTGAGGTCCCAACCTCATGGAGTATCCCAGTGACTCCACTTTGAGCAATGTTATGTATGTTGTATATGATGTTTGCAACCACATGTAATAGTCTTGGTGACACCATTTGGGCATCCCAATTTAAATGTCCTGACTGCTCTTTTTCCATGGGCCCATGCTTGCCCCCACCATCCAGGTCACCGAGTCATTAAAGCTGTAACTCAGGTCATGGAGAATGAGCAGGGTAAACTCTAACTTTACTGACATATCACTCATAATTTTTGATTATTTTTTTCCCCTAAGCTATAGAACTATAGACTACTCTTCCCTGCAAATAAAGCAATGAATCTTAAGTTTCTTTTTTTAAAGTAAACCACCGTACTTTATGTTTTCACTAGAAGAGGTGCTTTGCACTTTGGTCTATCTAATTGTTAAAGACAGAATCTATGTTACCAACTTCTGAAATCCAAGCCTAGTCACTGTTATTATTGTTGTTCACAACACCCCAATGAACAGTGGTATCTTTATTAGCTATGGATCCAGATGTTTAAACTTTAGTTGGTTCAGTCTTCTGAGCTCCAGTAGATTTATTTCATCATACTATGTGTGGAGACTTTCCTAATCATGGGAATTGGGAAAGAAGTAACAAGAGAGTAGTCTATGCTTCTATCTTGCCAGACTGACCAGCTGACTCTTTGTTGGGTATTTTCAGTATCCCCTTGCCATCCACACTGTTATTCCATACTATAGCACACTACTAAGTTCAGAACCATGACTTTCTAACAAGGATATCACTGATATCAATTTGCTCTTTTTTTTTTCCCCTTGTAAAGAAATGTGCTGGTTCTTTTTATAACCTAACAGAGGTGTACGGGAAAGGAAAGATCACTCACTAAACGCTTATTTAAATCACTTGCTGTGTACTACCTATGAGTTATTTTTATTATTCCAATTTTACAGATATAACACAACAGTACAAACATTTTTTCTGAGATCTTACTATGTATCAGACATTGCTCTACATATTTCACAAATTGGTTTTTATGATCCTCTTAACAACCTGTGGGGTTCCATTTCTATCCCCATTTTATAGATAGATAAATCATCTCAGAATTTCATTTTGCAGGTTCATACGGCCAATGAGTGACAGATAAGGGTATAACTCAGGTCTGTCTAGCTCCAGGCTTTACATCCTTTCTATGTGCAACAAACAGGCTACTCCATTAAACTGTATTGGGCATTTGGGGAGGCAGTATCGTTTGACAAAACAACAGCAAAAAGTCATTTCTGTGATGCTCCACAGTTAATATAGCTTTAGAGCATAATAGAGAATAGTTGTAACAACTTAAAAACGTCTAATGCGTTGGCCTTTCAAAGAGCATTTAATTCTATTGACTGTGCCTGTCCTGTATTTCTACATCATTTGCAGATGAACTATTAACTTTCAAATTAGTTGCTCCAGGGTTCTATTTACATTTTTAATAGACAAAATATCAAGGATCCTAAGGCCCAAGTTAAATTTAAGAGAATTTTTGAAAGAAGTAAGTGATCAGAGCAACAGAATGTATCCCAACGCCCTACATGTCATTAAAGAGTTAATTAAATGTATTAAGGAAAATGTAGTGTCAATTTGCTCTAATTGAGAAAAATTTGGAGAGAAATTATTAAAATCAGACTTAAATGAAGAAGGCTTGGTCTGCATAATCTGCAGGAGACTTGCTTCTGCCACCAAGGACTTCTTGCTAATGAGCTCTGACTTGGTTAAAGTCCCTCTGAGGTAGAGTATTTAGTCTACAATTGGCTTGCTAATGAGCACTGTCAGAACAGAGATTGGTCTCAGGTGCTCTTATAAAACAAGCAGAAAGTTTCCCTCTCAAGTCAACTTCCTGAGGAGAACTTGGTATGCAAGTTCAGCCTGTTACCTTCTGCTAGCTACAAATCACCCCAGTTGTCATTTCTCAGGACAAGGTACAAAAGATAATGATCTTTAGATGAGATGATCTGTAATTTGGAAGCATCAATAATTTCTCCTTAATGATTGTGCCAGCTAAATAACTGATGGGATGTGCAAATCAATGACTTTATTTTAATGGTTATATTGTATATTGGGATATTCCAGTAAAGTGTCTTATACTTGAGGAACAAAAATTGTAGACATTCAGCATAAAAACACTAAAAAGAAACTTACTCTGGGTATTGGCTATGGTTTTAGCCTTGGTAAACATTTCTAGAACTAGGTTTCTATAATTAAGTGCGAAGATATTTTATGACAATTTTTGGAAGCTCTAACATTTTCACAGAAGCACGATTGTGTAACAACCTTATATCACTAAGAGAAATTTCTATTGTTGTTTACAGAATATTCTGAAGTTAGATGCAAACTCATTTATTCTAGATATCTGTCACTATGTTGTTTCATACTTTAAACGATGCTACCAGGGCCAGAACTTTTCAGACTGGATTAAACCACGTCAGTATAACAGATATTATAATCTAAATTTATCTTTTGCTTTGTACTAGTCAGAAGCTGTCAACGATTTAGTATTAATCAGTACGTTGAAACTCTTCATCTCTGATACATGATTTCCTAATTTAAAATCTTATTGTTCAAGTAGTTATGACGCTAATATTTAGAAAAGTAGATGTCAGGTAAATTAGCATTATTAGAATAAGCACCTACAAATATTTCCTATCTTCATACAACACACACGAATGCATATACCTATGCAAACTTAGGTTTTGGTCTCTATTGCTACATTTATTATATAAAGTCATATTGGTTTGAATTGCTAGTCTTATTGTAACTCCTTAATATAATCCTAGGGGTTTGTATTTGTTTTTTGTATTAGAGAAATAATTTGAAAGATTGTTCTAGTAGAGATGGATATTAGAAAGTTTTGGGAGGCTTGGGAGATTCTGAGCTTGAATTCTGTATTTCAGAATATATATCGATATATATTATACATTTGTTGATACATATCAATTATATATATCCTATATATCAGAATTATATATATCAATTCTAAATATCCATATATCTGTGATAGCATCTTTCTTCAGCTCCTGCTCTTGGTCTTTAAAAACTCAATTCTCAATATACTTTGTGAAACCTTTACTTATTTAGCCTACTTCCTTCCAATCTTCATGCACAGCTCTCCCAAATTCACTTCAAATTAATTTACACTTAAAGATAATCACTTTATACCCCTAAATTGTTTCATTTGTATCTATCTTCTCTGAAGCTAGACTGAGTATGTACCAGGCAGTAGACTCCTTATCTTTATGATTCAAGGTTTCTCATTTGAGTTCTCAAGAATATATCAGTCAGTATTCCTTACTGTGGTAACAGGCAATCCTAAAATTTCAATAATTAACTGGAACAGTTTTATTTCTCAGTCACATAAATACCCACTGTAGGAACTGAGGTTCAGTTCTGTATCATCTTCAACATTAGACACAGGCCAAGGAGTAGCTACTAGTCTGGAATGTTGTCAGCCTCATGGCAGAGAGGAAAAAAAGAAACAAGTCAAAATATATCACTTCCATACTTTATTGGTCAAAGCAAATTGTTCAGCTATTCCTGTGAAACAGCTTCATCAGAATATTGGTTTCTCTTTCCTTCATATGAATGGGTCAAAGCAAGTCTTATGAGCAAGCTGGATTCACTGGATAAGGAAATATAAACTTTCCTTAGGGAAAGGTTAGAAACTATTTTGAACAATAATATAACAGAGAGGGGAAAGTACAGAAAGATGATCAATATAGCATCTAACTATCCAGGTGGCTGTACTACCTGGGTGGATACACTTGAGATTCCATTTTTCATAATTTTTACTTCTGGAGGTAGAGAATTCATATGGTCTTCACATTTCTCAAGCCTCATAATCAAAAGTTATGCCTACGATGTCCTTTTCTCTGTGCCTAGTCAATAAAGGGTGATGTAACACATATGTTTATTAGATAATGAGATACAAAATAATTATATCAACTCCTCTTTCCTGCCCCCAATTGTAATTTAGAAGCAATGCCCTAAGTGCATGGAAGAAACACAAGAAAATGAGACATGGTATCTGATTTTAAGCAGCTTATTTTATTGGAAATTAAAATACAAACAGCTACTGTTGAGAGTAGAATGAGATAAATTCTTGGAACCCGTGGAACCCTTCACCTATGCACACACAAATCTGGAGTTCTTGAACTCCCCCAGTTTTCTCATTTTCATTGCTAAAGTGCCATTCATCCTTATTTGCCCTTCTCCTGCATTCCTACCACTCTTCCCACCAAGACGCCATTTCATTCCCCCTCTCTGGAAACGATTCCATCAGTTCTTCCTTCTTTCATAGCTTCAATGCCCACATTTCCTTACTTGTTTCTCTTCATCTCACCACTTTACCCAGGTTTTCTTCCCCATGAAATGTAATCTCCTCTCCTGAACATATGCATATATTTCCTTTTAGTTACAGAGCGTCTTGTTCTAGAAGACACTACTTAACTTCCCGTACTTCTCAATTCTCATTCACAACACAAACCACTGTGATAACACTGGTCAACAGTGAGATCATCACTGACTTAAAAAGGCCCTAGTCTGTAGTATCATGGTGTGCTGGACATGAATATAACCCTGAACATTTTTTATTAGCTCTCGTTTTGAAGATACTTCATATAATTCATTTTATATGTTTCACCGTGTAAATTTATCCAGTAGGACTGCAACAACATCCTAAATCAGCCTAGAATGATGTCATATTGCATTGCATTGCATAATACCATCGTGCACACATCATCCAGAGTTGATTGAATCATTTTCTGATAAAACGCAATCCTACTGCCAGGCGGCTGCTGAAGTAAGCTGACGTCAGCAGTGCACTATAGAAAGCCCTGTCAGAATGGTTGAGCATTGAAAATATTTCAGATTTTGTGCGAGACAGTTGAAGCTACTGTTCCATAGAACTGTTATTATTTTATCCACAATACAGTACAGTAATGCCTCGAAAGTGTGTTAATAGCATGGACAATTTCTGCTCTGTTTGTGGGGATGTGACATTTGCCAACCAGAAGAAAAGTATCACTTCTCAAGTGAAGAAGGATTATCATCTTGACTTCAGATGCAATGTTGGTGACCAAGACAAGCCATGGGCCCCGCATCTATGCTGTGCTACATGTACAACATAGTTTTCACAGTGGTTAAATGGCAAAGACCATCAATGCCGTTTGCAGTCCCCATGGTGTGGAGAGAGCCAAGCAACCACATAAAAGACTGTTCCTTCTGCTTGGTTCCTCCTCTTTCCGGCAGAATAACAAAGCAAAAGAAGTTGAGAATAGTCTACCCAAACATCCCGTCTGCATTGAGATGACCGGTTCAACAACTTGCTGCAGGGTGATGTGAAACAAGCATGGAATGCTTTTGCCTAGTGTGTACAAACTTTCTTGGGAATGTTAAGGCAGAAAACTACAAGGAACTAGTAGAAGACATGGTGATGCAGTATCAGAAACTTGGCTGCAATATGTCTCGAAAGATCCACTTCCTTCATTCCCATCTGGATTTCTTCCCTGAAAACTGTGGTATGGTTAGTGATGAACATGATGAATGTTTTCATCAAGATATCGCATCAATGGAACAAAGATACCAGGGAAAATGGTCTACTACTATGCTGGCTGACTACTGTTAGACACTCCCCAGAGATGTTGCTGAACAGCTGTACAAGAGACAAGTGAAGAAATCTAAGAAGTAGCCTATGACTTGATTTTTTTACAGGTATTAACTGTAGGCCTATTACTATTGGCATGCATTTTGTGATGTAAACATCCATTTATTGCAGATTACAAAAAAAAACTAGAGCCCAAATTAGAAATTTGACTGTCATATTCATGTTGAGCACATACAAACTGATAGGAAATGACTAGTTTTATTTCAGTTATATGACTTTTGTAAAAATTAGTTGACCAGTATAATGCCTCTACTATGATTCCTTTAAAATTCTTAATGACAAAAATAATAGAGTACCTTAATGGTTGAATTCAATAATTTATATGACTGCCCTCACTATCAAAAGCTGTTGACAACTCCATATATTCTTAAGCAATCTTTTCTTAGTTTCTGAGATACTTCTTCAGTCTTAACGTACTTCTTCCCTTTAAAAAAAATCCTGTGCCTTCAAATACAACTTAAATGTTGATGTCTCCTATTGCTCCACATTTCTGTAGATCCATGTGGACATCTAACATATAATTAAAACTTAATAATTTGAAAATGACCCAAACATATTCCTTCTTCTTAATTTCTAATTCAATTAATGGGCTTATTTCTCCCAATCAAGAAACCCCAAGAGTCTTTATGAACTTTTCACTTTCACATACCGATACAACTAAAGAGCAAACATTGTATTTCTTTTCCACTAAAACATTTCTCTTAACTCTTCCTGATCCTCTGTTACTTCTTCCTGTAGTGTTCCCAGTAGTCATTAATGTCTGACTTATAGTAGTTTCTTCATAAATATCTGTTGAACAGCTCTATTTACTGTTTTTTGTATGCTGTTCCTCCATGTGAAATAATACTTGCTCTAGAAAATGTCTCCTGATTATCCAAAGAAGACATACTCAATCCTGTATTCTCATAGTACTTTAATTCTCGATGATAGGGAAGATTTACATACTATTTATGTGATATTGATGTTATTCTTTGTGTTCGCATATTGTTCCCCATTAGCTTCTTGTGGACAGACACCAGGGATCATACTTTTGGTATTCTTACCATCTTTACAATGCTTGGCTGAATCAATACGTGGTGCAAGTTTGGATGGATATAGTGTTTGTTAAAAGCTTCACATATGAGGTAGCATTTGAACATGGCTTTAAAAATGGATTCTATTTGGGTATGATGAACATGGCATTCTGATTAAACATCTCCTCTAATACCCAGATGCCAGCTCAGCTAAAATATGGGGATATTTGGATGAAAGATTCATGGCAAATTAGATTGGAGAATAGATCAAAAATTACTGTGGAGTGCCTCAAATGACAAAAAATGTATATATGGTTTGAGAGCAGAGAGAAACAGTTTATTCAAATTTATAATTTTTAGAAGGTTATTCTGACATCAGTATGTCCTCTGGAATGGAACATAAGTTGGAAAAGCTATTAGAGAGATATTGCAACAGTCCAGGAAGGAGGAAATGTGTAAATGGAAAAAAAAGAGAGACTGTAGGAGATACATTGTACCACACAAAGGACTAAGGAATGCAGCTGCTCCAGAGTAAGTGAGAGAGAAATAATGATGTTTCAACCCTGAGTGACAGGGAGGCTTCTGCTTTTAACAAGTGATAGAAATACAAGAGGAACCATACGTTTGTAGGAGAACATTATGAGTTCAATTTTGGACATAGTTAGTTTGAAGAGCAAATACGAATTTGAACTTGAATATCAGCACTTACTTAAACTCTTGGTATGAGGATTGCTTCCCTTTTTCTAGTAAATGACTTAGGCGACTGTCATTTAGTAAGACATTCAAGACCAACTTCTCCGGTCAACAGCAGCCTTCCATGAATGACTGAATGACTGCTATCTTGACAGACTGGAAGTAGCCATCCAAATGCAACTAATAATAAAAGCAAAAGGCACCAATAACAATGAAATGAATAGCAAAATCAACTAAGACTTTTAAATAGAAGGAAATCTATGCTTCTGGAGAATTTCATATATACTATAGTGTTATAAAATGAGTAACTAAAAAAACTTAGTTCCCCAAAATTGATTAAAATAATGATTTTCATAGTATTTCCATTGAAAATATGAAGGTGAATGATGCCCATTTATCATACTTTATATCTTTTGAAATATATTAATTTTACCTGCTGTGAAAAATGACATTCAAAAACAGGATTGTAGGGAGAGATGACATCTTTATTATTCTGTCACATAAAACTAGTTCTTCATTCTCTTCAAGGTCTGTGTCTTTCTAAAAGTGACAGTCTCATGCATTCTATTATCAAATTCTAAGTAGCCTTGATAAAGCACCAATAAATTTCTCCTTACAACTGAAAATAAAAAGGAATTCTATAAATGCATACCTAGGAAAAATGTGAGAAGCTAGTTATCAGAACAACTGTATTTGTCAGTTATCTTTAAAAACTTCATGTGTTACTGAAGTTGCAATTATGGTCAGATAATGGTTATATAGCTTCTACCAGAAAACCTTTGGTATGACCTACTTTTCATTATCAGATATATGTAAACATTTGCTCAGTGAAAAATTCCCAACAGTGTGAAATAAGGTGTGGGGGGTGTGTGTGTGTATACAGTTATAGTTATATATAGTTATATATTTTTATATAATATAGCATGTGTGTGTGTATAGTAGAGAGAGAGAAAGCAAAGAGTCATACATCCACATGAAAATTCCAGTGGCCAACTAGAGGAAATTTGGAATTTAATGAAAATACATTACATTAAATCTTGTGCATTGTACTATTTTTGCATTGAGTGCTGTTTGAGTTATCATAATATCAATCAAAGCATGCTTTGATTGCTGACTCAATGAGTTTCCATTCACTTGAAGAAAATGATCAAAAAGTTGTGGGGAAAGGTGACTTCACAAAAAAAAAGACAACTAATTGTATTAAATGCTGATTGTTCAACTCCAGCCATCTGCTGTAACTTAGATTACATGGAACACCTTAGATTACTGTAGGAACACCTACAGTGTAGTTCAGACAAACACATTTGTTAGCATGAATGCTGCCCCCAAGCAGTTCTACCTAGCTTGTTATAGTCCAAAGTCTACTGTAAAGACTTTTCAGATCAAAAGCTTTAAATTTTCAAGCCCAACTAAACAGAGGTGGTAAGGAGAAAGCTTTCTTTTATTGCGTTTTTTTTTTTTTTTTTAATCCTCTAACTGCTCCTCTTGGGTCTTCCTGGAGAAGAGGGTTTTGGTAGGGAATCAATGGGAGACAATAGGAAATTGGCAGAGATAAAGTTCTTATTATCTTAAAAGGTGATGTGAGAGAATTTAACCTGTGATATCATAATGCTATTGTGTAAAAATGGTTAAGATTTAGGTAAAAATAACCCTTTATAAAAAAAACCTTCAAGAGGGAGAGTTTCGAAGTTGCTTAAACAATTCAGGCTGCCTGTAAACTTCACATGTATTATTGTAAGGCAAATAATTCAGAGGTAACTGCACTGATGTCGGCGTGTTCTCTGTAAAAGCATGCTCTCATTATCCTTGCTTTCTGGAAACCACATATACTGCTATGGGCTGAGGGAATAGTCCTCATGATATTAGAGAAACTACATCAAACTTAACTGACTCTAATTAGTATAACAGACTAACGACTTTCAGTAATTATGATTCTCTTTTGGTAAACAGCTAAAAGCAGGAAAGGCTTCTGTGATACGTGATTGCAAATGTTAGCTCAATAGGGAGAAAAGATGAAACTTCTGAACTCAAAGACTCTTCAGGGAATGTGGATTAAGCTGAGGCATGTAAAAAAAATAAGTTAATATACTTTATTTTTGTATATCCAAAATGGTATTTTTCCTGTCACTTGAAGTGACACATTAACTTGTGATTATAATCTAGCTATGTCGACCAATTCCACTTTTCTTCAGAAAATTCCAAATATTTTAATTATATTTCCATCAATTTCCTTTGCTTCCAGCAATTAATCTCATTCTCATTAATATTTTCCCACAATCCTCTGAATATATCTTGAAAGCCAGAATGAGGTAAACATAAGGTGAAGAGCTTTGAAAGCTTCTGTGGGAGTGTGGCAGATAGAAAATGTTCTTTGTAAAAACTGGGATCTCATTAGTGAATGTTTCCTATTACAACTCCAACTTCCTGTAAAGCCCACTGAGCTTTTCCCTTTGTATATCGTGAAAATGTTCATCAATCCCTTATCAGCATATTTGAAATCATTTTTTCTTGACATCCCATGTTATTTTTTTCTCCTTTTTAAAACTAACTCATCAGTTTAGACATGTCATGTTCTTCTCCACTCACACGTTTGAACACATTCCATTCTGCTTTCTATCCCACCTTTTTCCTTCTCTTCCAGGTCCCATCCAAGTTTTTCTATAATGATATCCCTGTTGTCTCCAGTATGTAGTCAAGAAACATGAATATTTTCCTCTTTAATTGAAATCTGATGTTTTCTCATAACAGTTCCCCCTGTGTAGGCTTTTCATTTCTTTTCTCTGCATGAGGGTAATGAGAATAAATTTACAATATTTTTGTCCACTTCAGCCTATCTCAAACGTGAAACAAAGTTTCTATTTGGACCAGCATAACCACACTTTGTCAACGAACTCTAATCTGTCCTTCCTGGTTTTTACAGACTAAATTTCTAGCTATCAGTTAATCTCTCTCCACTGTTGCCATTATCCTGAGCAGATCTCAAAATGGTCCATCTGATTAACTTCAGTCTTTGATTCCTTGTAGTCCTTTGACAAAATTCAAGGTGCTTTAAAAAATATTTTACATGACCACACCACAAACGTTTATTATACTAACCCTTCTACTTTTTACAACTTATTCTGAAATTCCCATCTCTGCCTGCAGTATTTTAGCTTTCCAATTCTCCATCACCCCTGTCCCCTTAATCTGCCCTTCCAAAATCTTCACCACAAGTCCCCACTACTCATGCAGTTCTTTTCCTGTCTTTTGTGTTTACTTTTTATTTACACAATAAAATCACATGATGATCAAATATTTCACCTTTTACTGCCTGGACCCTGAGTCCTGATATCTACAATTACCTTCTGCCACACCTTTTCTCAACCTCCAATCTTGTGTTAACCTAATAATTGTCTGAATTTAAAGTTTGTATGGAAAGGAAAAAATAAAGAACCTACTTCTAAGTCTTAAGACCAGAATTTTGTTCAACTACCTACTAGAATTGTTTAGATGACTAAGGCTTCAGTGTTCTCATCCAAGTTGCAGATAACTCTTCTAAATATGATTCTGCCTCTGTTTCCATTGGGATTGTCTATAACCTATTTACTTTTCAACTTTTATTTCAGTACTAGTTTTTTTGTTAATGTTTTTTCATTCTCCACAATGATTCATTTTAATTTTTTTCTAAGACATATGTTCCATACCTCAACAGATGACATGTTCTCTTTTTTTTTAAGATTTATTTATTAATACATACAAGCTGGGGTACAGGCCAGAGGTGAGGGGTGGCGAGAGGGTCCGCCAGAGACAGAGTGGGGAGCAGAACAGGCAGATCAGAAACACACTGCTGAGGAGAGCAGCGGGCGAGGCAGGAGAGGTCTGCCGCACCATGTGGGACTCTCCCCAGCAGGGCGTCCACTCGCACTGTGCACTGCCGACAGCTCCACAGCGCAGCGCACAACTGCTGCGCCACCAGTGAGGCCCTTATTCTCTTTTTTTTAATCAAGTAAATATAAATCATCTGAACTCCTTCAAGTTTCGTTCCAAACAATCTATATATTCACCCCTGCTATCAAGACAGGAAGTAACACCTGTCCAAGGCTAAACTTGTCGGTAAGATTGACCTTACCTTTTGCCTTCTCTGATATAATACTCTATCAGTGATTTCTCCTTTGTTATCATTAATTTCGTCTGCAGGTAATTTCCTCACTCTACCTATCTACTTCATTCTGTAAAAAACTAAATTAAAAATATACATTTTCACCCTATCTCACTATTGAAATCATTTTTCCAACAGTCAAAATGACCTGGTGATCAGCTAATCAAAACACTTCACTTGGTATTTATATCTGCCAGTCTTTACATTATTTCCCAGAACCTGCTTCTTGATAATACTTCCTGAGATATATACCGTACCTCCTTCCAGGACTTTCCCTCCTAGTTTTCTGACTAATCATGTTTACCCATCTTTATCAGTTCTTCTTCAATTCAGCAATAAAATCTTTCCACAGTGACTGACAGTATATAAATAAATGGTAGGATTCTGCCTATTTTTCTGTAGAGTAGTTTTTAGAAAAATAAGTCACCACAGAATATTTTAGCTGTCTCTATTTGACCACTCCCATCCATGCCTGAACCACATACAGTGTCCATCATTCTTCCCTTCAGTTGCTGTGCTGCCTGTTATGCAGCTGTGTGTTCCTCCAGCTCACACTGATCTTAAGGATTCAGTTTTCCTGGAGAATCTAACCTGCTGCCTTTCTCAAGAACATATGTGAGAACAAACTATAATGATGGGATTACATTGTAGACAGAGATAAATGCATTTGCATTTCAGTTAGGTTTTTATTCCTATCCCAAACTCCTTGACACTCCTCAGGGCCACTTGTCGATGAATGTTTTAGTTCCTGGGCTTCAGTTCCCATCCACTAGGGTTCTAGGTGATTTTAGAACTCTGCAAGGACTTTCATTCTAGCAAAGGCATTCTCAGGTGCACTGTTTCTGGAGTGACTCACTCTGTCTGACCGGTGGTCTCCAACATGTAGGGTAACTAAGGATATTCTGATGAGATTGCACTAATGTAAGTAATCTGTGGAGGAAGGATTTTTCCTATGAATCAACAGCCTACTCCATTATTACACAAGCATGTGTTGCACATTAGCACTTGCTCTTCTCATAGGCTTTTTCTCAGGTGAAATTATTCTCATGCAAAGATTAGGAATCTCTATTATGTGTGTGTGTCTTGTGTGTAAGTTATTACTATTCTTCCCTTGTCTTAACATTTGCAATACAGCATGGTCTCATAGATCTCTCCTGTTAAATCTATTTTGAATAAAATTGATACAGCCTGTAGCAGCTTCATACAATAATCTCAGATATTAGTGATTCTTTGCATACGGTTTGAAGTTAGAGAATCTAAATTCCATGCTGTGTTTGTTTGTTTGTTTGTTTGTTTGTTTTTAAAGACTTATTTATGCATACAAGAGCTGGGGTGTAGGCCAGAGGTGTGGGGGGGGTGAGAGGATTCACCAGAAACAGAGTGGGGAGCAGAACAGGTGGATTGAGTAAAATACACTGCTGAGGGGAGCAGCGGACGAGACAGGAGAGGTCTGCTGTGCCATGTGGGTGGGGATGAAACTCATGCTGCAGTGGCTGCTGATAGCTTTATAGTGCTGAGACTTAACCCTTGCATCACCAGGGAGGCCCAAAATTCCATGTTGTTTCATGCTTTGTCACAATAATAGAAATAGTATAAATAGCCCATCATGTATTTTATTTCCTTCCCATGGCCGATGGGAAAAATTGTGACCTCTGCTTTCCTCAAAGCATCATAGACTGTCATTTAAACTTCAGTGTCACACAAGATCAGACTTCCTTTCCTAAAACAAACAAAATCATGCTATGCGATGATATAACAAAAAAATCAAAATTAAAGAGTACAAAATAAGTGATGTCCTGTTTAATGTCATTTAAAACATAGCTCTGAGAATTGTTTAAACAGGGTTTTGGGGAAAAGGCAATTTTTCTTGATGATACATTAAATGGGTGCCAAGGCTGATACGCAAGTCCATTCTCTGTGTTGTTTGTTTATTCATTCAGAGACAATTATGTGGATTTCAGAGACTGGATCCCAGAAAGTTACAATTTAAAACAAAATTCTTCTGTTCTTCTTGCCATTCTTCTATTATAGTGTTTTATAATAACATGATTCCTAGACAAAAGGAGTAAGGCAATGGAATGTTGAGGAGCCAACTGGTAGTGGAAAGTCTCAGCCCTTCCTCTGTTCTCACTGTCCAACCCCTGGCTGGATAAATGTCCTAAGAGTCTGTTACCCATTTTTCTGTTAAGATTAGAATCAAAATTGAAATATTCAATTATATGTACTAAAAGGTAGTGCTACCTATATTTGCTGATATTCTGGAATAGCAAAGTAATATTCAAGAGGGGGAAAAATCATGATAAACATTTTAGGTAACTCCAAGTCTATGAGAAAATCAGATTATATCAAGGAATATGTAGAATTATGTTTTTCTTATTTGTGAAATCCTGGTGAGGTTAAATAGGCCTCCAGACTGGCACTTTTTTAATAAAGAGAAATAATTGCTTCAATAATAATTGCTTTCAGAATAAACTAATAATACAGAGGAATTTGGACAATTTCATAACACCTTTAATAAAATGTCACTTTCTCACTACCAATAGATAATATGAAGATGATAGGGAGGTGTTAGAGGCTACAGTAAAAGTGTAGAATTACATTTCCTTTTATGATACTATTGATTACATGAGATGTAGCTATAAATCAGTAAAACTGATTGCAAGATCTTGACATTGTATCATTAAACCTTACAATGCAGCTCATCCTCTCAGAACAAAATCAAATCGAGTATACTTGTATGGGACAAAAGTTACTAAATAACCTATTAATTTGCAACATGGAAATATCTTAAATTATTATGTAGGCGCTATGTGACTTGCAATGCCCAATTATTATCAGTGAGCAGAGAAACCTTGGCACAAAGCCCTCACTCTACTAGAACAATGGTCCTAACTTTGTAACTCAAGCCTTCTGGAAAGCAATTCTAGGAGAGAGCGAGGAGTGGAGGAAGGAGGGAGAGGAGGATGATAGGACTTTGCTGCTCTGAAGTACAAACTTTACATTTTTTTAAAGATTTATTTACTTATGCATAGAAGAACTGGGGTGTAGGCCAGAGGTGCGGGTTGATAAGATTCACCAGAGACAGAGTGGGGAGCAGAATGGGCGGATATACTGAAATACATTGCTAAGGGGGGGCAGTGGGCGAGACAGGAGAGGTCTGCTGCACTGTATGTGGGTTAGCTCCTTGGCCAGGGATTGAACTGAGGCTACAGCAGAGATAGCATTGAGACTTAACCCCTAGGCCACCAGGGAGGCCCCAGGAGTACAAACTTTAAAGGAGGCTTCCCTCATGAAGAGGCAGAGATAGAGAAAGTGGGTGATTCACTTGTCATGCACCTTTTTTTTTTAATCCCGTCCATGTTGAAGGGAATAGAACAACTTGAGATAACACTTTCTCATAGAAATAGTTTCATAAATCATGATTGTAAGTGAAATAATGTGAAAGTGTTCCTTCATTTAGCCATAATTCTTTGAACACCCACTATGTGCATAAAACTGACTATGGTCTAGGGATATGGAAGCAAGTAAAACAGACACAATTTTTACTCTTGAGTTTGTCATTCTGGTAAGAGCCAAAAATAAGTAAAACTAGGACAAAACGATAAAACAGAACAATGCAAAGTCAGTAAGCAGCAGTGAGGCTGGAAGTGAGGCTGGAAGTGGCTGAGTCTGGTGAAGGCTGCCTTGCAAAGAATCTCCCTGACCTTGCACTAAAGAATTTGGATTTTATCTTATGGGTGACTTAGACACACTGCCTTAAGCTATTTTAAATGAACACCCAAAGTGTCTGCTTTGCAGTGGTATACCAGGAAGAGAATCTGGAAATGACTCTAGAAATACCCAGAGTGAATTTCTTCAGATGAAATTTCCCAACAAGCAAATTTGTCTAAAACCTATTTCGCAGATGTTACAGTTAATCTGTACAATGAAATATATATAATTGTACATTAAACAGGACAGGAAATTTGATGGACTCCCAGCATAAGGATCTAACTTCTCTGGATATTTAGCAGAAATAAAACATGTATCTGCCCACATTTAAATCTGTCACTAACTTATTCCTACAGCTCCTGTCGCTTGACAAACTAACACTCTCTTCTGAAATATTTGGTATCATAAACTCTTTTATCAAATAGAATGGAGCCAAGCAGAACATCAAAAACTCTAAATTTCCCATAATGCACAAAACGCTGGAGAGGCAGCCTGCACCTGCAGCCCCAAAAGCAAATGTGTTGAATAATCAGGGATCCCAAACAGAGCTGCACTAGAGTGATTTACTCAGCTAATCATTATATGAAATAGAACATTTGATTTCTGTACCAAAGTTACACTGAAGTAGAGGCATACCTCATTTGATTAAATAAAGCACCACAAACCAAATCATTAGCTCAGTGTGTCTCTTAGTAAGCACTCCTTACATCCAAGTTCCTTTCTTAAAGAAGGGACTTGCCTTTTATTTCTGGTGTCTGTACTTCCTGGCACAAAGAATCAGGTCAGCATGATTTAACTTCCTGTTAGGTGACTCTAGGTTGTCACCTAAATCCTTAGTATATTGTGGAAAAATACACAATGCTTTAATCTATTTAATATTGAAATGCCTCCAAGTAAGCATGGTGTTGGTCAGTTAGTGTATGTTTAAATCTGGGTGTTGGAACACACAGGTCAGGCAAGGGTTCTTCCCTTTCATCTGTCATAGAACTAACCTCTTCAGCCACAGAAGAGTTAGAGATCAGGAGGAGGACAATAGCCTTGGCTCACACTCTTTCTAGCACTCACTGGCTTTTCTAGATCACAACTTATTTTGAAACTAAACTTTATTTCATTTTTTATCATATATAAAAGGGTTTGGGTTTCTCAGAAAATAGAATTGCTAGAAAATAAAACAGTTGAAACATATCTAAAATAAGTTATTTTGTTTTTTCAGAAATGTGTTAGTGAACAGTTGCCAAAAACTGGTTTACAAAGTAGGGTACTTATTTTTTTTTTCTCCTTACCTGGGTCTTTACACTCCCTCTTCGGTGCCTGAAACGGGGAATGTGGATTTTCATGCATATCACCCCCTACACCAAGTAAATTCCAATCAGCACCTGTGCCAATGCTTATCACCTGCCCATCAATAGTCTCTCTCTCTCTCTCTCTCTCTCTCTCTCTCTCTCTCTCTCTCTCTCTCTCTCTCTCTCTCTCTCTCTCTCTCTCTCATCTCTATCTCTCTCTCTCATCTCTATCTCTCTCTCTCATCTCTATCTCTCTCTCTCTGCTATAGCAACATTCCTGGAATGTCATGTCATAGATGCTTCTCCCCAAGTTATAGAAACAGTGAGGAAGGGGAAATACAACTTTAGTATGCTTTGTTAGCTATGAAACTATCTATAGATTTAGGCACATCGATTTTTAACTGTGAAAATGTGGGAATTTTACAACACCATACCACTTATGGGTTTTCCCCACATTTCTGAAGTTGGTATTGAACTAGAACAACGATTTATCTCCAAAACGAGAGAAATGGAAAGGGGGGATTTCCTTAATTTTACAAGTTAACATTTCTACAATTGGGAATCGTTTTATAATTAATAGTATGTCAGTTTAATTAGAAACTTTTTTCATACTAACACTGCTATTTGATGTGCATCTTAAAGTCGTAGATTCTCTAAGATATGCTAGATTTAAAACAACTGTATTGTGGGTGGTATTTATTTTCCTGTGATCGCAGTGTTAGAAAATTAAAGAAAGGATAAAAACAATGGAAAATGAGAGGAAATGTCAAAAAACAAAATAGTAGCTTATAGTGTAGCAATTGATGGCAAAATTAAATATTGATGTATCAAATGATTTTAGTTATTTGTATACCTGTCCTATCCTTCTTAAGACAGCATGATATCTTAATCACCTTTGAATTGCCTCTGGAATGCAACACACTTCTAAGTAATTCAGTAACTTAACAGCATATGGGTTGCATAAGTTCTGAAGTGAATTGGCTTTTAAGTACTTTGTGCAAAATCACCTGGATCACCATTCTCAAATTTCTTAGGCAAATTTTCTCAAGTGATGTTTGCTTGACCTAAGGACACTAGACCTAGAGAAATCTTTTAAAAAATAGGACCAAATTGGAAATTGATTAGTTTAAGACTGTATTTTTCTTAATGATCTTTGTTGTAGTGACATTATATTCCATATGTGTAATTAAAATACCCTCATTGCAGCAGAGAGCCCAGCCTAGCAATTACAGCAAGGTCTATTTTCTGTTCACATAACTTCCACTGAATATTCTCTCATAGGATCTCCTAACTTCTGGTCTAGTCTTTTCGGAAAGGGAAAAGGACTTGTTCATCTTTGTAATCAAAATGCTTAGCACAATATCTAGCATATTATATTCTATAAATATTGATTAAATGATATGACTGAATGACAGATTTTTAAAAAACTAAAACTTGATATTAGCAGTGCTTACTGATAGCAGAACACAAAGATCCTCCTAGGAATGTAACCATTTGACTCTGTGAAGCACATGTGACAAGTGTAATAATGACCCCTGCCAAGATGTCACATCTTATCCTCAGGGCCTGATGGTAAGTACCTTAGGGTAAAGGGGCTTCATGGATGTGGTTAAGTTTAGGGATCTTGAGATAGGGGTTTTCATGAGTTTATCCAGTGGACCCAACATAATCACAAACACCCTGCTAATGGAGGGCAGGAGAATCAGAGCTAGAAAAGATGTGATGACAGAAGTAGAGGTAGGGGTGATGGGGGAACATAAGCCAGGGATGCAGGCAGCCCCTGGGACCTGAGAAAGGCAACAACATGAATTCTCCCTAGAGCCTCCATGAAGGACATAGTCCTGCTGACCACTGTAGATTTCTGATCTCCAGAATTACAAAATAAAACATTTGTGGGTTTTACTTCACTAAGCTTGTAGTAACACGTTATAGAAGCCATAGAAAATTAATACAGCAGCTAAATAAGTGATAAGTTGGCTTCCAATTGCAGGACTCTAGGCCCAAACAG
Organism: Scalopus aquaticus; assembly: GCA_004024925.1. Classification (NCBI taxonomy): domain Eukaryota; kingdom Metazoa; phylum Chordata; class Mammalia; order Eulipotyphla; family Talpidae; genus Scalopus; species Scalopus aquaticus. The sequence continues at coordinate 116,728 of PVIJ01001477.1, read as the reverse complement.
GCTCAGAAATAATGCTGGTGTTCATATTAGGAAGTCTGATATGAGGCAGATATCATCTCAGTGATAGCATCAGTAATACCATTTAATTTCTTCCTTTGTTTCCACTCTGCATTTCTGTTGGCTTCATCCTAAATCCAGTTCTCTTGTAATCTGAGAAGACTGCCAGTAGCAATTGGAGTTAAATGCTGGCTTGTCCAGTTTTAGCTGGTGAGAGCCAGACTTCTCATAATGATCTACCTTGATAGACTTGGACTAATCAGGGTTCCTCTCTGGAGTGTTCTTTAGGGGACTACCTGTGACAAGGCAGGAGCCTGAACAAAATCAATTCTATTAGGAAAGAGAAGTGAATACAATCAGTTAGGACACTAGCACTGCACCTCGCCACACATCACAGCCCCCTGTGATCAAGAGAGTGTCCGGGTGAAAGTACTTAATTCTCGGAGACACTGTGCCCCCCATCTCAGATCTAGGAAACAAGTGCCAGCTTTCACTTGGCAATGTTTTCTCTTCTCTGTAAGGATGGTTGTATAAGAGAAGGAGCAGCAGCCGTTAGTAAAAACTCCCAACTCATTCTGCCAGGTTCAGACTGGCAGTTAATCTGGACTTTTTTCCACCCGGGGAATGGCAACATGCCCAGCACCTTGGCTCATCACATCACCGTCTGGCATACCTGCTGCAGGTTGCTCAACTCCGGAGTAGACTGACACCAGATAGCCTCTTGTGAATCATCCCTAAAAATGGTGCATTCCTTTCAAAATGGACACTTTTCTTTATATACATGACTGTGTTGAAATTTGCCTCTTCATGTGTATTTTACAAATATCTAATATAGTTGTTCTGAGGCATTTCCTACTCAACCAGCTCTGTATCCTGGCTAAGTAATACAGGAGGAAAAAAAAAAAGAGACGGGATATCAACTGGGTAGTTATAAAGAATTTGCTGAGCTATACACTTTATACACTTTTAATTTCCAACTTTCAATTCATTGCTTTCTCCAGTTTTATGGAAATTTGAAAACTAAGTTGCAGAGCTTGTGAATGTCAGAGCTCTTACTAACCTTAAGGCAGTATGATTCCTGAGTCCATGTTCTTCCTTTCACATTCCCATGGACCACCCTCAGAGTTGGACATCTGAATGGAGTTGACCTGCGAGAGTTGCCCCAGCCAAACGTGATCCCTCTGCTTTAAGAACTGGTCCTAATATCCTATAGGGAGGCTGAGGAATCTAAGGGGCATCAAACTTACCCTAAGTGTGTTAGAGTGAAAGACAGACATAAGGAAAGATTGCTCTAGACCAGTTCCAGAAGAAAGCTAGAATGGCTTTAATGGCTTCCTGAGCCCCTTACAGCTGCTCTACCTCAATTCACTGAGAGAAACCTGCATGCAATACACACTGATCATCAGGATTGGGTAGGGAAATGTGGCTACTTACCAGGTGGGGCTGTCGTTGCTCTTCCATATTCCTAAGTGTTTGCAGAGGATTGACATCAAAGATAAAAGAATGTTGAAAGATGATTATTCTCTATTTCTGAGGTCTCTTTCAGAAGCTAGACACAAGTTTCCCTAGCCATATGTACAGCTCAAGAGAGCCCAGGCATCCATAAAACAAAGCATGAATGGGTTGGACTCTGAGCTACATGAGCTCAGAGATTGCATGTTACAAATACTTTATCCCTATTTCCAAGCACAGTTTAACCTACAAAATCATTATTATATGAGGTATGAAATGAATGAAAGGATGGACAGCTTAGTAAATGCCTCCTTTTTTGCTGGAAAAAAAAGTAAGGACAGAGCAAGATGGTGAAATGGTGGTGAATAGAACAAGATTTGTGTCCTTACTCAACAAAATTATGGAATGTTTTGCCATAAACAAAACAGACCCATAAGTCCCATGCCAATGGTAAAGACCTTTATAATAGTGCAGACTCCACTCTCTGTGTTCATGGGATAGAAATGAAAGGTCTTTTTACCCAATAGGCATTATAGATATTTTCAAGATTGCAAAATGTTAGTGTTTGCCAGTAACTAAAAATGCTTTTCAATCGTCTAGAAAATGCCTAAAACAATTTTCAGATATGCTTCTATTGAACCCTACTGAAATTACATTTTATGGAGTCCTTTGTGATTGTGTCTGCTTTATTGTTCAAGAACTGTTAATAATGAGTGAGAGTTTTAATATGCAGAAAACAAGCAACAGAATGGGACCCACGGTTCTTTCATTTTTTAATAAAAGAATGCAAAGACCCTATTAGAGTCAGTTTCCAGAAATAATTTACTGGCATATACATTGTTTAATTTATTTCTAATTTAGAGATAAATCATTGTATAAGGAAGTTAATACAGAGCATACCTTCCAAATGAGATCACTCAGAGACTCTTGGGAGCCGCAAAACATTTTTTCATGTGACTTGAAATCACAGAACAGAAATGATGAACACCATACACTCACCAGACAGCAGCAGTGAGCTGAACGTGGTCACAACTGTTTCCATCACCATATCCCATGGATGTTTTCCACATTGTGAAGTCAATTATTGCTTCCACTTCTACATTAACGTAATTGGTTCTTGCTCTCCAGAGGAGAATTTATTAAGGCAATTTCAGTAAATAAGGGAAAAGGGGTCCCAATTTGCTACTGAATCCACTGGGTATGGATAATGATGCCCATCTTCCTCCAGATCCTGTGGGAATTCTTGGCACTGCTGTGTCTATAAAGCAGTTTATTCTTTGCAAGGGAGAGCGGAAAGACTTTATTTTCAAGAAAGTTTGTATGCCTAGTGACAACAATCCTAAGGAGCAGTACCTTTCAAAATATTGATTATTACACATCTTAAGGAACTGGGAGGGTATCAGAGGATAGTTGAAAGAAATGTACAACTGTAAATAATTCTAAATTTCTAAGTAGTTTTAACTTCCCAGTTGCTATTAAGAAAATGCAGGCCAAAGCTAAATTTTTAACAGTTCCTGCATCAAGGCAGATCTTCAGTAACTTTTAGCAAAATCAAGAGATATTTTTTCCTTTGGCAAAATTGTTCCAAGTCTGAAAGAGCACTGATGCCTTTTCCTGTGGGCAAGTTCTTCCTACAGAGCATGAGACATGGGGAGGCAAACTTCCCGAAGATGGTTGCCTTTTTCTGCCAACATTTTTTATTTTGAGTAAAATATTTTTGGAATGCCCAAGAGATTTTATTATTTGAATGAGGAGCTGGAACATCACACTTTCAACCTATTTGGCAAACTTGGTCTGTAATATAGACAGGAGAACTAGCTACAAACCCAGTGATGCATTCTCCACGCCTTCTGATGAGGGTAGCCAAATTCTATGGGTGATGCCAGATCAGGGGTCTTCAGATGAGGGGGAGCTTCAGCAACTGCACCATCTCCAGAGTCACAGGGTGACTGTAGTTGTTCCGGCTCTGGAGAAGCCCGATTCAAAGTAATAGGCAATTTGTTACTTCATGCACACTATGCAAAGCAAACAAACAAAAACCACTCTATTTAGAAATCTGTGCAAATATATGAAGGGCTTCAATAATCATTTAATTCAGGTGAGGACAAGCAGTTCTGCCTCTGTTATCTGGATTGTTGCCTGAACCCTCAGCTTTGCTTTGAAAACCAGGCTTTGCTTTGCATCCTCAGAGCAATATTAATTCAGAACCGACTTGGATTTGTTCCTTGGGCAAAAGGTTAAGTGATCCATAAATTTATTTCCCTGTAGATTTGGAAAAAGAAAAGTAAATATCACAGTGATTTGTTAGCCAGGTTTTGCAGCAACAGAATCATCGAATATCCCTCCTGTCAGCAGAGGCAATGCCATGTGGTGAATAGAAAATAATTAAAATATTTATGGCTCAACCACATGAGTGATGCCAATGACCAGAAAGATCAAATCCTCAAGGAAATCTGATTAATACAGAATGGCTCTAACCTGTATCATGTTTGACTAAGAACTAAATTCCATTACAAATGTGCAAAGAAGCATAATTCATCCCTGCAAAATGGCTTTTTGTTAACATAACTTCACTATGAAGAAATGCTCAGTATCTCTAAACCAAAACATATTTGTTGCAAAACAAGACCTACATTTTTTTATAACCTAACCTTAGATTTTGTGGTTCCCTATCCAGTGGCTCAACATTAATACAATAAGGACCTTTATAACTCATGGCAAATGCTGCTCTCTGCAGCAGATTCTGTTATTGTAGGTAATAGCCTTCAAACTTAAACACTCTCATGGAGAAGCATGTGCTTGAAAAGATAATAGTGGTAGAGAGATTCTTCAAGATGGCACCTTCTCTCTCTCAGCAACAATAGTTCAGCTGTTGAGTATCCAAGAACGTGACATGGGTCTGTGCTTGTTGAGTTTCCATATTGAATCTGAGACTCCTCAATGAGGAACATTACCATCGTGTCCCTATGTGTCTCCAAATAATTGTTCCATATGAAGTCAGAGACGAGGCTTTTCCCTCTGAGGATTGTGAAAAGATGTATCAGATACAGAAGCTCAGCGACCATGTCATGAGCTTGTTCAGCTGTCTGCTGCTTTGGCAAGGCTATTGATGGGCCTTTCATAAAGGAACACGTCACAAACCCAAGGGCTTGCCATGTGATTCTACATGGCTCTCTATGGAGCATGTGGTTTTGCAGACCTCTCCATCCTGCTTGCGATCCTTTTCCTCACTTTCCCTCCTCCTATATCTCTTCTCATCAGCACAACACGTGGCACTCGTCCCTGCCAACAGCAAGATGAAAGAGGCATGTTTCTGACCTTCAGTGAACTTAGTTTAGCACTATGCAGTTTTGTCACAAAAAAGCTATTACATGTTGCCTGGTATTGGAAAAAGGGGAGAGGTCAAAGTGGCTTCTAGAGTGAGAGGGACATTTAGACTAGAATTGGAAGGAAACTCAGTGAATAAAAGGAGGTGCATTCCAGCCAGAGAAAATACACTGGGTCAAGACTGAGAAGTGGGAGTGAGGTGGGTCAGAGATAACAAAAGGGAGGGAGGTTATTTAAATCATAATGCAAATAAGTGGATCTAGAGTTCTTAAAATTTACTGTATCATGTAGATATTTGTTGAAACAGAAAAGAGATGCTGGGAAAGCAGGTTGGCATGTGGCCAACCTTCGAAAAGTCTGGATAAAACAACTTTGCCCATCAGCTTATTATCACTAACATATTCCTTCTACCACATATTTAAGACACTCTGAGTGTTATCTACTAACCTGTCCAGCACTATCTCCGAGTATTCCAATTTAAACCAAATATCAGCTCCTTAATGAATATATCAAGTAGAACAAAATTGAAAATAATAATTATTATAGACTTTGCCTCTGCTTGATTTTTTTGCCAGAAAGCTGAGTTGTCTGGAAAATATGTGCTTTTCACCAAGGCATGACAGTTAGCACCTGAACCATATTTGTTATACTTTACCCCTCAATAACTTTGATTTTACATGTGGAATTATCCTTTTCTCTTCAAGTAACACTTGTATTTGTTAGCACTCATTTTTTGGTCCAGAGATGATCCCGTGTTGCACTGGGTTACGGAAACACAACAGAACAATTAATACAAATGTACTGCTAACTATGCATCTGTTTCTCCAGTGTGATTTTTCACTCAGGAAACTCTGCTGGGTTTCAGAGTAGTGCCATATTTCATAGAAAGGAGGAAGGTTTAGTAATTTTCCTCACCACAAATTCTAACTCTGCTTTCCCCCTCCCTCCTTATATTAAGTAAAAATGTCTCCAGTACCTTGGATAAACTCCTGCATTCCCCTCCAGGCAGAAGGCAGGTACTCACACGCCAGTGGCAGGACATGTTTTCCAGGCAGGAAAACTTTTTCATTTCTTCAATTTATGTAATAGGTCTCCAAATATGCCATCTGCTGATCTGTTTTCCAAAGCATATGGCTGCTTCTTCAATCAGAAATGTAGAAGACGAACTAGAAGTCATTTTTAGAAGGGTAACTAACACACATACAATCGTGTCCCTCCTCCATGTTTTTGAAGCTCTATCCCTGGGTCAAGTTAGAATAATTAAAGCCCTAATTTGGGATCACATTAGACCTGCCTTTTGCCAAATTGCTGTCACTGAGTTCTAGTATAATACTTACTCTTTACACAGACAAGAGGCAGTCAGAAAATCCGTGACAATGCCTGCTTTCAGATACTATTGAAAATGTTCTGTTCTCTATCATAACACTTATAGTCTTTTGATATTAAGCACTTACAAGGTGCCAGGTACAAGCTCATGGATTTCACTGCTTCAGAAAGCAGACAAGCAGGTAATTCAAAGCCAGGTCACCAGGGTTAAGATTCTGGGTCCATCGCTCATTATTGTATGTTCTCTAGAGACTTGCTTAACTTCCAAGTTCCTCATTTGTAAAATGGAATGAAACTTCCCACATTTGGGTGTTATTGTGGGGATTAAATGACTTTATATACATAAAGTACTTTTTTCAGTTCCCATCACATATACTCGACATTATGTAAATCTTGCCTATTAGTATCTCATTTAAACCACACAGTTTCCATTCAACATATGGTTCAACATATGATGAAACTGAGACAGAGATTAAAACTACAATCAAGTGGACATAATTCTTTGTTCTTTATATAGAGTCAAGAAAGGATACTTTCATTTTTAGAGTTAGATCTCTTTTTATTAAGACTATGAACGCATTTTCTGACTTTGCTGCCAGCAGGCATAGTTCCAAACTTGTAGCTGGAATGAAGACATTGTGTTGAGGTTTCTGGTTGCCCTTTGAATGTTCTCTTTTTTCCATCATCCTAATTTCGTATCCATATTTCAAATTGGCTTTTACATTGTATATGCCTTTAATAGTTACCTCATAGCGTATTCTAAAAAGGAAAAAGGTATGAATATCATTCTGCTAATGGAGAGTACATTGGGTAGAAGGAAAGTCAGCTAAACACGGAAAATGGAGTTTTTCCAGTAGAGAAGTTGTGTTCTAACAGGGACCACTGAAGAATGAAAGCAGAGACCTAGTATGGGTATGAAGTAGATGAGGCTACTTGCCTTTTGCAGTTGCTTTACTTGAATCCAAACTCCTATCAATATACAGATCTCCTGTGCGCCAACCCACTTAACTCCTCCATACATCAAATCCCTTTACACATCTCTTATATATACCACTTCCTTTACACAATATATTCTCTGCTCATCTTTTTTCTCTTTAATATCTTTTTGTCTTTAAAGAACAAGTTCAAACATCATATGCTCTGTGAAGCAAGCATTGTCCTCATATCCTTAGGTAATCAGTATCTTTCCCTCTTTTGTGGTCTTATGGTATCATAAAACTTTTAGAGCATTTCAATGATTCACTTGCTTACTCTTGTCTCTGTTTTATTGAGATATAATTAACATATGACATATCAATTTAAGATGTACAGCATATTGAATTTACTTGCATATGATGTGAAATGATTACCATGGTAAGCTTAGTTAATATCCATCTTCTCATTTAGATACAAAAGCAAAACATTGTTTTCCTTGTGATGAGAACGCCTAGAATCTTCTCTTAACAAGTTTCAAATATACTACCCAGCAGTAATAACTATATTTGTAATGTTGTATAATATGTCACAGTACTTATTTCTCTAATAACTGAGAAGTTATACCTTTTGTCCATCTCATTTAATGCCCACCACAAGCTCCGCCACCCCGCCAATGATAAGCACAAACCTGATCTCTTATTTGCTTATTCTTTTAACAAATATTCATTGAATGTCTGCTATCTGATAGTTTGCATTAAACTGGGATTATCATGCAAATGTTCTACTTTTAAAAATAGGACCCTATTTTATCCACCTGAGATATATGGATTAAAGCAGCTTCTCAATGATTGCCTGTTAAAGGACAAAAGTTGGCCAAATAAAATAATACCAGGACTTTGTAATCACATTCTATTTTTAACCAAACATAATATTATTACAATTGGCCCTCTATTTTCTACCAGGCTCTGAGTACCTTTTGATTACAAAAAACAATCCTTGCAAATCAAAATTTGTCTTCACTTAGAAAATACAAAAGTACATGTTACATTCCAAAGTGTCATTGTACTATCATTTTTTAATTTCTCCCCAAGTGATGAAAAGACAAGATTGTCATATTTTTAATACCTTTAATAAAGTACTGATCCTTGTATGTAAGACTTTTATATTTGGCAATGCTTTCCTGCTGGAGAGATTTACATTTGTGAAAATGCTAGAAAAAAATGTACATATTCCAGATCTGCTGGCCTAGAAAAATGGCCAAGCTCAGGAGCAGACCTAGATTTTGTGGTGGCTGATACATAAAAAGTTAAAAAGACAAAAGAAAATTATAAATAAAAATTGTTAGGACTGCCTCTCTCCCAGGGCCATATATAGAGGCTATACAAGTGAGGGCCCCTAAGGCTCATGGTTCTTATTTCATTGTAAACCTGCTTGTGTTCATGATCTATTGTTAAAAGAAAATAGAAAATATTTATGGACGATACATTTGCCAATTATTAAAATCAACTTCATCAGGGAGAGTAGGGTAAAGTGATTGTGTGTATGTGCACGCGCGCGCGCGCACGCACGCACGAGCACCACTTTTATTTTAGATCATCATTAACTATGATAATATGCTGTTTTAATTTCAAATATTAAAATCATGTGCTGTTGTACACCTTGATCCATGAAAGAAGGTATTCTACAAATGCTTTGTGATAATTCCACATCCTCACAGGTGACTGTGTAACTAGACTAGATGCTGATTTTAGATGTTCTGTTGCAGTTGTTAAAAAAGCCATTCCTCTAGGAGAACATCACTTATATTAATAGACTGTTCCCCAAACCTCCTATAAACACATGCAATAAGAGAGTCAGACAAGAGAAAATGTGAAAGGTCAATGACCTACTATGAGGTGCCAGGAAAACTATGATAAATAAGACTACCCAGAGTATCACCTAGAAATTACTTAAATCAATCACATTTTGAAACAAAGAGGAACAATTTCTGCACAGGTAAGACAAATTTAAGATGAATGCAGAGGCATATATAACCCACAAGAACAGAAAAGAATCAAGTAAGTGAAAAATATTTCTCTGGACTTCTGTGCAGGTATCACGTGACTGTGGCAGAGGAAAGCTCAATACACGTTTCAGATCAACTTATCAACTTATCATAAAAAGAAATTAAAGCAGATTCACACCAGAAACAAATGTTTTTTTCAAATAACTATCTCCACCAAAATATGTGCAATCTAACTTATGTGATAGATTTATGCCAACAGCGTTTTCCAGCAAGAGAGTCTATGATTCCAAAAGGCAGCATTTCATGGCGGTGTAATGCTAATGATTACAGCGTGCCTGATGGTAGTCCCAGCCTCAGCTCCGAGCATGAAAGCAGATGCCTTTCTCTGAGGTGTTCTGACAGGCTGATATTAAAGAGCAGCATGTGTCAGAAGAGGTAGGAAATCCACTGGCCTCTCTGACAGATCTTACAGTAGAATGTTTGTACTGTCAGGGCGATGGGTATGACAAACCTGAGAGATGACAGTAATAGGAGTGTTTAGGTAAGAGAACAAGCTTAATAGAGATGCCACTGTTGACAATAACATGCTTATGTTAAAAGGAGAGTCCTGGCTTTCATTTTTTACTGGAAATTCCAAAGCTTTTTTTGAATCTGTTTTTACTAGTTCTTACAAAAACACCTTTTAGTTCTTTGCAGGGGCGGGAGACTAAACCGCCACTCATATTTTCTCATCTGCTTTTTAAGATACCGCAGATCATTGTATCGTTGACATTCTTCTGTCAGGGCATTAGTCTAGGCTGAAGCAGAACTTATGCAGAATTCTGAAGTGACTGTGAAATGATTGCCTCCTTGTCTGGAGTGCACTTCAAATTAACCCTGAAGCCCAAGCTCAGGGATAGTTATTACCCAACATTTGTACTGAAGGCCCACATTGTGCGGGTACCTTGCAATCATTTTAGTCAACTATTCCATTATTTTGAACCACGAAATGTATGAAACAACATAATCTTTCTCTCCTCAAACACATAGAAATGTGATATTTCTTAATTTCTATAGATGTTCAAGTTAATTATAGTGTCTATATCACATCTCCAGCAATGACCTACTTCCAAGTTATTTGAACTCTTCCAGAAATATTTTACTCTAACTCTGTATGCATGCTCAGTGATAGAGCATTTGGGAGAATGAACTGCCAGTTGTGAATTGATGCTAAATGAATGGGTATGCTTTTAAAAAAAGAGTCCTTTTCACTTGTGGGCTCTAATACTCATCTAATTATAATGATTTCAAATTCTCTCAAGGCTAAAATTAAACTTGGCTTCCTGGATAGCCAAACAAGTGACTATTCTACACCACCCAGCTCTCATTTTATCTCAGGCTCACTTTGAGTCTAAATTGGTTAAAAACAGTCATATTCTGAATACTGAATTAAATATCACTAAAAATACAATTTGAAAGGTCAGTCAAAACCCAATGCCATCCAACTAGAATGAGAGTAGAGCATTGTCACATTCCCCTCCCCAGTGAAATGGGAGAGGCAGGTGGTGGTCCGGGCACACAACACTGGTTCTAGAAGGGATCATTGGTCATGGTATTAATGTCCAACTGGATAGAATGTGGAGCCAAGGGGAAAGTTACCAGAAGCACAACTACAATGGAGAGCCAGATCAGACTCAAAAGGATGGTCCAGAATTGAGCTGCCAGTCTATAGGAGAACTGGCAAAAGAGACAAGCCCACTTACAAAACTAATAGGTATAGATCTAGATGCTTCTTGAGAAAGGATGCTTCTTAAGAAAGCAAGGGAAGAGCAAAGCCCAGAGACTCTCCTGAGATAGTGATCAGTCAGTTGTGGAGGACGCTTGGATAGTTATCTATGAATTTAGACATGGGGTTCTTAAAGGCTGTTATAACATTGGAGATCACAAGCCATGATCTGACCTTAGTTCATATGTATATGGAAATACATATACTCTGTGTAAACCGTGATATACAGTACCATGCAGCATGTGGATGAAGCTGCTGACATGTGGTCATCTAGCACTTGTTTGCCAGTGGATGGGGTGTGCTTGCTGGATGTATGTGGGCCCTGCTTGCTAACTGTCTAGACTGTCATTGTCTGTGGTGCACATGACCAGCTATGCTGTGGGAGGCACTTAAAGTTGTCATGGCTGCAGGATGAAGCTCCGTGGCAACTAAGCTGCAGGTGGCATGATAGGATTGGCTAGTCTGTTGTGATGCACAGGACTGGCTGGACTGCAAGAGTCACACTGGGCCATAGCATGTTCTGTTTGCTGGTTGACTAGACTGCTGGAAGTATGGGGCACTAGCTGGCTTTAGGGGCATGGCCAACTTGCTAGCGGGCTGGTGGGGGCTGGGTCTGCTTGTTCGCTAAGGTGGACCCACTTAACTGGTGCCACTTGACTCTCTGCTACCTCAGCTCTTACCAGGGGTGACTGTAGCTCTCATGAGGGGTTTTCCCTTAAGGTCTAATAGCATATAGAGGGTGGGGAACTAAGACTATACCCACCAGTGCTGGTTTTAGCAAGATTGCAGGAGGTTGACAAGATAGCATCTGCCAGTGATTCTGATCTGAGTGTAGCCCCTAGAAGCTTCTTACTTCTCAGATGCTGTAAAAATGGTGCCTGGGATTCCTTCACCCATAGCTTGGGTACTATTCAGTCTAATTCTATTGCATTGTGTCCCAGAATGAGTGATTATGCACATGGCTGGCTCTTAGTCTCTGCCTTTTTGTGCTTATTCCTCTTTGGCCTTCAATGCAGGGATTCTAGGGGCTCATCTTCACCGTGCTTAATCAAAGGGATGGCATTTTAGGTGTTAGTCACAATCCTCCACTGATATCTGGGGAAAAGTTAGGCAACTTAGAGATCTCTTCCCAAGTTCTCCTCATTTCCACCCCCCACCTCCCTCCACCAAGGCAATGTTTCTTTCTTTGCAAGAGTATATCTTTGTCTCTGCTATCCATCTGGGTGCTGCCAACTTAAACTTTGTTGAGGAGTCTCTATATGTCCAGATTTCGGGTCTATTTCTGGGTAAATTAACCTTTATTGGGTATTTGCTGGGTCTGTGGAAAGGGGTAAGTACAGGTTCTCCCTGTGCCACCTTGAACCCACTTCATATTTTTAAAATTTGTTGAGAAACCTTCATACAGTTTTCCTTAGTGCAGCACCCATTTACTTTCCCGCTAACCATGCACAAGGATTTCCTTTTCTCCATATCCTCACCATCATTTCACTAGCACAACATTTATTGAAGAGACTTTCCTTTTTGCATTGTATACTTTCGACTCCTTTGTCATAGATTAACTGTCTATATAAGTGTGGGTTTATTTCTCAGATCTCAATTCTATTCCTTTGTGTGTTTGTTTTTATTCCAATACCATACTGATTTGATTACTATATTATAGTTTGAAGTCTCTTGATGTAATATCTCTGTTGTTGAGGAAATTGCCCTTCCCCCCCATATACACTTGACTCCTTTGTGGTAAACTAATTGACCATGTATGTCTATGTTTATTTCTGTCCTTTGAAGTTGACCTATGTGTCTATTTTTTATGCCAATAGCATATTGTTTTGATTACTACAAATTTATAATATAGTTTGAAATTAGGACATGTGGTACCTCCAGCTTCATTATTTGTCAAGATTTCTTTGACAATTTTGTGGTTTCACATAAGAGTCCAAATTTCTTGTGTGTAAATGTTAGTCTGACTGTTGACTAACTTGTGACAAAAAACTATTTTCTCATTCTGTGAATTTCACTTCCTCTTCTGTAATGCTGAGTTTACCATAGCATAATTTTGAGGAGTCAATAATGCATGTAAAACACTTATGGAAGGTGAAGATCAAATAAGGAAAAATAAAAATATTTTTAAAGTTCATATTTTTCCATTAAAATTTAATATTTTTAAAGATCTTGTGAAATATTATTTAATAGTCTATACTCAAAATTAGACTACTTAACTTGTTAAAGTTAATTATATTTTAACTTTATCCTTATTCACCAAAATACAAGTATTACATGAAGCATGCATTAAATATGGTAAATGCCAAGAGCCCATTACAATGGCATAAAGAGAAAAACATGGGTATAGATACACAAGGACAAAAGAGAAAGGGTATCAGAATAGGCTGGCGGTGTCAGTCAGAGGCAAATGGAGGTGTGCTAACTGGCTAAGCAAAGTAGATGAAGCTGGGACCCAAGTTCCTCAAAAGGGAAAACTTTAAAATGAATGAGGAACTTGCATCACAGAGCTCCCTAATGATTCTGGAACTGGTGTCACCTGCTACAAAAAAAATTTAGGAATCGAAAGCCCCTGAGATCTTCTCTCTAACAATGTTAAACCAAGCAACTACCCCTCTGAACCATAACTCTAAGAGAAAGAAAGTTTGCTCTCCAGGAAAATTAAACAGAAGGACCTCTGAACTTAAGAACACAGGGCAAAAAAACAAACAAACATAAAGTGGGAGTTTTGACCAACCAGATTCTTAATACTGCTCCTCTCATCTAGATCCTGTGACAGAGCCACCTGTCAGGAGTCATTGCTGGGGAATTGAATAGGACCCAAAGAAAATACAGATACTGATATTTATGGATCACACAATAAAAATGTCAGTGTCTCCCACTCAGAATTTTATCCCCATATACTCCCTTTCTCAGGAACCCCCAGAAGATACACTTATGTAACCAAGCTCTTGTTGAGGAGGTACGGTCTTCAGGAAATAAGGATCCAAAAATAAAATCGATGCATTTGACTAAGAGAAGAAGAGTATTGAAAGAAGTTCTATGATTTAAAGAGAATTTAGGAGTGATTAGTGATAGGTAAATAGAAAACTCAAAGAAAAACAACTAGAACTAAGCTGTAAGGAAAGGATATATAACCGAAACACCCGACCTTGCTCAGCAGTGAACCATAAGGGTAGATGTCATGATAATGTAACTACTGAATTTAATACTGAACCTAAAATTGTGAGTGAAACTAATTGGAAGCATGGAAAGATGAGGAGTGGGTGTAATTACATGAGTCTAATATTCTCCCTTATTACAAATTACATAGAAAATGTCTGACATTGATTTATTAAAAATAGCTGTGGCAGTTATTGTGGATACAAACACCAAAAGAAAGAGTTAAAAGGATTTAAAATAGGTTATGGACTGTGTGATAGGAGAGAAAAGTTACTTTTCATTATCTCCTGTAGAATTTGTTGGTTTCTTTAAGCATGACATATTTTCCTCCATAAAAATAAAAAATACTAATTAAAGATGGAGTATCTAGTTTGGAAGCAACATTACACTCTCTTTAAAATAAATTGAGGACATCTTCATGAAATTTCTGTTGTGTTGAGACCATGCTGAGTGACACAAGAGTCGTGGAGCAGGTTTGCAAGGCAAGACTGTGCTACTCAAACAGAAGTTCTTGTGCTATTTATTGAAAGTTTACAGGCTAGTAAAAGCTGATCATGTGAGAGTGGTGTGAAAACTAAGGTCCGGGGGGCAAGGGGAACAAAGGTTTATGAGGAACAGAAAAAACAGACATTGTGACTGGGGGGGCGGGGTGATCATAGATTGTTCTGGGCAAATGGCAATTTGCATCAGCAGCAATATACACTGATATCATGAGAGCTATTCCTAGAACACTGTGGAACAAGTCTTGAAATCATATCAACAATGACCCAGGTATTTCTAGGTCTGCCCCAGGAGGCAGGAATGCTTCATTGTGATACTAGTTGGCATGTGTAGGTCCCAGGTGCTTATGAGTGGCCACCACATGAGACCACAAACTGCAGATGGCGCACAAGTACTTTATCCTTGTATTAGGTGAATGTTACAGTTTTCTTATAATAATATCCCACTCATTGTTTGGGAACCCCTGAAGGAACTAGACAAGATTTGGTTTTACCTTGTCATGTGCCTCCTCTCACCAGGTAGAGAAACTTGTTTCAAGAATACTTAAGAGTTGGGTTTTAAAAATGTTTTCTTTTTTATTTGCTCATTGAATATATATATATACATATATATATATGTATATATATGTATATATATGTATATATACATATATGTATATATATATATGTGTGTATGTAGTAGATAATTATTGGTATTCAGGTCTAAAAGAAAACAATTTCTTCAATTTTTGTTGCCAAAATTACAAAAGATTTATTAAAGTAGGTAACCTTTCATTCAAACCAGAACTATTTAGGTCAAGATGTACAGGTGCAGAATTAAACAACAAAACAAATATTTAAAAATATTTTAGGCCCTGCATACTGTACAACACTCAAAATACGAAGCCAGAAAAACACAGGAAACTATACATGAGAAATATTGAAGATATAAATTCCTAAAACAAAGAAGCTCTGTCTTGAATTTGTTCTAAAATGTTCTAATGGGCTAAAATTCTGCTATTTTAAAAGAAACTCTTAATTTTGAAAGTCCAAATAATGTCTAAATGTTTTCTTAATGGAATCTCTCTCTAGTCATAGAAAATGTACTATGAGGGCTATGTAATAAATGTGAAGCAGATGGTGGAACAATTATCTGGTGTATTTGGGCACTACCATTGGCCAGGTCTTAGAGTGTGGGCCAGGAAATTTATTCTGTTTTCAGTCCGCTTTCTGATTATGATGGATAGTGGTTTTTAATGAAAATCTTTCTATATTTTAATTTCCATAGTATGAGTTGCATCTACGTAGACAACTCTTTTTAAAATCTAGGTGGAACTCATCATGATTTTTGCAATCTAATTATTGAATTCGAGCTGTGATTACTTTTACTATTGATTATTGGGTAAACAGCTGCTTCCTGTACCATTATACAAATTTTTTGTATTTCATTGAATACTTCAAATATTTTAAATCATATGGTATGGCTGATAATTTACAGACAACACTTTTTAAATGGTAATTCAGGATTATGTACAAGAGTTAGACTTCAAAAAGACATTTAAGCACCTGAAATAACATAAGTTAGATGTCTTCAATATCATTCTCTGACTCTATA
Source organism: Scalopus aquaticus (assembly GCA_004024925.1). NCBI lineage: Eukaryota > Metazoa > Chordata > Mammalia > Eulipotyphla > Talpidae > Scalopus > Scalopus aquaticus. The sequence goes on along the minus strand of PVIJ01001477.1, from coordinate 100,688 downwards.
GGTGCTAACACAATACTCTGACACATTGTAGAGACACCTAGTTCCAGAACACGTATTTAGAACTAAAAATAGGGTTATTGTCAAAGAGAAATACAAGAAATGACTACACAGTAATGATGCTGATCTCATGGGACTAGTATTTTTAAAAATTTTAATGAACCTTATTTGCCCATCTTCCAGGTCCAACACCTGTCAAGATTTGTCAGTTTTGTTTCATGTGTTTTATGCTAAAGCAATTTACAAAGAATAATTTTTAACTTTAAATACTGATTACAGCAAAAATACTAATTTTTCAAGAAAATAGTTTCACAAAATACTGTTACTGTACATATTTTTATGCTTTCATATTTTATGTCTAAAACGGTATCATTTCAGAAATACTTGAAATAACTGGTATGCAAAACTCTTTAAAAACATACTAAAATATTTTAAACATGCATGATTACCACAGAAACTTAAAGTACCTCACCTAGAAAGTCCTCAGAAAGCTAGTTCTCTTGAGTCAGTTTTTCCCTGAAGATACTGATATTACTAGAAATCTTAGAAGAACTAATTTTGGAAATTCTAAAAGTTTTATTCTGTTTAACAAAGAAAATTCAATGTGACTTGCTCAGACAGTGTTTCTTTGGGGGGTGTAAACTGGCATATGGATGCCACTCATATTTTAATAATCATAGTATCTAGTTAATACAAAGGAAGCCTCATTATGGAATAGTTTCTCTTTACTAACAGATTACTTGTCAGTGAGGAGTTTAGTTATTTGTTCATTTGCAACAGTGATTCCCACTTTACCCCCACCCTCTCTGCAGTTTTCCTTAGCACTTTTCTCCTTTTCTCCCTTTTACACTCTTGTCGTAAATTAAGGGACCCCAAACATCAGCAATCTCTTTGACAAAATACTTGTGCTTACTTCTTAGCAAGTCAGATGCATTTCATTTCCACAGGAGTCTTTCAAAAGGTTAGAATATGGACTGAGCTGAATTGTCTCATGGAAAGTCAATAGAAAGTAAAGCATTATTTCAATGGTCTGAAATGGTTTTTTTTTTGTTTTTGTTTTTTTGTTTGTTTTCTAATGCAAAATTGGCTCTGGAATGGCTAATTCACCTGGAGTGACCATCTGATGTATTTTGTTTAATGCAAAATGTCAGTGACTCTTAAATAACATCTTGATGTCTTCCTTCAGTTAATTCTCATACACTACATAGTACATAATGGGCACTTGGTGCTGGACCATTACACCTTTCAACCATAATTGGTTCAGGGACAAGCACAGGGTCCAAGCTAGCCAATGAGGGATATTTTTGACCCAGTATGAAACTAATGAGTAATGGAGATACTCTTCCCATGCACCTTGAGTTTGGGAGGCTATGAACCTTTTATTTGCTGGCACCTCCAAGTGTAGAGAACCTTCTTGAGAATAAATCCAAAGAACAGAACTGAGATACGAGAGATGGTATCTTTATATAACCTCAATTCAACCTCCAACCATTAGTGGAGTTACAGTGGATGGTGGTATAAACAATGTTACTTTGATTTTTTTAGAAAAAGAAAAAAAAAGCACATATACAAATTTTTCATCAGATTTTATTTGTCATTAATTTACATAAGTATGTAATTTGGGGGAAGTACAAATTCACATCTCAGCAGTTGCACACGCTTCACTTCTCGTCTATCAGTGCCAACAATATCACGGTATCCCCCCCTCCCCTCCCCTTATCTTCCTCCCTTCTGGTAAGCACTGCTTTTTGTAGTCTGTTATCTTTGTTGTGTTTTACCAGTTTGCTTCCTTTATTTATATTCCATAAATGAGTACAACTATCCAGTAATTGTCTTTTACTTTCCATATGTACGATCTTCATAGGAGGAATAAAACCTTATTCCTACATTTTAGTTGAACTATTTCTGGAGTCAGTCTATTTGTATTTCTGTGTTATATATATACATGCTTAAACTGTTTTTCTCTTTGCCTCTTGGAGTGCATTTTCTTTCACTTTCAGTGAAAATGTCCTGACCAATATTCTATTATACTGAGACAAGGCAATGTTTCTTTAAATATATATATATAATATATATATATTGCAATACAACTTCATCTTCGTCTCATGTACATAGATGAATCATTCTCTCATTAATTTAACACCAAGTAGTCTTTGGTCCCCTTCATCTCATAGTTTCTACCAGGTTTTTGCAAAAGCCTATTTGATTCAAGTGAGATGCCAGATTAAGAGAGTAACAGTGAGACAATGTGATGGAGAATGAGTAAAGAACAAACTCGTTAGATGTTGCTTCAAATTTCTGAATGAAGTAAAAGCTAAGTCATCAGAAGACAATATACTAGAATATTACTTTAGATTTCCATAAAGATGCCTTCACAGAATTATGAGTTAATATAAATTTATTTAGCACTTCATGTAGCAGCCAAATGAGCTTAACTTTCTGGCATAACTACTCTCCTTTCTCCCCAGACTGTAGAATACAAACCGTTTATAGACAATCTTGGGTTGGCATTCTTGCAATAAAAGTATCCCTGTTATCTTGAGGAAGTTACTTTTCCATGATTCACTATCTTCATGTGTGTTTGTAAAAATAACATAATAGAAAAGTCAGAAAAAAGTAAGTAAAAGATAAAACCACTAGTTTCCATTTATTAAATATTTCACATCATTTAGATGGTGTATCAGTTGTTAGGTTTGCGTATTTTCTCAGATAATAAATTGTGGAAGATTTAGAATTTAGGTAGTCTCTATGATTTCAGAGTTTTAATGATTTTCTTAAAACTAACAGATTATTATACTATATTTAGTCACTCCAAACACATATAGGACCTCCAGTTTGGGTATTCTAGACATTCTTTGCCCCATTTTGGGAGGAGGGAACGACATCATCTTGGCTATACTTCATCACTTACATGCATCTTTTTTATTGTAGCTATCAATGTGTAACGGTGCTCACTTATCACTTGACCACTGTTCCATAGATGATGTGACGAATAGTATGAAAGGATAAATTTCTAAAAATAAGGATACAATATTAATAATCATGATCTTGACATTAACTAATATAAGCTGACATTATTTTCTACCCCACATTCAGGAAGGAAGGGATCCCATTATAAAGAAATTAGTACTGACACAAAGGTCCATGATAAAAGATACTCCCCAAACTAGATGTCTGACTTTCAGAATTTTAAACTGCAGTAAATGTTTGATTATAAATAATCAAAAAAGCGACATACTCAAGGTGGTTTTATTCCTTTAAACTCCACTTTAGCTTTTAAATCAAGTTATTGGTATAAAACATAAGCCTTCTGGTACTCTCTCTAATCATGAACAAAAGGGAAGAAAATATAGCAGCTAATGTGCTCTGAACCACACTTTAGTTTTGGTTCATTTCTGCTGTGGTAGACTGTCCTCTGATGTCAGCAAAAGTTTTTTTCTGAAATGTTTGCAAAGCTCCAGGTGCATGGGGTCCCTGAATAAATATTATTTCAACACTGATCAGCTGCATAGGTGAAGAACAAGTTAGGAAACAGGTCTACAAGGATTTCTTAATGAAAGCAGGTGGCTGTTGATATTCTAAATAGATTCAATAATTAGTTAGAACATACTTAGAACTTTAGGTGCATCTCACAAGGGATTTCTGTAATACTCAGAAAGATAGCTCATGTAGGAAACACCTGTTCAAGAATATAGTCATTCATGCTCTCCTAATAGAAGGAAATGTTTTTGAAACTACTTATGGAATGACCAAAGTTTCTGTTCCTAGCAAGACTTTTTGTTTTATATACATGCTAAGATTGAGGACTTTTCTGCATTATTGAAGAACTGCCTTCCTAAACAAGACGTGCAATTCATGTCAAAGACAAAAATACTAAACATACTCTGAAACAAAACTGACTTGCTTAGCATTCCATACCAAATTTAAGTAATGGCAGATTTTATCTTCAATCTTTTAGCATGTTGTACCCATTAAGTATATTATCTATTCCAAGCAAGGTAAACATGTCAGCTTCATTAGAGCCCTAAAATAAGATATTAAAGGTTTTCGTGCTCTCTCCTCTGCCATCTTTATGGCATGAATTTCTACCCAGAGACATTTTAAATGCACTTGTTTTTCAGTCTATATTTGGACTTTGACACAAATGAATCCTTTTTGAGGTAGTACTACCTACTTGAGAAAAGTAAAAACCCTTTAGCAAGAACATAAATAGTAAAAAAAAATGGGGCCTCCCCGGTGGCGCAGCGGTTGAGCGCTGCGCTGTGGAGCTGTCCGCAGCGCGCGCAATGTGAGTTCCACGCCCGGCTGGGGAGAATCCCACATGGTGCGGCAGACCTCTCCTGCCCCGCCCACTGCTCCCCTCAGCAGTGTATTTCTGATCTGCCTGTTCTGCTCCCCACTCTGTCTCTGGTGAACCCTCTCGCTGCCCCACGCCTCTGGCCTGTACCCCAGCTTGTATGTATAAATAAATCTCAAAAAAAAAGAACATAAATAGTAAAAAAATACTGAAAGTTTATAAATTGTCACTAACACTTAGGCAAGTTAAACTCACAAGTAATATTTTTTCTTACTGTATTGATCAGCAGTAGGGTGCAAAATAAATGAATCAAATTTCACATTGCCTTCAACGGTGTTTTTGAAATTCTGAGTAATGAACCAGGTTGAACCATTAATGCAAATCCTCAAAACTTAAATAGTTTCTTGATACTTTTCATTTTGAGGCATCTTTTAAAGAAACAACAGATGCCTCTCCACATGCATTCTAAAAATCAATACAATTAATCAATAACACTCTCCACAGGTAATAAATGCTGAGAAGCATTTCTGCCTATCTATATTGAGTCAGAGAATTGCTTCAAATTGGTTCTGATGTGTATAAAAATCATTTCCTTATTGATCAAAGCCTCTCCTCCTCTCTGATATGTTATTTCATATATGATACACAATTGTTTTAGACTTCATTCTTGTATATTTATGATAAACATATTTCTTATGATCTGTGCATGAGAATAATTTGAATGGAATGTAAAATGGGTGTTTTTTTTCCTTGGGGGAACATATTGCTCAAAATTTAATCAAAGCATGAGTAATCATGAGAAATTACTGAGGTTCTTTTAATGAGAAATGTAATGATGTTTTTCATTCACATTTTGATTATTTGTAATAAGCTTAAAAGTTTTGAGTCTGCTTCTATTTCTTGTAACACTACTCCATTCATGCAGACACTTGCTTTTAATCCAGAGTGATGCCACTACTGATTGTATAGAAGATTAAAAACTGCATAGTTTTAGTCAAGCTGTCTCCTCATAACATTGCTGGCAAATTATATTTTGTGTAACATGATCAAACACATAAGTAAATTTTGTGACCTTTTTGGATAATGTGTTAAGTATATAGACATTAAGTAATAAGGAAAGCATGTATTCCAAATTTTCGATACTGAGAGCATTTAATGAATCTTTTTAAATAGGAATCTGTTCACCTTCAACCCAAACAATGTTTGTGTCCACAGTAGCATTGGCTATTAGTACCTGAAAATTCATTATATTAGATCAATTCAAGAATTCTCTAAGAAAGCTCAGTTTCTAACTCTTGACACATTAACTAGTGTTGTGAATAATTCTTCCAATAAAAAAATCAAAAATTCCTATCAATATGATTCAATAAGTTTTATAACCTACACTATTGATTTTCTTTATCTGGATGTTTCCTTATAAGGTGGTGTCATGAATACATTACCATGGAGAATGTTCCTGACCTAATAGTATATTCTTAAAGCTTGACTGCCAATTTACCTGACTAAAAGATTTAAATGCATTTCAGAATCATTATTTGAAATTTTAGGGACTATAATCGTCGTATTGATAGTTGAGGTCCTAATACCTCTAACTCAAATAATTTCCTTGTTTTTTTTTCAGTTTGAATGAAACTTTCAATGAAACCTGTTTCTCTTTTCAGAAATGATTAGTATAAAGAATTGTATAGAATATTCAATATATTTAAAAATACTGTGTCAGTAGGCTCAAGGGGATGGAATATTATACAATGTTGAAAACACAAGCATTGGAAAAATGATAGCTTCTCATTTATTTCCCCCAAAATACAAATTAAATAAATTTTTATAACATCTTAATATAAAATGCTTTCCTAAAGATAGAGCGATATTTCCTCTCCGTAGGGCACTGTTGAATTCTTAGTACACTGGATATATTCTTTTATTCTTTAAAACTCAAAACTGCTTTTCTAAGTTCCTCATTTATTCCCAGGAAGCTAATTGAACAGTAAGATTCTCAGAGTCAATAAGTGCCAAAATGAAATTTTTGAAATATCTCTTGAACTTAAATAGAAATTAATTTTAAAGTATTCCCAGGAGCCAGCAGAAACTCGGCGGGAAACTGGAGTTGCACACCAAAGAGATGTTTACTCTGACTCATGTTAGTAAGGGCAGCTTAAGCGCAGTGGGAGAGATGACACTGAGCCCATCAATAAAAATTCATCCAGAGGTATTAGGGCATGAGCTAGGCATGAGAGCACAAGCTTTGGAGTCATCTAGGCCTCAAAATTCAGACTGTGCTGCTTAAAAGTGTGTGGCCTTGGAGAATTTGCCTTTATCTCTCTAAACTCATTTTCCTTCTCTTATCCAGCAGGAGATGTGCTACCACAGTCTGACAGAAAGATGTCAATCCAAAATAATTTAACAATTTTAATAACTACTTTTTTAAAAAGGTTGCACTTAATTTGGATATAATTTAATATATTATATCTAAATAGCACCATCATAATATGTAATCAAAATAAATGAAATATTTTACATCCTCGGGTTTGGTTTTGTTATATGTAGTACGTCCTTGAAATCTGGTGGGCACTTCACAATGACAGCATATTTCAATTTGCTGCATTTCAAGCACTTCACATGAGCATGGCTGCCAGCAGGTATATGCCAGCCCTCTAGGATTGTTGTAAGGACAAAATATTAAATTTAAAGTAATGCCTAAAAAGCTTAGAAAAGTATATGACCGAAAATAAGCAATAATAGAGGTAGTTGGGAAAATTCTTAATATCACCACTGAGTACTGATACAACAGCCTGTATGCTAAGTTGAGGGAAGCAAAAATATATTCCCCATTCCAGAGAAATTAAACAGTGATTCCCTGTTGGAAGTTAAGAAGGTAAGACTGTAAGACAAATACGTAATTAACTATAATTATCAAATATATCTTATTAGCACATGGTCTGAATAAAATGTAGTAAATGTCAGATCAGTAAAATCTGAGGTGCCTGTACCAACATAGTAAAGTAAGTAATCTGAACTGGTATGTAACAAATTAGGTGACTTTTATTAGGAAGATAGGGTGAAGAGCCACAGAGACAGCTAAGGAAAAAACATTCTACCAGAAGGAATGATATAAAGGTGGGAAGGTAAAAAATATAGTCAAGAAATAATAGCAAATTAGTTGATGGAGAATACAAGAGTTCATGGAAGAGTATACTGAGTGAAAAAATGAAGATACTAGGACCATTACTCATTGTCCAAAGGAATTATTATAAAGAACACTGATTTGGAAGTCAAAGATCTGATTTCAAATTCTACAGCTGCCAGATGTAAGTTTTCTTACCTGGACAAGTCACTTTCTCTCAGCTTCTTTGTTTATGAAATGAAATGGTTGGATCTAAAACAAAACCAAACCTGAGAATTTGAGTTATAACTGCTGATGCTTGTTTCTTATTCAAATTTTTGCTATTTTAGGATGGAAGTGACATAGTTGAAGAAATGCCTTAGGAATTAATATAGATTGAAAATAAATTCTAAGAAAGAATTATTTTGGTGATGCTGGCATCTAAAAGGACATAACTGTTGAAAACAGGCAGATTCTAGATTATGGAAAATTAGTAAAAAATAGAACTTGGGTTTATAATGGAGAGGAAAAAAGGTAAATAATTAATTTGGAGTCTGGAAAAAAAGTGTAAATAACTGGAGAGATAATTTTAGTAGAATTATGGGAAGGGATGTACTATGAGCCTTTTTAGTTGTCAGGTAAGTATGACTTTTACTATATACAAGAGATGCACTAGAATGCCTATGTAAGAATTGATGGATATATATGAAGAAACTCCAAACTGTTACTTACCTGAGTCTTGTCTTAGGAATGAAACTAAAGCCAGTAAATTAAGCAAGACTTTTTGAATATAAAGATTTTGATTCAAATTCCAGCTTTTCCTTCTCTGCATCTCATTCTTTATTAGCTAAAGTAGAGAGACCATCTACTCCTGGGTTGAGTGTAAAACACACTCTGATGCTCAATAAATGATGGCTTCTATGAACTTATTCCAGTCTCCCTGGAGATAAAAAAAAAAAAAAAACTCCTTTCTACTTAAAAAAATAATCATAAGGGCTTTTGCATTCATTCATAACACACAGCCCTCACGCAACAAAGCATATGTTAACTGTTCTGCTCAAGTTATTAGACCAATTTAAAATTTTTTCCTTAAAATATGTATAGCTATATGATAAGAGCTATATGATAAGAAATCTCTAAGTTTATTTGGAACTGAAATTTAAAAGACCTAATTTTTAAAGATTGGCTGGTTTATTTAATAGCAGAGAAATATTTTTGAAAGTAGTCAAAATTTAGTGTTTGTCTTAGTCAAACGAAGTTGACAAATTGATTCAGTAGGTTAAAATGGGTAGTAATACATGATATCCTCATTGGTCAATAAAATAAGTGATTTAACCAACAAGAAAATATTCTGACATTCTTGGTATGAAAATAGGTATTAACTTTTCAGAAACATGTGAATGAAGAGATAATCATTGCTGATATATAGTGAGCTGTTTATATAAAAGAATAGAGATTACAAAGTTAAATCAATCTTTCTAGACTGCTTATTTTCTTCTCAGTCTGTGAAGTTTTGGTCATCCTAATAATTTAAATGTGAGCAAAAGAAAGGAAGCAAATCATTTATTTACATAATGCATGTTCATGAAACAATTTGGCTATTTTTATTTTTCAGTCAATATTGACAAACTAGACTTGATTTTTAGCTACATACTTTCAATCCATGTGATATTTAAAGAATGTATACATTTATAATTTGGCATAATTATTCTTGTTAAAATACTATGCTAACATTATAATCACTCAGGAATTATATTACAAGAAAATTATTTTGATTATTTTTATAATTTCTAATAAAATAGTTAAAGTATAAACATAATTTTTCTTTAGTGTAAGTTTTAAGTAGATCCTTAAGTCACCAGTTAAAATTTTATTTCGGCCATATTTTTAGTCCATTGATCAATTTTGATGTAGATGAATCTTCCTAAATTTGTCAATAAAACTGACATTAATATGACAAATTAGTATTGTCATTTAATTTGCATTGCCAATTATTGGGAATTTAGAAAGATACACATGTCTACGAATACTCCACTTTTGAAAGATGCAATCTTTTTCTCACTAGATACTAATAGAGCACTTGACACATTCTGGTATGTAATTCTAAAAATCTTCTAACCTAGAAAGAGTTCAGCTTCTCCATTCACAGCAAAAATATTTGTTTAGTCTAGACACTACATGCCATGTAATATCCACTATACTGTAAAGTTTAACACATTTATAAATGTATATCCCTTTCAGGAATTATACACACACACACCCAGTGTTGAAATCTTCAAGTAAAACCAAAAAAACCTCACTAAAATCTTGCTGACTCAGATGTTTTCTAGCAAAGACAAATTTTTGAAACACCTAAAGCAAGGTATTTCTGAATGGTATGATCCTATCATCACTTCTAATATTCTCATTTTCTCTACTTTATCGAGGAAGCTTTCAGAATTTTTCAGAATCTTCATAAATATATCCAATTACAATTTTTACAGGTTTCACTTTGATAAAAATAATGGTTTCAAGTTAAATCTTTTTTCTTTATGGGTTTTAATTTAGTTTGGCTTCAAAAATAGAAAGTATTTACTCCCCTTTCTAGTTGTCGTATGAAGAATACAAGAAAAGTTATTTGATTCTTCGGAAAGTTACAAACAGCAATTGCCTATAGAATGAGACTGGAAGTGAAATCCATATGTAATGCCTCTGTCAGCAAAGACTTAGTGGAAGAGGGTTTATAATAAATATTCACATCTGCTGCTTTGGACACTGTAATCCATCCTAAGGATCTTTGCTGTGTCAGGCTTTGTTCTAGATGAAGAAGCCCAATAGTTATAAAGGTTTGCAAATAGGCCATATTTATCATGGTTAGCTTTACTTTTATAACTGCTGTTTTAGAGATATCTGTGACAATTTGGGGTATAATTTGTGATTACATATTTCACTGTGACTTTATGATGATATCATTATAGCTTTTATTTTTACAACATTTTACCTACTTAAAATCTGCAAGGCATTACTGATAACAATGCTAGGCTAGATGTGGGGGAAAAAAACTGAACTAAAAACCCAGGCTCTAGATTCACAGTGCTTGTGATTAAATACCAGCTCCTTCCATTTTCAGCACTTGCAAGCTTCTCTTTCTTCACCTACATAGTGGTGTTGTATTTTTTGTATCATTAGACTATCCTGAGTATTATATAGGACTGTCCACATCAGGTACCAAGTCTAGGATCTACCTTGTTGAGTTTTTAAATGCTATTACTAGAATAATAGTATACCTTCTAAGTGGAATTAAATAATTCTATGGGTAATATTAGATGAACATACTCTATTGCTTTTGTTTATATCTAAATTTTGGAATTGTTTGCTACTGGAATTCCTTAATAAAAGTATTAGTCAGAACTGGATTGCTGATTTGTTTTTTACCTTAGGGAATTTATTCACTCAAATATATGGTTTAAAAATTATGAGAATAGTCTGTGCTGTATTTAGCACTCTTATGTAACTAAACCTTAGTTTAACAGAATTTTGAATTTTAAATTAGAGTAAGAAAACCTAAGTCATCTTTGGAGACTTTTTTTTTCACTTCAACTCCAAAAAAAATAAAAAAATGTTGAGTTCATGAGTATCACATTTTTAAGCATAAATGTATATACTTTATTATGGTAATCATTAAACAATTTTAGCATATAATACCCATTTCAAAATAAAAATAAATTATACATTATATCGTGTATATATACACATAATCTTTGTTTGCCACAGATAAATTTTAAAACCTAAGATTTTTTTTCACAAATGATTCATTTTTAAAAGTGGTATTGCTCAGTTGTGTTTGATCTTAAAATTACTTAATCCCCAATATAAGGCATTTGTGCTCTCTGCAAATAAAGCAGGCAAAGCATTAGGTTTTACTTCATTTAAAAATTTTGTAATTATCCATGTCTTAATTTCGAATCAAGTTGTTTTCTATACAAATAGAAATTAGTTTATATTTTATTACTAACATGTAACATAGGTCTGTTGAGGTAGTTGAAACAGAATATTCCATTTCCTATAAAATTACTCCTTGAAATTAAACTTTGCTCTCTCTCTCTCTCTCCCCCTTTCTCTCTCTCCCCCGCTCTCTCTCTCCCTCCCTCCCCCCCTCCCCCTCCTTTCTCCCACCCCCCCCACCCATTCCCCTCTCCTGCCCCTAGGTCGAGTTTTAGCTCAGGCAAGCTGCAATGGGGTTATCCATT
>PVIJ01001477.1:0-88965 GCA_004024925.1 Scalopus aquaticus | reverse complement strand
GTTCGAACATGGTCTTGATCAGTATATCCCACTGCCAAAGGCATTCCTTTAAAGACTTGGAAGAAATGCCTCTTGTAGTCTCAAATGAAAGAATATCTGGTTAAATATTCCAGCAGGTAACATTTATATTTCGTTTTTTAACATGCTTTGAACATATGTTTTAGTGCTTATACTGTTACCAATTAAAAAAAAACTTTCTGCTCATTTATTTGTGTCTGGGTCTTTTTTCTTTCTCATTTTGATAAGAATTTAGAAACAGAGCATCCTTGCTAGGGGCTTGCAAGAAACAGCTTTACAATGACGCCTAATGACAGACTAGATGAATTACAGGAGATTGATTTTGAATGTTAGGGAACAAACTGCAGGAGAACCCAGCTACTTTTTTTTTTTTTTTTCTTAATCAAATCCAAGCTGCAGTAAGACCTGAAGTTTAATCATGTAGCACGGAGCAAGTCTTTGTGCAAACAAAGGGTCAAATAGAATCAGGAACACACATTTTCAGTTTATCTGGCAATGACTATGTTTTATCTGTTAATAATAATCGGAGACTGCAAGTGATTTAAATCTAAAAGCAAGGCTCTTCTGGAACTTTCATCTTTGCAGCCCGTCTAAGAACGCGTTAGTTAAAATCACAATGTTTTTATTTTAATTTCAATACAAATAAGTATTTTGTATGTACAGTGCATTCCTCCTCTTAATAGAAGTATGGGTATATGAAGTGCTATTGCTTAGAGAACACTCTAGCCTGGTCTAAAGCAGCGCCAGGATTTCAACAGAGCTGGGTTTAGAAGCCAGTTGTTGGCGCTGTCCGTGGTGCTGAGGAATTCCCGGCTGCCGGCAGAAACGGCTCCAAATCAGCAGTCTGCAAACTGCTCTCAGTGATGCAGAAACCCAGCTAAAGTTGCTCCTTTCCCTCACGTCCACAGTTAGTATTTTCTCGTGTGCAAGAGGGGATTCAAGCAACATATTGTGGATGATGCTGATGGTATTCCCAGCGGAGTGGGCTCTAAGCTACAGCATGCTGTTGCTGTTTGTGATCCTCAGATCCTAGCCAAATCACCTCTACTGCCGTAGCAAACACTGTGTAAGTGAACTCATGTGTGGAGGAGGCGTAATCAGCCGGGAAATTTCATAGAAGGATCTGAGAAAATTCTAAAAATAAGTTCAACATGATTCTGCTACTGGGGTCTGGATTTCTACAGGACCAGCATTGCTTCTTGCTTTGAATTCTGAAGACAGGTCCAAAGCCTATTTCTTATGTGTGTCTGCTGTGTTTCTCTTTGGAAGGGAGGGAGACTGCTTCTTGACTGTGTTTTGAAATGGGAGGTAGAATGGATTACATTTAATTCATGCCTGAAATGTATTCTTTGGATAACTGAAGAGGAATTGCTTTCCTAAAACACACCTGGATCTTTTATTCATATTGTTCTGTGACCCCCCACCACCACCATTAACCTCCAGCTTGATTAGGTAAGTGTATCTTATGACATAAGTTATGTTTGTTTTCCTGAACAGATGCAGTCATTTTATATTATATATAGCAATATGAGGAGGGGGGGAAAGTTTAGCTGGGAAGTGATGCTCAGTTTAGTAATGTTTGTTACTTATTTAAAATCTTCAGATAAAGATTTGATTTTTCCAATGTTTCTTCTCTTAAATAGTATCTTAAACTGCACTAGAGTAGCACAATTATGAAGAGGGAATTTAAAAAAAGTAGCCCAAGAACTTTATCTTAAGAAAAAATAAAGCTTGTTTTCTCCATGCAGATTTTAAAATGTATTTCATGTAAAAAAAAAAGAATGTTTATATAAAGTGGATATTATACCTCTTTTTTATCTTTAAGTTTACATTTACCATATCCTGATAACATTAATGCCTACCTGTAGCTTGTAAAGAGATCATTTTTCTGCCTTTTCTTTTGAAGCAAAATGATGTGTATTTTGTATAGCTTTTTCTGCATGTATTGACAGATACTTCTGGAATACTATAAGGAAGCACAATAGCTCCTTTCTTCCAAGATAAACTTTCTACACACGAGAAATGTATAATGTGTGCCTTAATTAGTACAGTATATTTATGCTTTTTCAGAAGCTTCTGTTGTTTGTGGCTTCTGTAGTAATTTAAGTGATAAAAAATGCTTTGTGAAGGGAGCTTCCAGTTTCTCTAGTAGAATTACAGGTTTGCATTTTTTTTTGTTCTGTCATGACTCATTATTTTTGACATATTTTAAAAGAAATCAATCTCCTTTATCATTACCTACCCAAAAGGAATCCTAATATCAGATAGCAGTTTTCTTTTGAAGGAGAGTATGAATACACTACCTTCCATTTTACTATTACTAGAATTTGCATATCTAACTTAAAATGCAAATAGAGTAGTTCATGAAGTTTCCTAATACCATTTCATCTTATTTGAAATCATTCACATGTTAGACAGAAAAGAGGTGACTTATGCCTTTATTATCTAAAAAATTAAGGATTAATATGTATAAGTAGTCTGAAAATGTCCTATATATAATCTTAGCAATATTGAAAAAGTCACTAGCATTTAAATAGACAAATGAACTCTTTGATAGCACTTTTCCTTATCACTCTCTAAAGTCAGTTTACCCAGTGCTTTTGTATGAATTAGTCACTCTAAACAATTAAATAAGAGCTCACTATCAACACTCCACACCAAACACAACTGAGTGAAGTTTGCAAGAATCAATACCACCAAATCAATACAGTGTATTTTCTATGAATGGCAATGCCTCATTTCCATTTTAAGAAATTTCAATAGTTTTACACTGGCATTTTTTATGTAGTTGCCTGTAAAAGTGCTAATATTTTTGTCATTCCAAAGGGGACATGTTTTCAAGATATTTAAATGGTATTTATTTTATATTACTATGATGAATTCAAGCGTTACATCAAAACTAGATGCTGTAAAAAAAAATCACAGATACAGCTTTCCTGCCCACTAGGAGCTTACTTCCTGAGTAAAGTATCAATGTGAATACAAATCCTCTTCAATAAATGAAGTTCTCTTGTATTTTAATTCTATTAGTCCCTGTGAGATAGTCATAACATTGTTAAGTTTCAAAATCTGGATTCATGTTCACTGAGGCAAGTAACCCATGTGGAATCTATGGTTGTGTCCCAATTATGGGCAAAAAGAAATAGAAAGTCCTTTATACTAGCTCCATTCCAATTTTAATTTACAGTCAACTATTGGTTTCTTCCCTTTCTCCCAGAAGGAGAATTCTTCTCACTAATCTCTTGCGTTTCCACACAGATTGTTATAACATTGCATATATTATTACTGATTTGTCCAGTATAAAGAAAATGTGAATTTCAGTATTCTTATGAAATCTATAATTACTCAGAATCACCTTCTGAGACTCAGCAAAACCACTCCTTTCAATTTACAGCAGGCCAGCTCTTTCAAATTTAGAACATAAATTCAAGCTGCTAGTTCCTAGATGACATAACTCATAAAGAACAAATTTTAATGCCTATATTGCCAAGAACCAGCTCTTTAAACTTCATAATGAAGCATACATAGTTGCATGCACTTAGTCTGTTCAACATCCTAACATCTTCCAATTAGGTCAAGTAAACAGATTAAGGGTGTGGGTTTATATGAATCCATATTCACTTTATCTTACTCTTTTTAATTATTTTCAGCCTACCCCTCTTGTATTCCCATGGAAGGAGCTGAACATATTGAATACTAAGAGCACATCCAGAAGCCTTTGCGGAGGGGAATGGCTCTTCATATTCATGAAGCTTGCGTACTTCTCTTGGTCATCCCTGGATTGGTCACATCTGCTGCCATTAGTCATGAAGACTATCCCGCTGATGAAAGTGACCAGATCTCCAGTAATGATAATCTGATCTTTGATGACTATCGAGGAAAAGGATGTGTGGATGACAGTGGCTTTGTATACAAGTTGGGAGAACGGTTTTTCCCAGGGCATTCCAACTGTCCATGTGTCTGTGCTCTGGATGGACCTGTTTGTGACCAGCCAGAATGCCCTAAAATTCACCCAAAGTGTACTAAAGTAGAACACAATGGATGCTGTCCTGAGTGCAAAGAAGTGAAAAACTTTTGTGAATATCATGGAAAAAATTACAAAATCTTGGAGGAATTTAAGGTATGAGTCACCCTCAATATTGAATATTAACTTTTCACACAACGTAATTGGTAGATTATACACTAAATTTAAAAATAGAAAAACGTACCTTTACTTTCCCTTGAATTTACAGCAACATGATCCCAGTTAGCTTAAGTACCATCATGGTCAACAAATAACCAGTTAGTTTGTCGTATTTCAAGATAACTTTTCCCTTCACAAGTATTTGTGGCTTGCTTAACATCTTTTGTTTTTGTCTACACATTTCTTCTGTTACTACAAAATAAATTTTTAAGGGAAACCATTGTGTTTATAGGCTATGTGATTATAGGCTATTAAGTGAATGTTTAAATCTTGAGTTTTTTTGTGTGGCTTTCTAGCCTGTATTTGAAGTCATTTAACTATAGTCTAGAATTATAGTGGTTGGAAATGCAAGTGCTACAGATACGCACTTGAACTGTGGGCTTCACATTAAGAATGTGTTGGCCCCCCTTGTTGTGAGCATGGTGCCCATTCTGTTTTCTACTCGTTAGATTTTTTTTTTACTTATAGGAACCCAGAGAACACTGAATTTTTATCATAGTCCCTTGCAAAAGGTACGTAAAAAAGATTATCATTTTTTCAGCTTCTGTGATATTTCTTAGTCTTTCTTTTATGCTTGTGTCATATTTTCAGGTAACTTGGAGTTTCTCTTTTTGCAATGGCCAATTTTAATTAGAATGTCCTAAAAGTCAGATCTGAATCCTGAGGGTATAAATTATCAAAATGTCCTCCGTAAACATGACAGTTTGTGCCGGAGTGTCTCTCATAGTGATGGCTTGATAAGGAAGATTTTCATCTAACTAAGTTCTGTGACAATGTGTTCAGAACCTTAAGCAGAGGACAGTATAGCTAGTTTTCATGGTGACTGTTTGAGGGGAAGCTATTCAGTTATTAGCACTGACCTCATTTACTTCACTTTTTTTAACAAAGTAAAATGGTGACAAAAGTTAATCTGTGGAGAAAAAAGGTTTTAACTGATCATGATCAGAACAGTCTATATATTTGCATTTTCCTGCATTCAGTTCATTACAGGTTATAGGTTTAAGTTCTGATTTACTCATGGATCCTGGGATCAGCAACATATCCCAGTTAGCTTAAGTACTGTCACGGTCAACAATGACGTCATGGATACACAATCATTTTCATTAGGTCCCTTATGACATGAAGGGCAATTTAATAATCGTTACCTTTAGCTTTCTTGTACATGAATGTAATTCTAGACTTTTCGTTCTTGTATTATAATATTTTGATGCACAATATTGAGAAGTGACTTGGTAAATCTAGTAGATTTATTAATGGCTTTTTGTCTCTAAAATAGTGCATATACTTTGACATTAGCTATTTTTACTTTAAGGGTAATGAATAGATTACCCTCAACATATGACTTGCTTCTAGGGATGTTTCTAGAATCATGTCATTCTCCTCTAACATGTGCATTTATCTAGAGAAGAATGCAAAAAAAGGTACTGTAGGAATGGTATATTAGTTTAACCCAAGCTAAAGAACACACCAGATAAAAATTCTAGGTGTTTTTTTTATAACTTTTTAATCAATATTTAACTCACCAACAAGGAGATTAAAAAAAAAAGTTCTTAATTCTATCACTCTAATTGTATGTCCAGGCTGTCATCAATATATAGTTTCCTATATACACAATTTCCCCACTTGACACTCTATGCCATGAGATTTTTTAATGTGATTTTTTTAAAAATGGATGTCACATTCACAAGAATTTAGTCATAAGAGCTTCAGATATAACTGAGGGCAAACTCATATGAAGGAGGAATTGAGACAAATTTTGTTACATGTCCACAATTGTCAAGTTATTTAACCATTTCTAAATACTAACGATGCTGCAACAACTTCTCAAAGCATTTTGTCTCTAGAAGCAAAACTGCATTCAAATCCCAAATTCATCACTTGACTGTCAGACTTTGGAAGGAGTTCTTAAAACTTTTTGAGTATAGGTGGCATTTGGCTGTAAAATGGCCATAATAATTATTAGTTCTCTTGGGAGGAAATGTTAGAACATTTTAATGAGATAATTTGTTAAATTAGCAGCCTTGTAATGACTGGTATACAACAGATATTGAATAAATAGTATAAATCCCTGGACACTAGAAAGAGGGAAACGACTAAGTTAGATATTCCTCTGTTTTCACATACATTTTATATGGAATCTCAAAGTCAAAGAGTATTCAATTGAAAGAATTTCAACTCCTCTTTTAGAATGCGTCACTTATCTATGTGAACTATATACACTTAAGTAAAAATCAACCATAGTCATTCTTTCCCAAATCAACCTGCAAGTCACTATTTTTTAGAATTGTATGGAACTTACACATAATAACCTTGGCAAGTTTTTAAGAGGCTGTATTATGAAATACTTTTACACATAATATATTCATCCAATAAGCACTTGTTGAGTTTTTGTTGTTAGTGTACAAGATACTATAGATATGCTTACACTGGAAAGTAAGATCTGAAAGGCAAAATCTACACTCACAAGGAAGGCATGAGCAATGTGTAGACATAAAGAGGGGAAAGGCAGTCTGAAGTTAAAGTGTGATTGTGAAGCTCAACACCAAGAAGCTGTGGTGTTAGAAGTCTATTAACATGGTGTGATTTTTGATCAAAAATTTTTTATAATGTTCAAAATTGAACCTGTTCTTAGAGAAGTCATTTAAAATGATTGGGGAAGATTAAAATTCGAAAGAAGAAACTACTTGAGCCAAAGCAGACATTGGGATGAATAAAATATGCAGAGAGGAGGATGGGAATAACAGATAGCTGGATCTTACTAGAATGATATTCTAATGAGAGGGAAATTTGTATATGTGATTAGACAGTGAAGAATAAGGACCTGAGCAGGTTATTGTACATAAAGATGAGCTAGTTACATATTTAGTTAAGCAACATTATCTTGTAGCCAATCATAGAAGTGAATTGATATTAATGGCTGAAGAGAGGTGAAACTATTGCAGAGAACCAAGAATGAGATAACCAATATGTGTGAAGACAAAAAATTCAAGACAGTCTTTAGGATTAAAGTCTAAACCCCCCTATCATAATCTATACTCATCATCCACTCAACATCAGTGATTTCTCTTCCTTGTGTGTCTGTCCATGTTGTACCACAGTGTAAAACACAACTCCAACATTACAAACCTGTAAAAGTCCTACTGGACTCCTATTAAATTCCATTTAAATTTCAACTCAACTGGAAAGTCATTTCTAACTACCCTCCCATATACCTTGGGCTTGGACTCACTCCTCTACGGCAGACCATGCATCCCCCTCCATAAGAACTGTAGTCATAGCCAGACACAATGGAGACCTTTTTGTGTATAACACTGAAAGATTATACTTTCATCAGCACTTTACAGATAACAAAACTGAAGTACCAAAATCTAAGTACCCCAAATCATAAAGTTCCAGTAGGTGAACTAGTATTCACACCCAGACCGCCTGGCTACAGAACCTAAGCTCGTCACCACCTCAGTTGCTCTGCTACCCTGCAGTACCAGAATGGGAAACCACGTGTATCTCCCACTACACAGTGAAACTTTGGAGGCTGGGGACAGAGTTAGTTTTTTTGTTCTCTGTTCCCAACACCATGTGAGCTTTATAACAGGCATTCTTTACTTTCAGTGAATAATGTCATGAGTCAACTTACAACTGGAACTACAGAATAGAGTTCCTGAAAAGTGCCTTAGTTCCCGTTTTTATGGAATTCTTTTAATTCGCTAAGGATATAAAAGTTCATATCAGAATGTTCCGTGGTCCCCTAAACATGACACCCATCATTCATTAAGAACCTATTTCCATCCTGCTTCTACTTTCTACCCCTTCCTGCCCCAGCCTCATCTTGGATTCCCTTTCCATCCCAGTGATGTGGTAGCCCCCTGGCATTATAGTTAAGCTATAGGCTCTATACATTTGCAAGATACATGTCCCTCAGTCTTTTTTGGCTACCAAAATCAAAATGTGAATTGGTCCACATAGGTAACTTAATGAGGAAGAATTGTGTTATTTAGAAAGGTTTGCTTTTTCAAGCCTGAAAATAGATTTCTCTCCAGTCTTTTTTGAAAACTCTAGATTTTCCAGCATTCCTACAATGTTGCATTAAGATAAAGGTCACTGTATAGTATCTTCTCTCATCTTTCTTTTATGTGTACCCAGGCAAAATGACATTGGAACCTACTTTTTAGATATAAGGAGTGTAAATAATACATTACAATAGCATTTCCTACCAAAAAAAAGTTGATTGGTGATTAGAAATATATGCTCGCCAGCTTTGGCTCTGTGCTTAACTATCTCATGCTGAGTCTCCCAGAGAAAGAAATAATTCCATATTTTGCTGAGTATTTTTATAACTCTTACTCAGCTAGAATTAGCCTTTTTGGATTTCCTTTATACTTCAAAACTTGTACTGATTTAGTTTTAGGTCAAACACTAAAGGAGTTCTTTTTTTATTTCAGCTTTTGCATAGCTTTTTTATTTTAAAGTCATTTTCTGCAGTTAACACCCAAAGTCTCCAATTCAGGTTCTGGATTTGCCCAAAACCTGCCCTTTTGTGCTGGGACTGACCCCTTGTGCTTTTATTACTACAATCCAAAGACAGTTGATCAGGTTTTAGAAAATACAAGGTAGTGATGTTCTTATGCTGTATATCCTATATCCGTGTTGTCTCTTAAATGGTAAGCTGCCTAGTTTTTGCCCTAAATTTTTAATAAATATTGAGGAAAGCAGCAAACAGGACAGGAAATTAAATACTTGGAAACATATTTTGCCAAATCATCACACCCATAAAAAAAATCACTGATGCCACTTAAGGTTTAGCATTGACTTACTCTTTAGTTGGTCACAGGAAGACAGTTTCTCCAGCTTTCTCAATTCTCTATGACCGCATCATTAATGTTCAATATAAAACATTAAATTTGTAAAGGTATTTGAGTGGAAAGGACTTTTTAAATTTGTTTTTGGAGATTTATTTGATGTCCTTTTCTAAAATATGAAATAACAGTGGAAAGTAATATGTTCCAAGGAACTGTGGGCCAAATATATGAAAGAATTGAAAAATATGGAAAATGGAAAGAAGTCTCAGTGAAGGGGGCTAAACATTAACACTTTGTGGAAACACAACTCACTGTATCCCTTCCACCCACTTACCGCTGCACAAGTTTCTATGACAGGCAGAAAAACGAAGATGTTTACACTAGGCAAAGTGTACAGAGTGCATCTTCTCAGAGGGGTGGTGATTGTATTTATTTTAATAATAGAGAAATGGGTGGATTTTGAGAATGTGGGCAGAATTTAAGGATTTTTTTTTTCCAAAGAGGTTTTATGAATTCTAAGGATTATTTGTGAGATTCCATCCAAAGAAAGTCCTGGAAAACATTATAATTGCATGCAAGAAAGACAACTGAGAATCTATCTTGAGAGGTTGGAAGATTAATTCCATAATTGTCAACTTTGCAAAATGCAGTTTCTATTTTGCAGAACATTTTGTGGATTTTAACATAAAATGGCCTGAGTAAATTCAGGAATGGCTTTTTCTTTCAAGTTGCTACAAAACAGATTAAGTAATGATAATCAGTAGTGACTGTTGCTAATCTGAGGCAAAGCCCTAGCATTCAGAACAGACTATGTACTCTTAATGAGAAATTCCCTTCTCTGTAAATAACTAGAATCTACTGAATTTGTATAATCTGACTTACATCAGGGGTTATAAATCAGTTGTGTTAAAACAAACTTACAAAGCTCCTCATACCTTTTATTACCCTCATATTGTGCTCAATATGCATTTTTTGATTCAATAAATCTATGGACTAGATCAGGTTTCTAAAAATATTTTTTCTACAGCTCCAGTGATAACAGGGAATGATCCTTTTCATTTAGCACTTTTTAAAATAATGGAGTGGAATTATAAAATAAATATCTTCCAAGTTAACCCCCACCGGGGGTAAAATAACCCATTTTCAGTCAGACATAGTCTCCTGCTTCAAGTTTTAAGAAAATTGATGGTGCACTCACCCTTAGGGTAGTTGTATGTAGGAGTAGTTTTTCTTATTCACCCACAATATTTATTGCTGTCTCTCATATTGCAAGATGCTGCTGTTAATGGTGATAGCTGTGTGATAGGTTTGACTACAGAGATTTGTGAGTGGGCTTCTGTGCACAAAGCACATGGGACAATAAGTGTTTGATTTGCAGCCACATCTGAGATTTACAGAGCTTGTCACTGTCAGTGATACCTGAGACTAGAGGCTACTTGTCAGCTCTATAGACACTGCTGCCCATCCTCACTGACTCCCCAACGGTGTACAAAGATGGAGCTAAAAGAGTAATCTGGTAAGCTCCCTTCCAAACTCTACCGCCAGTTGCAAAAGATTTTAGATATGTTGAAAATTTGCCTATTTTTTTTAAAGATTTATTTATTTATTTATACATACAGCTGGGGTACAGGCCAGAGGTGTGGAGTGGTGAGAGGCTTCACCAGAGACAGAGTGGGGAGCAGAGCAGGCAGATCAGAAATACACCGCTGAGGGGAGCAGCGGGCGAGGCAGGAGAGGTCTGCCGTGCCATGTGGGATTCTCCCCTGCTGGGTGTCGAACTCGCATCGCTGCTGCCGACAGCTCCACAGCCCAGCGCGTAACTGCTGCGCCACCAGGAAGGCCCCGAAAATTTGCCTATTTTTCATTGTTATTTTACTCACCAAAATGCATTACTGATCAATGGTGTGATACTAGCAAACATATTTTTTCTAATTCCTATGTCATATTTTATTGGAAATTATAAATCAATCTATATAATACAGATTGGAATTGCTCCATACATGCATTGGTTTGTACTTGTGTGTGTAAGTTAAACAAACCTGAGGAAGTAGGAATGTTTGTTAAAGTTTTTCTTCAAGGAACTTATGTTTTAAGATTAGGTGAATCCTTTGTGTCTTCCTTATTCATCCTAACCATATATCTTGTTTTGTTTTCTTATGGCTTGATTTATACAATAGGAATTGTGTTTTATGAAAGAAAACACAAGAACAACCTATTATTTTATATTTTAGTTGTATTTTTCCAAGCTTTTGAGGAAGAATTCACAACACAACCAAGGAGTGATTTTAAATCAGTGGATTCGCTTACTCAGGTGATCTTTCTTATACAATAGCCATTATTAATTGGGCCTTATTTTAGAGTGTGTTCTTTGGACTTTTATCATCACTACTGCTTAGCATCAGTAATTTCAGTATGACACACCTCCATTGTTGATTTTCTTGCCTCTGGCTTCCGATAGCACATTACAATAAGCCATCTTTACAAGGACTTAATGATACCAGGAAAAGAGTTAATAAAGTACCAAAGTGACAAGAAAAATTATTCATCTCCTGAAATAGTTTCCAGGTTATATAATTTTATGACTGCATCACATTGTCTAACTTGGATAAAAGTCCACTGAACACAATTCTTAATTTCCGCCCTCTTGTGTCATGTGATCATGAACAAAACTCAACATACTTTTATTATTTCTAGCTAGAGGATGGATTAAAAAAAGGTTATATGTCTTGTGAAGAATAAATAGTATTGGGAATTTGAGAGTTATTGTGTTATATATCATTTATAACAATTCTAACTGCACAAAAGTTTTTAGTTAAGCATTACTTGGTTGGGATTTTGGAATCATGTTGTTTTAAAATTGTTGTTTCACTACCATTGTTACTTCTTAGTATAGAAATGGATTTCTAGTATAGGATTGGATTTCTAGTATCAGCTTATGTAAATTCTATAACAGGCAAGCATTATAGTTTGTTTTTTATAGTCTAGGTCCTTCCTGCTTTAAGAGCTGACCATAGAAAGAACTTTATTTTACAGATATTAAAACCAATGGCCAACAGAAACTTAGTAAAAGCACCTCAGTGCCTTAGTTCATTGTTCACAAATGCAATTTTTGCTACACTTTACTACCTTCAGATTTAATGTAAAATGCCATTCATTTGCATCTTCTTTTCCAATAAATATGTTGGATGTAAAGATTTATTCCAGTCATTTGTCTATGGAAATGTGATATCAGGACCTATCACCATGACAACCCAGAGTTACAAGTAGAGAAGAATAATAAAATATTGGCATATCTAAAATCAGTCTTTGACACCGACTGAGTACAATTTGAAAAAAAAAATGCAAATTTGTAAAGGCTCTGATAAAAGGAGAGTCCTTTTTCTAAAAATGAATAACTATGTAATTAAACCAAACAATGTAAGACAAAGTAAAAATCAGTTAACACAAAGACTACTGTCTACTAGGAAATAACAAAGGAACTAAGCTAGCTATTCCTGCCTTATACTTGGGTGATTTTAGGAACTAAAGACCCATATTCTTGAATTTTTCTACCCTGAAAACTCTACATATCCCCATAAGGCAGGAATGGAATAAAAGCGATGGGACATGCAAAAATCTAATTTTGTGCTATTAGAACAAAGAAATATCCCTAAACTAGCATGTTATGTAGGCCATTTAAAACACAAATGTTACCAAAATTCACACTCCTTGAAGTATATGTATTTTTTAATGTTTCCCATATTATTCTAATGATCAGCTGGATTTGGGAATTGCTACCAACCAAAACAAAGCATTTTCCAGACTCTCTTTCAAGGGGACTGTCGCACCCCATGAGACTGTTTGCAAGGATCATCAATTTCTTTTCTATGGTCTGGTAAATTTAAGAAATCATGCATTCTTTAAAAAAACATCTCTTGGAAATAGAGGATGCACATTAGTGTGCTGACTTCACTTTAGCATTTTGAAAACGACTGTGAGTCCGTACATGTAGTATAATAGCTAAGAGCTCAGTAGGGAGGCAAAGCCTGGATTTTAGAGTAGGCTCACTCACCAGCCAAGTCACCTAGGCAGCCACGACTTCATCTGTAGGTCGTAGCGTGCACGTCTCTAACGTAGGGACAGCAGTAGAAATGACTGTGTTGGCACACACACAAAGGGGTCATACAAACTAGCAGATGTTTTCCCTACTATACCCACTAAGCTGCTTTTAATCCAATTACACAAATTTGTGTCACAGACACCTAGAATTCACTGAAACATGGTTTAAGAAACACTAATGATTCAAGATTCCCTGGTTCCTTTGAGTCTTATGGGCAGTTAATGATAAAAATCAGTAAGAGATACGTGGAGACACAATCTCACTCTTTTTGACCTTCCCAAATTTACAATTAATGTGATTATTATGGTAACTTATTAATTTGTATTACATAAAAATATTATTTTGAAGAAGTTATTGATTATTTAAATAAGTGATAGTGGTGACAATCCTAATTACATATAACCACACACTAAGACAGGAGTCAGTACATTCTAATCGATGAGATAAATCCAGTTCATTGCCTATTTGTGCAGTTTCATTGGACAACTGCCATGCTTATTCATTCATACATTGTCTATGTTGACTTTTAAGGTGAAATGCAGAACTGAGCAGTTGCCCCAGAAACCATATAACCTTCCTGGGTCAAAAATATTTACCATTTGACCCTTCATAGAAAAACTGTGTCAACACCTAAACTAGAATCAAATTATTCTTCCCTTTCTACTTCCCCCAAATTGTACTCTTCTCAAGCTTTTCTAACCTGCATTCTTGAAGATTGAAAATTGTTTGGGTACTGATACGGGTTCTACCACACATGTAGGTAATCTCAGGATCTTTTCACACATTTAAATTATAAAAGGCATCTAGAGTTGCTATTTTAAATGTGTTTTACATACTTAACAGCAGTTGTGTTAAGTCTTCTCTCTTTGCATATTTGTCTCTAAGAGCTTTGCTCTTTACACTAAGGTACAATAAAATATTAACACATCCAGAATTCATAGATGCAATATGTAAACAGACATGATAAAATTTCCATTATTATCATATCCCATGTGCTCTCCTTTGACAGTTCAGTAGTCAAGTAGTTATTTTAACAGTCAAGTGGTTATTTTAAATTTAATGTAATATAAAGATAATAGATCTGTTATATTAGTAAGTGAAAAAGTATATGGTCTGCTTAGTTAGGCATTAAATCCATTTATATCTTTCAAGTCAACTTACACAATCCATAGTTTAATTCCATTCAATGTCCAAGATATCTCTTACATGTGGAGAAGTGGTAGGTTGTATGCGGATGTACCATAATACAGAAACACAAATCTGACAGTCTACCAAGAGAAGTAATAACAGGAATCACAAATACTGGCAGTTTGCCATGACCAATCTAGAAAACTCGAAGGACAGAGGGAAGATAGACAAAGTGAGGGATGTCAGTGCATTGAAAGCATTTTAGGCATAACTGTAAAACTGGTAAAAAGTAAATGTGGAGTTAACCCATGTGGCCAGAGAATACAGTATGGCAAAAACAAAAAGTAGGAGATAGAGTAATAAGGGAGCTTCAGGCTTAGCACCCAACAGAAATGTCAGGTTAAGGAATCTGGACTGGGTGGAGAGCAATGAAGAGCTTGGAAGAAGCACAACCAGATCTGTGCCTGAGGCAAATACAAGTAAAATAGTTGCCAGTTTTATGAAATATTTTGCAACACATTTTCTCATTGAGTTATTTAGTTCTCAGTTATAAAAATGATAATAAAAATACCTCAGAAGAGCTTCTGATTAATTCCAGTGCTTTCTCCACTCAACATGACCAACTCCCCAAAATTCCGTGCAGACAACATGCAAGAAATGTGGTCGAGATGGCTTCCTTTGCTTTTGAATGTATACATGTTCTCTATTGTTCTACTGGTGTTCAACTGTAACTCTGATATAATACACTGTTAAAGAAAGGAAAATTCTCCTGCTTCATGTTTTTCAGGACTATATTTCATTTAAAAAACAATTACCATAAAAGTATATCCAAGGCACTTTCCTACCTGTTTAAATAGCAACAACTAACTTCTGAATGCAGTCAGGATTGACCAGAAGTATTTTTATAAATTTAAATTTTCAGTAGCTTTCTACATTAGTGAAAAACATCAACAAAGAAAACCTGAACTTTACTAGTGATATTCTCTTTATAATGAAGCAACAGCCTTAGCTCTCTGAAGCTCTGCTTACTTTCACTGCATGCTAATTTTATTTGCCTTTCCCAAATATGACAGGAAAAAGTTTATAATTATTCATTCTCACTTTAATTTTCCTGAACATTAAAAATAAAATCTTGCTAAAATGGCAAATCTTTGATGGGTGAGATTTAGAAAGCTTCATTAGGGAGAAAAAGGACAATCAGACTTTTCCTTTTGGTCTTAATGAGACTCTAGAACATTCACATTGAAACTAAAAGACACTTAAGACTCCAAAGAATATGGACTCAAGTTACCTTGCTAAAAACCTGCTTTCGGCAGGAATCTTATTAAAGATTGACGTTTTTTTCTGTTAATAAGAATCTTACCACGACAAGTATCCAAAGTCATTCTCAGTCCCACCACAACTTGAATGTGAACTGTTACATATTAGAGATGTAACACATTGCTCTCAAAACTAACATAGTCCTGACAAATTCAATAGTTTAAATTCATAATGAACATGAATATGCCATAACTGAATAAAAATAAATGATCAATACACTTCCTTTGGTAATACAAAGCCAGTACACATGGGCAAGGCAAAAAAAAAAAAAAAAAAAAAAAACCTCACTGGTCAGGTTGAAAGCTATGATGCTGTTACACACTTTCACAGGCTACATAACTTCCAAGTTCCTTTTCATATCACACTATTTCCTTTTGGTGTCATAAGTCAGGGAGAAAACAAGCACCCCACCAATATTTTTGTTAACGCTATCTTAAAAATGAGAAAACCCTGGGCAAGTGGCTTACATAACCCGTCCGAGGTAAAACAACAGTGCTTGATAGGAGGACTTAGTTCTACATGGGTTTATTTCCATATTATCATAAAACCAGCTTCCAATGGCAATAGACTCGTGACTTTTATAGACACGGTTGCAAAATTGTGGCTGCTTCTGCTGTACCTTGCATAAGAAATACACACAAAACTCAAATGTTATCAATCAGGGAATATCAAGAACTTTTTATATTGAGTTAACATTGGTTTATACACTGTATATATCTTAGAGGTGCTCCTGTCCATAGCCATCTTAATATATTTTTGTGTAATGAGGTAAACTCTAAAGTTAGCATCAAATAATGACGTACAAAATTCAGCAGAAAGTTGCTGCTTGAACTTTATACTTTTATTTTAATTACGCCCTCTTTATAACATGTAAAAATACAATGTTCCCAACAAATAGAAAAAAAAATTTCAATGTTTAGGAATCTGAGAGCGTAGCAAAGATATTTCTTAAGTACTAATCTGGTGCTCATGATACAAATCAATTTGGTTGTTCTGAGCCTAGAATGCCCAGTTTCTAGACCCTGAAAAACCTTCACCTCCTTTCAACATTTCCCATAGAGTAGGACTGGAAAAGTTACCTCTTCCATGATTCTTTTAAGTTGTAGAATTCTAATGATGTGTCCTCTCCCACCCATACCTGGTCTTGTTTTAATATATCATAAATGACTGACTTTTTTACTGGTATCAACAGTCTGTCCTTTTCAGTGTCAACGGGCAAGTTTTAGCTTGTACAGCTGCTCACTTTCCCCCAATTACTTAAGTCGTGATAGATGGAGCATCTTTAGCTTAGAGACGTGTAGCCTCTACTCAAAATACTCAGTTCAGTTATCAAAAACCTCTCTTGTAGCAACCTGTCAATTCAGTTTCAATGAAGGACTGGAAGCTGCTGCTTTTCTATGCTATTTCACTACAGTTGTGATACTTTATCAAAATCTTTATCTTATCTTGAATCTTCTAGCCTTTGCCTATACCTTCGGATTGTCCTTCAAACACTGTAGAGGCAGCTAAAGCTTCTTTTTTCCCCCCTTTAAACACACACTGATATATTCTTGGTAAGTGTACTTTGCCTACTTAAAAAAATCTGTGATTGCAGCTAAAGATTTTTTGCTTACTTCCTCCTTATTTGTATTTTACTTTCCTGCATGTTATTCTTCATATTCCAGAAGAAGCTCTATCTTACTGCCATAAGACTCCTTGAAAACATTCAGAAAAAAATTGCTTCCATATACTATTAGTCTACCAGAATAGGCACTATAAAATTGTAGAGTTGCCTGCCCCTTAAACATATTCTAAAATATATTTAAATTTTTCAGGAAAAAAACACTTTTAGGGAAAATAAGCCATTAATATAGTCACTGCTGTGTTGCAACAATAAATGATGAATTTTCAAGAAGGGTAAACTCTTTATACTTGCTAATTAATTTTAGATTAGTATTTCATAAACCATTTTGCAATATTATGGTTTACATTAGCTCAGAGCAAATGAAACAGATCAACTTAATTCTGTCCTGCTTTATAACAGTACCATCAGGTATTGTTATAAAAATTATTCATTTTTTAAAAAATTAAAATTTCTATTTTATAGATATCTTAACTCTTTGCTTCCAGATTGAAATTAGGGCTAGCTAGATATTAAGTTCATCTTGGTGTACCTTATATACATTATTTTGCATATTATATATAACAAATGTGCTCAATTTTAAAATTATTTTTCTTATTTCTGAAATTTATTCCTGAGTTTATTATGTCTATGAGCAAAGGTATATGTACCTCTTTACATCAGTTATCTGTTTGTGCCTTCATACACCCTACATATTCCAGAATATATTATCAAATTACCAACATCTCAGAAAAAGAACAATTTTTTAACTTGTTTGTATGACATCATTTGAGGAACATTTGCTAGCCAACAAAGGCGGTTATGAAGAAAATTTGTGTTTTCAGTTTATTCCCTTCAGCAGTATTAAAATCCCTAAAGACCTTTCAGCTGTATGTCCATAATTTGGTAAGACAACTTCAGTGTTTCAAATATGTTCCAATCAATAAAGCAGATCCCTGAAGAGTTACAATAATCCCATAGATGCAGGACACAGAAGTATTTTAATGAGTGATGCAATAGGCCTTCTTTCAGATGATGATGAAATTTGGCCAAAACTCATTGGATTCATTGATTATTAGGTAACTTCTACCACATGCAAATTAGTGACTACAGAAATGGCAGTGAATGCTAAATACTCTTGTACTCTGTAATTTCAATGTATATTTTAATGAAGTGAACAGTGAGACTCCTGACAGGCATCAGCAACTTTGAAATAGTCTTCCAAATTTCTCATACAGTTTGAAGGTAATGAGATTTGTTCCATAAAGTAATGAAATTTATGCCATAAATTATCTCTCAAAGAAGAGTACTTCTTAAAGCAGTACCTTTTCCTTTCTAGAGATCAGATTTTAAATAGTTGTTTAATGGAAAGTTTTCAGAAAAGCAATTTGAACTATATTCTCTTTGATAATTTTCACCCATTATCAAAGAAAAGGAGCACCACATGACACCCAAAGCACTCTATCACTTGGTGAGAAGGAATGTCATTGATATCTTTCGTGTGCTAAATCTTGGCATTTAGAGTATATTGCATTCATTTATGTATCCACCCTGTCCATTCACCCTTCTACAGTATTCACAGAAGGCTTTCTAGGAATCAAGTTTGTTTCCCAGAATATTCAGGATGTGTTTTGTTGGAATTTGTTTTCTAACCTACCCTCAGGAAACCTTTAAACTTGACTCACATTTCAAAATGAGACTAGCTTTTTTTTTTTCCAGACCCTTTAGCAATTCCTCTGTTTATATTCTTGCTCTAAACTTGGTTATCATGCTGTTTTCTAGTACAATAAGTATAATCATCTGCTAGCTAGTCTAGTGGTGGAGTGCTTGAAGATTAACTTATCTTGCGATTCATACAATAGATATTATGAATTTCAAATTAGAGAGTGAGCTTATGTTCATTGCCATAATATTGGAACCCAAATAGTTATTTCATGACTCACCATTAGAAGCCTTCTCCCCAAAAGTACTCTTTATAATATTTAAATAAAATGCAAACATCTTAATGAATGAGAATTCTACCTATGCACTACAAACTGATGAAGGCACCCAGAGGTATGGTTTAACAAATAGAGCATAGGTTATGCAGGTTAACAAATGGTGTTTGAGTGATATATGCTAAGAAGTCTTCTTGGTGCTGAGAGACAGCAATGAACAATATACTCAAAGAAGTTTATAATCTATAGGGAAGGCAGATAAAAATAAAACAATATAAAGAAATTAGTAAGATAATTTAATGAATTTCTAAGAGCTCTAAACAAAAGAGCAACATGATGGAGAGAGATGGAGGGACAGTCCCAAAGTTCCTCCCTGGAGCGAGAGCATATCAACTGACATCTAAGAAATCAGGAAAAGAAAATGGGTTTGTTGCTTTGCACTCTTCTGAGATATTTATAATTCTTATTTTAACCATTCACAATTACTCTTTATCTAGAGGATGGTAATAATATATTTTATTCAATATTTCTGATTAATGATTTAATTACAGATAATTATGATTAATTCTAGTATAATTTGTATTTTAATGTTTAATATTCATATATAATGTTAATATAATTTAATTATATATAATTATGATTAATTCTATTAGTTCACAAATCCCCCCACCAAACCAAGTCCTGTAAAACTTTATTTCAACCACCACTGAGATCAGATTTGATCCTGAACCAGAGAAATAACCTAAATAGTCTTTTTAAAGTAATTTTGCATTTCCAATTTTATACCTCTTTGAATGGTTTTCAGAAGGCTATAACTGGTGAAGTATGCAAGTGAATAACAATGTTTATGTGCCTTAAAACAACTCTAAGGTTGGTAATATTCTTAGTCCCATTTTATAGATTAAGAAACTAAGACACAGAATGGTAATATAATTTCCCCAGGATTCACGCTAGTAAGTGAATCATTTGGAACTAGAATTCAAATACTGTGGTGACAGAGAACTTGCTTTTAATCCTAATACCCCAGTAATGCAAACAAATCCAACTGAATTTTTTTTCTTATTTGTTAGGGTAGAATCTCTCAGCCTATAGGAACATCACCTTCAATTTCACCAAATTAAAACAGTAAACTGTGTATTCGTGAGTACGTATAGCACATCTCAGGATAGTGACCATTTCCTGGCACTCTCAACAAAGGCCATCAGAGCCACCACATAAATAATGACGCCACAAGGTACTGTTATGTGGACCATGCACCCCAGTTTTCCTTGGGTGTGGAGAAGTCTCCATATATTCAGAATACAAATAAACATGCATTTTCTATAATATACAGAAAATTCTATGCAACCAACTGCAATTATGTGTCTAAAATAATCTAAGTCTAACCACATTGGCTTCCAAGTCCTCACAAAAACAACTACAGCAGGCCTCCCTGGTGGCGCAGCAGTTAAGTGCTGCGCTGTGGAGCTGTAGCGAAGCTAGTTCGAGGCTCAGCGGGTGAGAGTCCCATATGGTGTGGCAGACCTCTGCTGCCTCGCCCGCTGCTCCCCTCAGCAGCGTATTTCCGTCCATCTGCCTGTTCTGCTCCCCACTCCATCTCTGGTGAACCCTCTCGCTGCCCCAAACCTCTGGCCTGTACCCCAGCTTGTATGCATAAATAAATAAATCTTTAAAAAAAAAAACTACAGCAGTTTTTCTGTACCTGTTCAGTTATTTCAGCCATCCAAGCTACACATTTTTCAGGCTGCTTGCCTTGTTAAAAAAAAAAAAAAACCTCACGTGTTCCATTATTTCTAAGACTTAAGTACTTCTCCCCCACCTCTACTAATTCTTGAAAATTACAGACAGTAAGATTGGGATTTCAGCTTTAAGAGCTTTAGAAATTAGCGATTTTGAAAGCATTGTGTATTGCCAAGTTGCCATTCTACTACCAAAAAGGACAACTTGGATTCTAGTCACCTAAACCAATACTTAAGAAAGAGACCCCATTTAATATATGAAATATTATTTCATTATTTATAAATTATAATATGTTTATTAATTACTCCGGATATTTATTTATCTAACCGTGTCTACATTTATCTCAGGAATCCCCTTTAAAACTTGGGGACAGCTGGAGCATTTGGATTTGCCACGTGAACATGTTTAACAATGGGGAGAAACTACAGATAAAATGTACACAGCCTCTACTGAAACAGAGTTCCACCGTGGCCGTCCAAAAACACTTAGCAGAAGGTGCAACAGATTTATAAAAGACAATACTGAGATCTAGTAGATATATTAGGAAATAAATTTGGCCTCTAACCATAATATCAAATTTAAGTAAAGGTATATATAGTGAATGTTATTTTCCAGAGCATTTATAGAAATGAAATATCTGAGTTTTCTTCTAAAGTGTTTTCTTGTATAAAATTTTAGGGTTATTGGCATTTGATCATTTTACCAAATCTCTAGCTGACAGAAGCCATATCCTAGTCATAATTTCACATGTTCCTCTAAAAAAAGTTAGAATATTTTTTCTTCAGCACTTGTCCCCATATTCTCTGTTCCTCTAAGGATAGTTTTATTGTTTAATCTTTGGTTTTACAAGGACATTTTCAGATTTAATCTATAGTATTCACACTGAAGGGTCTGATAAAAGGAAATTTGTAACCAGCTCACTGCTTAAGATGTAAAGATATATTGAAATCACTAAACCTTTCAGAATTTCATGCTGTAAGGAGAGATGGATTTTTAATGTCTGGACTTAACTGACAAAGTAGCACACTGCGTACTTCTAGAAAGTTCTCGCCACTGAAGCAATGTCTTTTCACAAGTGCAGGAGAGAGCCAGGGCAGTGGTGAAAGCCAGGCTGGGCAAGAGAACAAGCAGGGTGTCTGGTGAGCTTAAAAGGAAAAGCCTGGTAAGGTTGGAACGGACAAGGACAGGGGCATTCAGCATGAGGACAAGGAATTAAAATTGATCGAGTGTTCTGAGTGGAAGAGGCACATGGACTGGAGATGAAAAGAAAAGAACTAAAAAAAAAAGATTTTGAAAGAAACAGTTTAATGAACACAAAGGAGAAAGTAACAGGTCTGAAGAGTTTCTAGGCCATGGAGGGAGACAGGGGAGGTTTAGAAACTGTTGATAGCTAGCACACTACATTTATTTTTCTGATTTATGTATCTCTTTCAAATCCCTTCAAAAACCAGATATTCTTTAATCACTAAGACTTGTGGTCTCAGCTCTTAAAAGTACCTCTCAAGATTTCAGTACGCTGGCACCTAGTGTTCTCCAGCCTCAGGCAAGGACCTGGAGGTCTTTAGTAAAGCATCACCTCCTAGTGTTTCTCCCAGAAGCCCATGCATACAGTTATCAGATTCTGAATCTTAAGGGTACTAAGGTCTCCTGGTAACAACCTAAATCTAGGCTTCTACTATTTTGGCTGCAGCTCCATAATCATCTCTATGCACCAAATGACCTAGTTAACAAAATCCCCTTCCTTAGCAGGAAGTACCTACCCACTTTAAATCAGTTATTTGGTTGTCAGTCTTATTCCTCTGGATATGTCCTACATAGGGAAGTATACCAAGTCTTGAAAAATAAAGTACTCAGATGGAAGTGAACAGAACAGCGATTCTTGCTGTCATGTGACAATAGTGTTTAAGCTTGCCTGGATTTAAATCCTGCCACTGCCCCTTACTGCCTATAGGACCTGGAAAAGCTATTGATACTCTCTCAGCCTACTTCTTCATCTATGACATGGAAATAATAATAAATCTTCATGGGCTTATAACAAGGAACAGGTACATTTTTGAGCATGATGGCCAGCGGATATGTTGGTATTCTTCATCTATCTGTGCTGAGAATCTAAGGGTTCAACAGAGCACCAGAGTTCCTTTAAAACAAACATTTTCCATTGGAAAATTTAAGATCTCTTCAGCATTTTTAATGGCAACATCAGTTTGCTAGAGTTGTACACAAGAGCTGACAGGAATTATCAGGCCCTCCTTTGGCAAGAAGGAAAGCGGCAAGAACAGTCACAGCTGTGGAAGGGCAGGGTGTGAGAGCGATTACTTTAACAGCTTCCCTTTTCACTCACATTGCCAATAAATGCAGGCCAAGTCCTTTCTGTACCATAGAAAGCTATGCAGAAATACTTTGCAATTAACCTAGGAAAGGGGGACAACTAACAGTTTTGCTTGTGAATTTAAGATATCACAATGGGGCTTGCAAGTAAAGAGCAGTCTAACAGCAAGAATTTGATCGCTCTCACTGTTTCATCATTCAAAATTTCCTCTATCAAACAGTGTGCTGTGGTATCGAATCTTTTTGTGAGTTGAGTGAGATTATTCTACATAGGATTTTCAGGAAAAACACCAACCCTTGGGATGATGCTATAGTCTGAAATGCATAAACACAACTCACCACACAAAGAGGTTAATTGTACCATTCCATTAAACACATTAAGAAACAGTGATAGTTGCTCCACAGACTCTATGGCACATTCTCTTGTTTCTAATACATTTGAAAGTAAAATTATTCATTGAAAGCTAGGTTATCATTCTTCAGCAGAAATCAAAGATAAAATGAACTTTAAAGTAATTTGTTGAAAAGTTTCCGCCCCCACAGACTACCTGAGTCAAGGAACCAAAATTGTCAGGTTCTGGAAGAAACAAGAGCTGACAGGAATTATGGATGGTGGCCGCTGGAACAAAGGCAGAGAGCTTTAATTAACACAATTTGGAAGTGAGGAACTGTGGCACTGGGTTATTCAGTGGGAGGCAGAATTTTCTGGGAACAAATGGCTTGATTTGAGAAACCACTGGAGGCCAATGTTATACAAGGTCTCAGAAGTTCCATGCATAACATATCACTTGTACAATTTCTGAGACCTCCAAGTTTTTTCCAGAATTCAAAATCTGTTTTATGAGAAAGGAGAGCTACGTCTTTCAAAGGATAACATTATTTGTGGTGTGGACTGTTTCTAGGAAAGAAAAAACAGAAAATCCCAAAATTAATCTTGGTCGGTAAGTATCATGAAGACAAAGATTGTCTCCTGCTTTTTACTTTTGCTTCTAAATTAGTCACTTTTCAATTCTATTTTAGTCTTTGACTTTTAAGTAGTGGCTATTTAACTCAATTTTAGTTCCCAAATGCAAGGAGGCAAGATGAAAGGTAGTCACTAAGTCTTTCAAGAAGCAATATCTGGATGTTTGGATCACAAATACATCTCCTCTCTCTGAAAAAAAATGTCATTTAGAGTCTAAGGTTAGCTTGAAAAAAAGTTCATTCAAAGGGTAAGGATGCCCTTTCACCATTTTCCTGTTTCTCAGTGATCTTTTCCTTTCATTGGAAGAAAAATGACAAATGGCAAAAATGTATTTCACATGTTCCAGTATCATTCTTGTTTACGAGATTGTTCCAGGCAGAACTATCAGTTCACCTGGGGGGGAAAATAACCCAGGAGGTGACATATTAGTTGTCCAAATGTTTCTCTGGAAAATCAGGGACAGAAGACACAGGAAAGGTCATATAGGAGCCTCGGGTTGCGCTTCCCCTGGCAGCCCACCTGGTGTGGTTGTTCAGGCTGCCTTCTTTGAAGGAAGAACCATTATGCACACGGTAAACGGAGTTAATACAGTAAAGCCAAAATAAACACTGGTGTTTTGTCTTCTGACAGCATATGAATGTGCAAGCATTAAGTTATAGGAGTAAAGGGGCTAATTTCAGATTTGTTCCTAGCCCTCGCCATGTGAATGGTGTCGCTGTGAGCCCAGCAATGAAGTTCACTGTGTTGTAGCAGACTGCGCAGTTCCTGAGTGTGTCAACCCAGTCTATGAACCAGAGCAATGTTGTCCTGTCTGCAAAAATGGTAAGACCACACTGCCTTAGCTTTCAAAGAGGGGTTAGCACAAAATACCACCACTTCACTACCACACACCAGGATGCAAGACCCTCCAATACCTGCCTGTAGCTTTTCAACAGGGTTATGGCCAATCCGTATTTTTATCCCAACTCCAAGTGAAAATAAACCAGCAATGGGCGAATCATAAAGCTTTCGATCTGGGGAATTAAAGCTCTTTGAAGCTGACTTTGTTGTGATCCCTGTTATTTATTGTTGATTTATAAGAAGGATATTAGAAAGAACACAATACCATATTTTGTAGTGACTGACTCTCTCTTGCGAAGGCTATGAAGCATTTCACCCCGTTTCATAGTACATAAGCCAGAATAGAGAGGAGGATAAATGCCAGGCATTTTGCTTTGGGCATAGATAAGGCTTTAGGTTTTAAAGTTATCCAATGAATACAAAATTCAATTATTAACATACTTAAGTTGAAGTAAGAAAGAGTAGAAAGTTTAGGGCTTTTATTCTAGGTTTTACCACCATGGGAACTTGCTCTCCTAGTAATTGCCACAAAGGGAAACTTCATTATTAAGATTATGCATTTCTCTTTGGCCCTCATGGAATGGAGAGATTGAATTATGATAATATACCAATCACCCAAAATCAAAGATGCCGCAAAGGAGACAAAGCAGTAAGTCCAGGACAGTCTACCGGCAAAGTCAGTATCACGCTCACCCTAATGGCCGTGTACTACCCAATAACGAAGCTTCACTCAGTCATATTTTGCAACTACATTAAATGCCTGCATGAAAAAAAGAGGTTCTAACTCCTAATAAGCTGAGGCTATTCTAATTCTAAATGGATATCTAGCTCTTAAGTTCTCCCTGCTCATCTCCCTCAACTGCACATTTTCTGTTATGATTTTGGCATGACATTAACTCACCCATTAGTCCTTGGTGGAATTATAAACAGTGAAGAGAGGTATCAGGTTATTAAGTTTTTTTTTTAAAAGTAGCTCTGGTTGTTTTTATGATAATGATCATGTGTCGGTACCTTTCCAAAAAATTTAAGATGTCTCATGACATTTTTCCAAGCATAGTTTTTACTATTTATGAATATATTTATCTGTTAAGTTGCACATTTAACTGATTTAACTGTTCACCTGACTTCTCTTCTGCTTTGTATCCCTCTCATTCAACTGACCAATGTCTTCTTTCCAAATTATGACAAGAGTTTAGTGACTATCTTCTCTGCCTTACAGGTAGAACTAAACATCCTCCTGTAATTCTAACTTATCTAAGTACATGGAAAAAAATCCAATTTAAGACTCTATATTTTAAAGGATTTGGAAGAAACAGGAAAAGGTTCAGGAAAGAACAGTAAGATGTTTTAATGGTTGAAAAATAGGACCTCTGAGGACAGAATGAAGGAGTTAGCATAATTTGTCCTGGAAAAGAGAAGGCTCAGGGGAGACCTAAATGTCATCAAGTATATGAATGGTTAGTCTAAAGTGGAAGAGGACCTGTTATTTTTCATTTTCTCCAAGGACAGAAGGAAGAAAAAATCAGCTACCTAATCAATCTTCAAAAATAGAATAGACAAGTCTTTGACTGAAGACTGATTTTTTTTTTCCAGAAGTAACTGTCTCAACAGGTCCTATTGGATCCTCTCTCTTCCCTAGATGGTCCTGGTTGGCTTTGTTTCACATTCAGGGTAAACACAAACCATGTTTACCATTCAAAACTCATGTGGACACACAGAATATTCATAAAATTAAAAATCACACTGGACCATGTATTGAGAATACAGTTTTTACACATGCATCTGCCACATCCCCCTAATTAGCCTACACAAAGCTTTACTGTATCCAAAGTTAATGTCTCCCTAAAATATTGAATCAGCTACTTCAAACTAGTCACGTTTAATTTGATGCCACACACGATTACCCTTTATCATGTGGCAGAGTAGAAATTTTTCTTCAAATGAAACCCTTTTTGTACAAAAAAGGATCTGGTTGGACTTTAACTGTTCAATTGATTAACTAGTTAGTAATCTGTTAGTATCTCTGGTAAATATGTTGAGTGAACAAGGTATATTAGGTAAGCTTTCTGACTTTTTGTTCATAAAGCACTACAAAACAATGACTTCTGTTCTCTCTCTCCACTTCCATGCAAACATTTTTATTTTTCAAAGAGGAGTGAAACTGAATTAGAATTACTAGGAAGATTAACACTCATTGTAATACAACATTATGGCACATTATCTCTTTCATTAGTGAAAGGCACTAACTAGTTGGTTGTGCCTAAAAGGTAAAATATAATCATTATCAAAGAAAAGCTTATCAAGGATCCCTGGTGAATCCCTGTGACCCTGTGTCAGCAGTATTTTATGGAGAGGGCATACTGAGCACCACTCTTGCTTACTGTTATTGTAAGCCAACCACAGAAAATAGAAGCAGGTGACCAAGTGCAGAAGAGGTGGGAGCTGGGGGCAGTAGGAAGGTGTTTACTAAGACAGAGTATAACTATTGATAGAACAGTTTCTTAAGTTTCCAAGATATGATAATTCTGTCTCACTCTATATGATGAGTTAATTTACCCATTATTATATGAATTCTTTTTTAAACTATGGAACTATTTTGTTAGACTAAAAAGAACATAAAATCTACTCTTCAAGGTAGAGGCAAGAGGCTTTAAAGT
Organism: Scalopus aquaticus; assembly: GCA_004024925.1. Lineage (NCBI taxonomy): Eukaryota > Metazoa > Chordata > Mammalia > Eulipotyphla > Talpidae > Scalopus > Scalopus aquaticus. The sequence continues at coordinate 61,355 of PVIJ01001477.1, read as the reverse complement.
GTAAATAGTCATAACACTTTCTACATTTCTTGAATCTTCATAAATGTTGAAAATTTCCCATTTGCATAAATGCTGATTATCTTGGCTGTCAGATACTTTCCTTTTACACACAAAGATTGATTTTACTATCTTCTTGAATTATAACTTGCCAAGAGCACAAGGCATTAAAGATATAAAATGAAAGTTTAAAGCAATAGAATTTCCCATATCTAATCTTAAAACTCAATATTCAGCTAATAAAAATCCTGTTCTAAGATTATTTAAGAGCAAAGAAAAGAATATGATACAAGCATGATATATGTATAGTTTTCCCAGAAAAGAGTAGTTTACCAATGAAAACATAATTACCTTTAGAAATAAATATTTTTTTGCCATTATAAAGTACACAGTCATCTCCCAAGATAAATGATAGGCTCTCCTATTCTCCATAACCTAATGTGTAAGAATAAATTTAAGGACATATTTCTAAAAGTTTTCTCTAATGATGTAAAAAAGAAAAGATAATTTTAAATTTCCTGGTCTCAATGATTGCCTCAAACCAGATTTCTGGTGGTTATCAAAGAATATAGACAAGTCATAAAACATATTTAAGTTAGTTTAGTACCAAGAAAAAACCGTCAGTTTAGTCTGAATAACAGGAAAACATTAAGGAAAGATTTAAGTGACCGGGCAGAATATATTTGAGGGTAACTTTTTATTTGAGTAGGAATGGTGGAGTTGATGTAGGAATTTATTGTTTTAAAAATATTATTAAGGGGCCTCCCTTGTGGCGCAGAGGTTGAACGCTGCACTGTGGAGCTGTCGGCATCGGTGATGCGAGTTCGACGCCCAGCGGGAGAGAGTCCCACATGGTGTGGCAGACCTCTCCTGCCTCGCCCGCTGCTCCCCTCAGCAGTGTATTTCTGATCTGCCTGTTCTGCTCCCCACTCTGTCTCTGGTGAAGCCTCTCGCCACCACATAGCTCTGGCCTGTACCCCAGCTTGTATTAAAAAAAAAAAAGAAGAAAAAAAATATTATTAAGCATTTGCTTCTCCCTCCTCTATATATTTGCAAGAGTTAGCAATTCCAGTGTTTTCCTGAAAAACGTGACATTTCCAGGCTCTTCCCTCAATATTGTGTTATTTTTAACTATAGTTCAGCCCCTGGCCTTTCCACATAAATTAATGAAACTCCTTTATGGTTTCTGTTTCTTTTTATAATATGAAAAAAAGTAGCATAGAAGGTTTTCCTTAAACAGATGCTAGTTTGGAGTGTCATACAAATATTTCAAATATTTGGAAACTGTCCATACATTAGACTAGCAAAATATTTGATCATTAGAGCATCCAAAGGACTAACTTCATTTTTTAATATATTTCATCAGTCGGTGTGTCACTCGGATATATAGACAGTAATTATTCATGGTTCTGAAGCAAAAGTTACTTCATGAAAAACTGGAATACAAAGAAACAGGTACAAAATCCTCTACACACATTAAGTGAGGAATTTTCATCTACTTCTTACCGAACTGAAATTCTAACTGAACTGAAATTCTAAGCCCTCTTCAAATATTTAATTCCATATCATTAGTCGGTTTTATTTTAGTGGTGATACAAATAAAACAAGAAATAAACTAGCCAAAAGGACAAATGGGAAAAAGACAACAAAGAGACGGGTGAACACAAACAAGAGTGAGAAAAAAAGAACTTTATAAATGTCTAATGCTTAGTCAGAGTAGCTACTTAGGGAAAAATATGTGATCGATAGAATTACTGATACCCCTAATAAACAAAAGAGTTCCTTGAAGTAAATGAGAGAAAGAAAACCAATTTCACAGGGAAGAAAATGGGCAAAAGATATATAAAGGAAAATCAAAGAAGAAAATAAAATCTCTAATATCTGAAAACATGCTTAACCTCACAAGGGTTAAAACAATAAGATACCAGTGTTGTATTGGTAATATTTTGTGACTGATAATACCTCAAATTGACAAAGATATTAAGGAAAGAGTTTTTTTAATGTTGGAACAACTTTATGAAGATACTTTTTCTATGAAAATTTTCATGTAACTTGAAGTCAACAATTTGACCTCCTGTGTGTTGTTCTGCACTCATGCATTAAATTTTCAGTTTTGGAGTGAAAAGTTGGGAGAAAACCTAATTGTACTTAAAGTAATGAAATATAGTGCAACCTTTAAAAAGACCCTATTAATATTCTTTTCTGCTATGATATACTGTAAAATAGACTAGGACTGTATGGTAGGCTATACATTTAAATAATACATATTTAAAACATTTTTATTTTTAATTGACATACAATTTTAAATAGGTAGTAAATTTGTATGTTCCTAGGAAATGCATTAAGTGCATATGCAATAGAACATTAATAATGACTGAATGATTAATTTTTAAGGAGTGGAAGTAAAAACGTTAAAGGGAGAAGAGACAACAGCAAATCCCTTTAATACATTAAACATTTATAGATTAATAAAAATAGCAAAATAGTACAAACATTATTGTCTCACTAATAATCAAATTAGATTATTTTTAGTTTTTAAACCCTTTATCGTTATTTTTGTAGGTGGAATAAAGAAAGTTCTGGAAGAATGCACAGCAAATTTTTAACAATGATCCAGGGATCAGAAGAGTAATTAAAGAGTAGAAGTGAGAAGGTAGTAGCAGTGATGCTTGGCTTTTTATTTCATAGATCTTCTTATTGACCCCCTTATTTGAATTTTCAAAAAAATTATTCTATTTTTATAATTTAAAAGATTTTATCAAACCCTTAAAGTAAATATAATTCTAATATTATTTAAACTCAGACAAGGAGAAAATTTTTTTTTCTGGGGTAAACTATTAACACAAACTAAAGATTACAAAGGTTTAAAGGGCAATTTTACTCAATATTATTAATGGGGAAATATGAAAATGCAATTACAAAGGTCCCCAACCTAAAACTCTTGGGTTATGGATTTTAGAGAAGGAATGGATTTCATGTATTGTATACTTGTGTATTGTATTCTATAACCAGTGAATTTAGGGTAGCATTCTTCTATCAGTGACATGAACATTTATTTCGGTAACACAATACATGATAATCATGACACTGAATAAATATCAAGTCCTACATTATTTCAGGCCCCAACTGAGTTGTGGTATTTAAGTTATGCAAAAAACATTGGGTTTTCAGAGATTGTGCAGAAATAATGTAATTTTTACATAATAACATATATCTACCACAGTCCCAAAACAAATTATGTTTCATAGGTAAACCGTAAAGGTATTCTCAATAAAATCGGGCAAAAGAGAAAGATGCCCACTATTATTTAAAATTTCAAATGTAGTAGATAAGAACTAACTAATAGAGTGAGGAAAAATGGAAAAGAAGAGGTAACTCTGTTGCCATATGCACATGATAGAATACTTGAAAAATCCAAGAAAACTACTATTCTAAAGAGTTTAATAAGATAACAGGGTGAAAAGTGAATGCTCGTTTCTCTCCCACCACCTCCCATCCTCAATTAAAACTGTAGATATATCAAGAAAAAGTTTATAAACATATTTAACAGCATGAGAATTTAGTATAGGATAAAATTGTATTTCAAACCAATGGGAGGAAAGATGGTTTGTAGCAGAAATGGTATAGGGAAATGTGCATAATTGTCTAAAAATATTTTAACTCTTACTTTATCTCAGTATTCAGGAAAAAAAATATTTCCACAAAGATTTAAATGTAAACTATTTTCCACAACAGCATAAAAAGAAAACTGGGCAATTTGATTTATAATCTTGAAGTAGTTACATTTTAAAGACAAGCAAAAAAAAACCTTCACATCACAACAAAACAAAAAACCACCATAAATAAATTAAAAAGTGGGGGGGGTATTTATCTTCTATACCTTTTATTAATTGCTCAATTATATAAAAAAACTTAGAAAATGATAAGGAAAAGACCAGCAACTCTATTTTATAATTGGGTAATGAGTTTCAAAACTCTTTCACACAAAATGAACAAAACAATACTGTGGTATCAACCGTCTTTCATAAATAAACAAACATTAACATTTAGAGAATATACATACACCATTTAAAACCACAAGACCTTACTATTTTTAAAGAAAGACAAACCAGATTTCTAAATGTGAAAATCATATTTGTTAGGTTACTATTTCTCTAATGACAAATGAAATGGAAATCCTATCAAATTTTATGTGACATGACTTTTTTTTTTTTGCAAGTTGAGAAAGGATAAAAAAAATAATGCATTTAGTAAGACTGGGGAATTCAAACTATTAGAAATGTTAAAATGATAAATATGTGAGTTTTAATAGTGATATTAAAACAAATAAACCCCAGATAAATAGAAAAGAAAAATCAAAAAAAGTTACTCTCATCTGTATTACAATTTAGTATACAATTAAGGTAACATCCAACTCTTAGATGAAAGAATATATTGTTCTTGAATACTATCATAAAGATTAATCACTGTTAAAAAGTGAAGTGACATTTCTCTCTTACCAATTTTAAAAAATCTTCAGTTGGATAAGATCTAAATCTAAATATATAAGGAATTTTAAATGTGGTATAAATATTATCCTCATAGGGAAATTCTTCCTATACATTAAAGCAAATAAGGAGTACATAAATGGTAAAATTGAAAATCAAACTAGGTAACGTGACTTTATCCATAAATTTCTTCATAAATTAAAAGAAAATTATGTCTAATTTTGTGAGGGTAAAATACAATGGACATTCTCATGTACAACTGCTCAGTGTTCTATACTCCTTCAAGGGCAATCAAAGTATGTGAACCTATGATCTAACAATGCTACATCAGGAAGTTTATCCAAAAAGTAATCAGATTATTATAGAAAGATATCTACCAAGAAATATTTATTACAGAGTTGTCTATAATAGCAAAACCTGGGAAAATCTGACTATTAAGAAAACATTACAAATGATACTACAGAAAAAATTTAATGACATCTGCAACAAAAGTATTTATGTTCAGAGTGTACTACTAAACTAAACTGGTGAGATATCTATGACATTATTTTTGTTGAAGAAAATATATTGTACGTAGAGAAATATATTGGAAGTAAATACTTCAAAATGTTAATGGTATTTAACTCTGGACAATAAACTAATGACTTTTAATTTCTTCCCTTTCCTAACCCATACATTCTAAGTTCCCTGCCATAGGCATGTAGTAGCCCTGGGATTTAAAATTACTATTTAAAAGAGAAAACAGGGCCTCCCCTGTGGCGCAGCAGTTGAGCACTGCGCTGTGGAGCTGTCGGCGGCGCGCGATGTGAGTTCGACGCCCGGCCAGGGAGATTCCCACATGGTGCGGCAGACCTCTCCTGCCTCGCCCGCTGCTCCCCTCAGCAGTGTATTTCTAATCTGCCTGTTCTGCTCCCCGCTCTGTCTCTGGTGAACCCTCTCGCCGCCCCATGCCTCTGGCCTGTACCCCAGCTTGTATGTATAAATAAATAAATCTTAAAAAAAAAATTTAACAAAAAAAAAATAAAAGAGGAAACAGAAAAATTCTTAACCACTTGACTTTTAACTCCTTTAACTATGAGATATTTCATAAAGCATTTGGAAAACCTCATTGCCTGTTTTATGCATCCATTAGGACAATTGTTAAAATACTCAAGAATATCCATTTTCACTTTCTTGAAGTTATTTTGCAAAATCAGCCTTTTAAGTTTGAAAATTGGGTGAAAATCGTTCACCTTAATTTGATATATTCTCACTTCCTCTTAGGTAGACAATTAGTAACAAGTGAAACAGACATAAAACATACTGGAGATAAAAACATTTGACAACTGCACATATCTATTTGCCGCAGAGCTCTTGAAATGGATCATGATGAATTCACATCCTATAAAAGGCAGTTTCAAAGTCTGAATTTTATTGACTCTGTAACAGAAGGTCAGAATTATCATATTCATATAATGTAGATGTCAAAACAGAGTAATTATAAATAGCTATTTTAACGAGCCACAAACAATAATTTCCTGTTGCTTTCATAAAGCATCCTCCAAAATATCAAATGAAATATTTATATTTATGTTGTCTTAAGCCAACAGGATTCCCTCTTAATTCATGAGCAAATTAGATTTCAGAAACATGATTTTATGATGTTGACACAATGAAAATTAATGCCACATTTGTTCCCTGCTAATGTCTTTTTTTTAATTATCAAGGCTACCCGGTCTTTCAGAAAATATAAGGAGAAAGGCCAACAGTGTAAAAATGTGATTTTCTCCATGACTCCCCCTCAACATATGGAAAATGACTGGGACAATTTTTTTCTCTGAATAAGTATTTGAGATATTGAGTCAGGTCCTCTCACAAAGCACACATACATCCTCCCTCAAGAACAGATACAGTATTAAGTCATACTCATTCCCTGGAGCACCATCTAATACTTTAAAGTTTAGAGCACCACCCCACAGGGTGCCTGAAAGTCCAGAGAAAGAGTATTGAACAAACATGCACTCAATGTCTAGTTCCTAAATATTCACAAAACCACAAAGATAATCTGTCTCAAAAACAGTACCTAGGCAGTGTTTAATTCATCTCCCAGAAATGGTCATGAATTTCTATTCTTAACCCCACCTTCTGTCTTATTCTTAAGCCTCACCACTATGTTATTAGAGAATATTGCTGACTTACAGGATTATAATCGCTAATAACCACCTTTGTGAACTATGGATGACAGTAAAATGGTCCATTTGGATCACTAACATGCACCTTGGGTGTTGTATTTGATTCTAGGAGTAATTAAGTGGGCTGGGCTGACAGGGAAGCAAAGGCATTCATTCCTGTCAGGATTCTTCAACTCCTAGAAATAGTCTCATGCCTCTAGGGAGGCTCCAGCCATTGACCACACAAGAGCCTCTCTGAGGGTACAACCTGCGGTTTGGTATAAGGATGGTGGAACCATCGCTCCCTAACATCTGTCTATAATGCCCACGAGCTCTTCCTCAGACATCCCAGACGTCTATGTAGTTCTCAGAAGCACCCAAGATCAGCAAGTCACTGATGACAGTGCAGGCTTAAGTTAAGGCAGAGTTGCTTTACCAAAAACTCCTTTCTGGTGTGCGGGCTTTGGAAAGCTCCTTCCACTGCTTCCCCTCACATCAGCATCTCCTGTCAATTCACAAGCTTTTCAGAGCAGTGGAGGTCCAAAGCCAACTGTGTCTCCCTCACCAATTGGTGTAAACTTTATACCAATTGGTGTAAGTCAGACAAAACAAAAGCAAATTCTCAATGTAAATGTTCCCTGACTTTGAAAGCCTTCAGAAGCACTTGGGCAAAATGAACCTTGAGGACCCACAGGGCAGTATCACGTCTCTTCCTCAGTAGTTTCAGAGGCCTGGAGTAAGTCTCTAACAGTCTCATCCCACAGGCACAGATCCCCAGAGTCACTTTTTTACACATAAGATAAAACTTTCTTGGGCCTCTAGGCCCCTTGTTAAGGGTAAAGAAGGGATGTAGAGCTCTGGGTGTTTCTGAAAAGATCTTAATACCTCCCGGGTATCAAAGCCACAGACTCAGCCTCACCCTCTGGCTTTTGACACTTAGGACTAATTTTCTTCCTGCTTATCTCAGGCCCCACTAGAAGCCCAGGGCCACCAGAAACCCCCTCTTCCCCTTGCTTTGACTCTCATATGGTTCTGGGAGCTATAATAGTAACACCCCAAATTACCACTTTCTCTTCTTGTTTACTATTGTTTGGTTTTCTATCACACCTACAGTTACCTAAATAGTATATAGTGTACTTATTGTTTCTCTCTCCTCCTCTTAAGTGTAAAGTCCATACAGGCATGGACATATCTATTCACAGCTGTATTCCACCACCTATAACATGTTACAGATGCAAATATATGTTTTTGAATAAATGATGAACAAACACCCATAGTGCACCTTTGGAACAACTGCAATTAAATAAGAAATTTGATCCTTTTAGTTAACCCTCTGCCTCTCTGAAAAGTATGTCTTCCATTGCCTAGAAAAGTGGTCTCACATGGAAAGTCCATGGTGCATTGTACATTAGGAATGGCGGGGGGGGCGGGGGGGGCTTATCAGCTTATCAGATTTCTTTCCTAATTAAGTTTGATTTAGATTAGCACTAATATTAGGCAGAATGTATTGATGTTAGGCATAGGAAGGTGACCTAGGGGAAGATAGGCTGGTTGCCAGACTGAATTGGGTCCATTTTTGTATTTTACTGCTTCATTTCTTTCCATAGACACCTAAAGCTTCTGTTCATTGGGAACTGACTAGATGGGTCACCTTAGTGCAAAATTAATGCAGTGCAATACTCTAGTCAATATTATCCATAATGATTTATTTTATCTGACGATAGGGATCAAGCATTTTAAGAAATAAGGATCCATGAGTAGTGACCAAGTATGTGATTCATTAGTATTTAGAAGAATCACAGAACATAATGTGAAGACATGGAACGAATTCAAAAAAATGTGACTTGATACCAGGCTGGAGAGGGAAAAACTGACGGCAGGGGATAGTATTTAATTCTAGACATCAAATTTCATGACCTGAAAAGAAATCAGAAATATGGGCATAAAAGAAATCAGAAAACAGGGACAAAGGAAACTTGCTAACTGATCTTTTCTGGCATAGAGTGATTGGGAAACTCTCCAGGGACTGCTGAGGCCGAGGCAGGAAGCCCTTGTTATAAGACCTCTGATATTTAAATGTAGCTGTGAGCTGCTTCAAATCAATCTATCAGAAATGTTAAACCTCTTTTGAAACATATTTATGGTTGGATGCCCCTCAATTGAAAAAAGGGAAATGGGAAGTCCTTGCATGCATACTTATTTTGCTTACACGAGCTTCATTTGTACAAGGTGATGGCTCAAAGCAGCCATAAATGCTGCTGCTTGTCAGGCTAGAGAGCCAGCCAACCCTGAGTCCTCCTTTCCTTTCACCCGTCACTTTATGTGTTCTGAAGAAAGGTCCATAAAGCAACACACCTACCTTCTGGAAGGCTAAGCTCAGTTAGTTTCCAACATCATTAAATAACTAAATAGTTGGCAGTGTTGTATCCAAATCTTAAATGCTTGCCTCTTTGCTCCCAATCTTGAAAGCCTTGCTGGCTCCAACTTTCCATTTTGGGATTCAAAATACGGACATAGCACCTAGGACTGATGTCACGTGCTTAAGATGTGGAGTTCTAGGTATCCGCTGCTTTGTCCTGCTCGCTCTGATTTGATTTCTTTAAGAAGGAGAGGGCCAAAGCTGCAGTGTAGAAAACAGCATGCAAGTCTCTCAAGGCAGAATTCCTGCAAGTTGATGGTTTAAATAAAATTTAATTGAATCCTGTTTAACTCCAAGTAAATGTAATAATCAGGTCCCTAAGCTCAGTGAGGTAATCAGCCCCCTATGGAATGTCATCTGAGATACACTGAAAAGCTCTTCAACCCATCAAAAATATTGGCCTTCCTAGCATGCAAACATACATCTACATACATGTTAATAAATATTTCATACTCATGATTCATTTAACGTTGCTAAAAATCTGAGGGAAATAGCCGAAGCATCAGATATTAATGCTAGTTAAGTTACCAGTATTCCCTTGGATTTATCAGAGGACTCAGTTATAAAACATAGGTCTCATTAGTTCAAATATGGATAGCAGAAAGACCAGAAAGCAGAAAGGCCAGAAAGACACTGCTAACACAGAGGAGAAGAGAACACCTAGGATAGGTCAGAGTATGAGTAAGGAATGCTGAGAGAGAATGAAATGGAAAGCGATGTCTGCTAATGATGGGAAATAGTTGCCCTTTTCATCTGTATTCCCAATGGCTAGTCAAATAATGATAATCTAACTACCAAGAGTAAGGGTACCTTTCACTCTCCAAGCCCTTATAAGTTCTAGACACTGTACACTGTACACTGTTCTAGACACTGTACATTTGATGCCTCACATTGACAGGCATCAAAGTCAATAGTTCTTACCCAGCAGTTCTCACAGCACAGCCCCAGACTGGAAGCAGCACTCTACTCTGGAAATTAATTGGAAATGCAAGATTCTGAACCCATTCCAAATCTACTGAACTAGAGATTCTGTAGGTGGTCAAGCACTCCCCCTAGGTGATTCTGATGTTCAGACTTTGAGAAGCAAGTAACACTACTCAAGAGCCTATTATGGATGCTATTCTCTTTCAGACAATGGGGTAACTATATGTGGCATAAAAGCTAAATAATTACCAGCAAATAGTATCTGTAATAATGTTATACCAGAAGATTAAGTAAAGCAAAGAGGGATGGAAAGGAAGAGTCAGTCCACAAGGTTTGACTCCAAGTTTAACTCCAAGTTTAACCTTGGAGTTAAAGCAAGGTTGAATATGACGTAGGAATGGCAATTCTCAATATGGGTAAAAGCAGAAGTGATACAACTAAGGAGATACTAGGGAGCTGATATCCAGATTAAGCTGTAGAAAATGTTCAGCCCTTTAGATATTTCATTGAGAGCTAAATTCAACTGATTTTTAAAGGTAGCAAAAGTTGCCAGAGAAAATAAAGGAAAAGCAACGTGAGACATACATAGTTTCTACTAACTCAAACATCTTCATCATGTTCCTCTTTAGTGAGCTGCAAAGTAATTTTTTCATGTGAATTCTTTCTGGATTTAAGTTATAGTAATTATTAATTGCATCTTATAAATTATAATTATATTTAGGAATATTTAAATCTTTTAACCCTGCCAAGGTCTAACTGACATAATGAAGTCTACATTTTAAAGCATTTAATTTGATGTGTGGATGTCTGTATACCTGCAAAACCATAAGAGTAGTCAATATAGTGCCCATAGCCATCACTCCCAAAACTGTGCTCATATCCCTTTGTATTTCTTCCCTCCAGTCCTTCTCTGCCTCATCCCATCCCAGGAAACCTCTGTTCTGCTTCTGTCATTGAACATAAACATCAAACATTTCTACCTCATAGAATTTTGTATAAATGGAATCATCCTATATGCATACATTTTTTGGTCTGGATTCTTTCATTCAACATGATTATTTTGAAAGTTACACATATAACCTATATCAATGACTCAATCCTTTTTATTGTTGAATGGGACTCTACGGTATAGACATAACATGGTATCATTCATCTAGTCATTTGTTGCTGGATACTTGGCTTCTTAGTTTTTGATCGTTGCAAATAAGCTGCCTTATACATTCTGACACAAGTTTTCATATGGATGTATACTTTATTTCTTATTGTGAAAAGACCTAAAAGTAGAACACTAGATTGAATGGTAGGTGTGTATTTTACTGTTTTAGTGTATGTCAAACTATTTTGAAGTGGCTATACTATTTCAAATCCCCAGCGGAAATGTATGAGAATACACGTCCCTTTGCTTTCTCTTCAGTGCTTAGGATCATCAGTAGTATTTAATTTTAGCGACTCTAATAAAAGTGCATTATTATTATTTCATTATGATGTTAAATTGCATTTTCCTAATGACTCATTGCTGAAAATCTTTTCATATGCTAATTTCCCATCTGTAATTAAGAAATCTTGGCCTAACACAAGGTCAAAAGTATTTTTTCTATGTATTTTTCTAGAAATGTTTTAGAGTTAGATTTTGCATTTAGGTCTGTAATCCACTTTGAGTTATTTTGTGACTATGATGTGAGGCATGGACCCAACAGACATCTATAGAACACTGCACTCAAAAAAAACCCAAAAAACCCGAATACATATTTTTCTCAAGTGCACATGGAACATTCTCCAGGAAAGACCACATACTGGGCCACAAGACAAACATCAATAAATACATGAAGATTGAAATCATATCAACTATCTTCTCTGACCATAAATGCATCAAACTAGAAATCAACTATGAAAAGAATGTAAGGAACCCCCTCACTACATGGATAATGAAAAACACACTACTTAAAGACCACTGGATTAATGAAGAAATTAAAGACAAAATTAAAAAATACATTAAGACATAACAAGGAGTATACAACTTTCCAGAATGTATGGGATATAGCAAAAGGAGTAATAAGAGGAAAGTATATAACAATACTGGTCCACATCAAGAAACAAGGAAGAGGGCCTCCCTCATGGTGCAACAGGTTGAGCGCAGCACTGTGGAATTGTCGGCAGCTGCGGCGCAAGTTCAATGCCTGGATGGGAAGATTCCCACATGGCACAGCAGACCTCTCCTGCCTCGCCCATTGCCCCCCTCAGCAGTGTATTTCGGTGGATCTGCCTGTTCTGCTCCCCACTCTGTCTCTGGTGAACCCTCTCACTGCTCCACACCTTTGGCCTGCACCACAGCTTGTATGCACAAATAAATTAAAAAAAAATAAAAGAAACAAGGAAGAAACCAAAAATAAATAAAACATAATCTCCCATCTTGAAGAACTAGAAAGAGAACAAACCATAAAACCAAAAGCCAGTAGAAGACAGCATATAAAAACACAAGCAGAAATAAATGAAATAGAAATTTAAAAGATAATCCAAAATATCAGTGATACTAAAAGCTGTTTTTTGAAAAAAAAAAAAAAACACAGATAAATCTCTAATCAGGCTCACAAGGAAAAAAAAGTGAGAGAACTCAAATAAGTAGGATCATAAATGAAAGAGGAGAAATTACGACACCGCAGAAATCCAGAGGATAGTTAGAGATTACTATGAATATTTATCTGCAAACAAGTTCAACATCTAGAAGAGATGGACATAATCTTAGAACTTTACAAGCATACAAAACTGAATAAAGAAGAATGAAAAACCCTACACAAACCAAGTACAAGGAGCAAAATTGAAACAGTAATCAAAACCCTCCCCCAAAACAAAAGCCCCAGACCAGATATTTTCACACATCACTTCTACCAAATGATCAAAGATGAACTGGTACCTAACTTACAAAAACTCTTTCAAAAAATTTAGAAAGAAGGAATACTACCAAGTACTTTTATAAAGGCAACATTACACTAATACCAAATCAAACAAAGATGACACACACAAAAGAAAACTATAGACCAATCTCCCTACTGAACACAGATGCAAAAATCCTCAATAAAATCCTTGCAAGCCAAATCCAACAATGCATCTGAAGGATAATACACCAAGTGGGATTTATTCCAGGGATACAAGGATGGTCAACATTGAAAATCAATTAATATAATCCATCACATCAACAAAAAGAAAAAGAAAAACCATATGATCATATCAATAGATACTGAGAAACTATTTAATCAAGTTGAACATCCACTTATTATGACAGACCCTCAAAATTATTGGGATAGAAGGAATAAAACATAATAAAAGCTATATATGACAAGCCCAAAGCTAGTGTCATTCTTACCGGTAAAACCTGAAAGCTTTCCCTTTAAGATCTGGAATGAGATAAGGATGTCCACTCTCACCACTGTTTTTCAATATAATACATGAAGTCCTAGCTAGGATAATTAGTCAAGAGAAAACATGCAAGGAATCCAAATAGGAAAAGAAGAAGTAAAACTAACACTGTTTGTAGATAATATGATAATATGTAGAGTACCCTAAAAACACCACAAAAAACTAATTAAAACTATAAATCAGTTCAGTAAAATAGCAGGTTACAAAATCAACACACAAAAATCGGTAGCCCTCTTATATGCAAACTACCAGTCTAAAGAAGGAGAAATCTAAACCATCCCATTTAGGATTGTACAAAAAATACATTAAATACCTGGGAATAAGCCTAACAATGGAGGTGAAAGACCTGTACTACAAAGAAAATTACAAAACACTGTTAAAATAAATAGAAGATGACACAAAGAAATGGAAAGACAATCACTGCTCATGGATCAGAAAAATAATATCAAAATGACCATCTTACCAAAATCAATTTATAGAATCAACACAATTCTAAAAAAAAAAAAAAAACCCAATGGCATTCTTCAAAGAAATAGAACAAATACTGCTTAAGTTCATATAGAATCACAAAAAATCCTTGAATAGCCAAAGCTCTCTTGACTATAAAGGGGAAGGATGGAGGTATTACATGCTCAAACATCGAACTATACTAAAAAGCCATAATAATTAAAACTGGATGGTACTGGAACAAAAACAGACACACAGACCAACGGAATCGAATTGAAAACCCAGAAATACAGCCATACATATATGGCCAACTAATCAATGACAAAGGAACAAAGAATGTGCACTGGAACAAGGAAAGTCTCTTCAATAAATGGTGCTGGGAAAACTGGCCCATTACATGCAAAAGAATGAAACTAGATTACTATCTCACACCATACACAAAACCAACTCAAAATGGATAAAAGACTTGAATGTTAGACCTGAAACCCTAAAACACATAGAAGAAAACATAGGCACAACACTCTATGACATACATCTCAAAAACATCTTTGAGGAATCATCCCCAGAAGCTAAGAAAATTAAGGAAAAGATAAACAGCTGGGACTACATCAAACTAAAAATCTTCTGTACAGCAGAAGAGGCAATAACCAAAACGTATAGACAACCCACAAATTGGGAGCATATATTTGCACTCCACGCAACCAATAAAGCACCAATATCAAAGATCTACAAGGAATTTACAAAACTCAGTAAAAATAAAGCAAACAACTCAGTCAAAAAGTGAGCAGAAGAACTAAAAATATACTTCTCCAAAGAGGAAATGCAAATGGCCAATAGATACATGAAAAAATGCTCAACACCGCTTCTAGTCAGAGAAATGCAAATCAAAACCACAATGAGATACCACCTCACAGCAGTTAGAATGGCCCATATTAAAAAAAAAAAAAAAAAGCTGGCAACAACAAATGCTAGTGAGGATGTGGAGAAAATGGAAACCTTTTATACTACTGGTAGGAATGCAATCTGGTCCAACCATAATGGAATTACTAAAAACTGTTCTACCATATGACCCAGCAATTCCACTCCTAGGAATCTACCCAGAAGAAACAAAAACATTAATTTGAAAGGAAACCTGCACTCTTATGTTTACTGCAGCACTATTTACAAAGGTTAAGATATGGAAATGATGGAAATACCCCAAAACAGATGAATGGATCAAGAAGATGCGGTATATCTACACAATGAATATTCAACAATCAAAAAAGATAAATGCATGCCATTTCCCAGCAACATGGATGGAGCTAGAAGAGTGAAACAAGAAGAAAAAGGAAAACTATCATATGTTTTCACTTATATGAGAAATATAGGGAAACGAACAAAGGGTCAAAAAAAAAAGACAAAATTTGAAGGCAAATTATAGATCTGAGGCATTCAGCAGGGGAGGAGAAAGGAAAGGGATCAAAACAGGGGAGGCAAGTACACAAGGGACTATAATGATGGTTTATGAGTGATGAGGTGGTGGAAGATGTATGGGGACTACACCTGAGGGGAGAAAATCAAATATCGTACAAAAATAACAAGAATAAAAAAGTTTAATCAATAAAAAAAATATGATGTGAGGAACTGACTGAAATTTTTTTTTTAATGACCACATATGGATATCCAGTTTCAGCACCATTTGTCGAACGACTTATTTTCCCAGCGAGTTGCACCTATATCTCTTTTTTTTTAAGTTGTCCATATGTGCCCATATATATTTCTATACATCTCTGTATATGGTTCCACTGAAGTTGGTTTAGCTATCCAGCACCTTTGTATTTCTATCTGAATTTTGGAATCACTATCGGTTTTTACATAAAACATTATTTTGGTTAACATTACATTGAACTTAAAGAAATTTAAGGAGAAATGATGACTATTTTGAGTCAATACATGAACATAGTAGGTCTCTCTAGTTCTTTAATGTATTTCAGCACTATTTTATAGTTTTTCAGTGTGCAAGCTTTTCATATCTTTGGCCAGTTTATCTTAAAGTATTTCATTTTTAATGAAGTTGTGGCTAGTATCAACTTTTTAAAATCTTGGCTTGCTAGCATATAGAAAGAATTTCTTTTCATAGATTCCACTGGAAATTCTATGCACATGATAATGTAATCATAAACAATTCAATTTCTTCCTTACCGTATGGAGGCTTGTTAGCTTTACTTCTTAATGCACTTATTAGGACATCTAGCAAGTGTTGAACAGAAGTGCTAAAACACACGTTTGTGTGGTTCTGGTTGGAATAAACCATCCATTTTTTACCAGACAAACAATTTTCTGTGTAGATTTTTCTTAGATACCCGTATCAGGTTGAGAAAGTCCCCTCTGTTCCTATTTCACCAAGATATTTTATCAGGAATAGAGATTAGATTTTGTTCAAGTCTTTTTCAGAATCTATTGAGATGTTCATGTGGTTTTCTTTTATAGTTAATGAGCATAAGAATGAGTTAGGCAAATACTCCTGATTTTTCAATTTTGTGCAAGAGTTCTTATAGAATTTGTATTAATTTTCCCTTATAGTTGATAGAATTCACCAATGATCTAAAAAGTTATCTGAGCTACAGGCATCTCTGTGTTGAGGTTTTAAAAACAAATTTACTTAATAGATACAGGGCTATTTAGCTTATTTCATCTTGAGTTAATATTGGAAATTTGGGTCTTTCAGGCATTTGACCATTTCATCTGAGCTGCTGAATTTATGATTATAAAGTTGATAATATTCTCTTAGTCTCATTTTAATATCTTCAAAATCAGTAGTTGTTTCATCTATCTCATCATTGCTATGCGTAATTCTATTTTTTCCCCTAAATAATCTGACTAGAAGTTTTTATCAATCTTAATTTCTCAAATAATCAACTTTTGGATTCATTGACTTTCTTTAACATTTACTGCTTTCCATGTCACTGAGGCATGCTCTGGTCTCTTGTTTCCTTTCTCCTACTTTTTTTGGGTTTAATTTGCTATTTTTCTAGTTTCTAAAGATATAATCTGGCATGATCATTTTCAGAACTTTTTCTAGCAGGTATTTTTATAAATACCCTAAGTTGTACTTTAGCATCATTCGCCAATTTTGATGTTTCACTTCCTTATCACTAAATTTAAAATACTTTCTAAATTCTCTCCTGATTTCTTCTTTGAATTATGATTTATTGATAGAATGTGTCAATTAGTTTTCAAGTTTGATAGTTCCCATGCATCTATTTGTTATTTATTTCATATTTATTTCCACAAGAATGAAAAAAAAAACTTACTTTACTCATACTTTTATAGTTATTGATAAATAAAAGTGATTTGTTATTAGTAATTACATTATCAAGATTAAATATATACTTATTTTATGGTGAAGTATGTATTATATTTTGGTAAATACAATATGTACACCTAAGGAGCATGTATATTTGCTTGTTTTCAAGATGGTAATCTATCATTGTTAAATTAAGCCAATTTGATTAATAGTGTTGCTCAAGCCTTTCACATTTTTACAGACATTCTATCTTCTTTGTTCTATTGACTAGTAAGAGAGGGATATGCTTGGATTTGTCTCTTTCCTTTACTAGCTTTGTTTCATATACCTTGAAACCATTATATGCATCAGTATTTAGGGTTCATTATGACTTTGTAAGTTGTCTCCTTTATTATGGTTAAATGACATTCTTCATGCCTTCATAGTCATGCATCATTTAATGCCATTTCTGTCTGTGACAAATTGTGGATACAACAGTAGTCCCAATAGACTATACCATATAGGTGTAGTCTATATGGTATAATCTATATAGATGCCAGGCTCTGCCATTTAGGTTTACATAATTGTACTCTATGATGTCAGTACAATGATACCATAGCCTAACAACACTTTCTCAGAATGTGTCCCCATTGTTAAGTGACAATACTTAATATTTTCTGCTTGGTAGTCTACTTGCCTTAGCCAATCCAGATTTCTCTGGATTAGTATCAATATGCTATATCTTATTCCATCATCTTACTTTTATCTGTGTTTGTATAGTTGAAATCTTTTTCTTATATGCAGCATAAAGTTGAATTCTGGTTTTTAACCCAATCTAATAATCCTTACCTTATAACTGGGTACTTATACCACTCCTATTTAATGTGATCACTGTCCTGTGGTTAGGTTTAAATCTATCATATTGATTATTTTTATATTTGTCCTTTTTCATCTCGTTCCATTTCCAAGTTTTCTCTGCCTTCTTTTCTTAAATATTTTATAACTTTATTTTATCCTTTATTGGCTATTTAAGCTATAATTCTTTGTTCTATTCTTTTCTTTGTATACATCTTTAACTCATCACACTTGATGTTCATGTGATATTATACCAATTCATGTGCAAAAATCTTCTAACAGTATACCATTCTGACTTTTGTAAGACTGTGGTCATGAATTTTACTTTTATATATATTATATATACCACAATAATTATACCTTAAGGAGATGTGAAAATGAAAAAATACATATCAATAGATAAGCTCTATGGGTAAATCTGTACTGCTTTCCATTTCTTTTGTATAGCTCGATAGTTTCATCTGGCATAGTTCTTCAATATAAATGATTTTTTTAGAGCATGAGTTTGTTAGTAAGTTTGTTATTTAAGTGTTTTATGTCTAAAAAGCATAAAACTAATCATTTTTTAAATCATTATTTTTTTAAGATATTTTCACTGGTATAGAATTCTGGGTTAAAACATTTAAGGACTTGGAAGATATTGCTCCGCAATTTTTTTTTTAATGCTGTGATGTCAGCTGTTACCTTTATTCTTATGAATGACATGTTTTCCCCCAACTCTACCTCTGGCTGCTTTAAGATTTTCAGTTTATCACTGTTTTTGTGCAATGTGATTATTATGTGTCTTGATGGAGTTTATGATATAAACTGTAGTTTGTGCTTCATTAACTTCTATCAACTGTGAGTTTATACTCTATCAAATTTGGAAATGTCCAATCTTCATCTCTGAAGATTTTTTGTGTGTCTCTTCATCTTTGAAAACCCCATCATACATGTATTAGAGAGGTTGCTGACAATTATCTCACAGTCATGCTTTTTCAATTATCTATTCTGCCTTTCATTTGCATAGTTTCTACTGTTACAGCTTAAAACTCGTTAATCCTCTCTTCCTCAATGTCCAATTTATAAATAACCATACTCAGTATATTCACTTTATAGTTTTTAATCTCTTGATATGAGATTTACTTTTTGTATTTATTTGAATTTTCCTAGTTTCTACTGAAGTTTTTTGAATATATGGAATAAAGCTGTAATTGTTTTAATGTATTTTGTTGTCATTCTAATATCTGTGTTAGTTCTATATATTTTTATTGCTAAATTTATCTCCTTACGATGGATATTTTCATACTTATTCACATGCAAAGTAATTATCTTATTAAATGCCAGATGTAAATTTTATCTGGATCTGTTGGATATTTTATTTCTCTATAAATATTTTTTTTAGGTTTGGTTTAGTACAGTTACTTGGAAATACTGATCAATTTATGGCTGATTTTTAAGAACTATTCAGCATGGGCCTCCCAGGTGGCTCAGTGGTTAAGCGCTGCGCTGTGGAGCTGTCGGCAGCGGTGACGCGAGTTCGATGCCCGGCCCCACATGGTGCGGCAGACCTCTCCTGCCTCGCCCGCTGCTCCCCTCAGCAGTGTATTTCTGATCTGCCTGTTCTGGTCCCCACTCTGTCTCTGGTGAATCCTCTCGCCGCCCCAAGCCTCTGGCCTGTGCCCCAGCTTGTATGTATAAATAAAAAACAAATCTTTAAAAAAAAAAGAATTATTCAGCAGGACTAAAACAATACCTCAGTCTAACATAAATTATTTCCTTGCTGAGACAATAACTTTTTAATTCTATACCCAATACCTTATTAAATCTTAGGATTTTCCAGTCTGTTTGGCACTTTTGCCAGCCCTATTCCTGGTGCTTTCTTCCCTGGCCTTGGGTAGTTTCCACACATGCATATGCTCATAAATACTTAGCTGAATACTTGAGGAAAACAATCAGGAGGTCTCCAGTTCTGCCTTTGCCTACTCTCTCCTCACCAGTACTCTGTCCTCAAACTCAAGCTGCCTTGGTCTCCCAGAAACCTCAGTTTTATCAACTCTAAGTCTCACCTAAGTTTCACCACTCAGCACTATGGCCTATAAACTCTCAAGGCAGAAGCACAGGGACACAGTTCTCTTTATTGACATCTCGTCTCTCGAAGATCACTACCCTTCCTTGCCTAAAAACCAATTTCATATATTTGTTTTTCATGATTTCTACTGGGGCGGCATAAATCTGATCAGCCCCTCTACCTTTGTTATAATTGAAAAAGCAGTTTAATTTCAGAACTTGCATTTTTCAACAAGGCTCATATAGTCTCCATTGGTCACCATAATGCTGACCAATTCATAGCTAAACAAATCTGAACACTAATATATTCACTCACCCCATAATAACAACTACCAAGTGCTTATCACTCAATAAATATTTAGTACCTAGTATGTCTCAGCTATTTTGTTATAGTTTATACAAATTATTTTTATTCTCGACATATTATGAAGTTTTACATTTTTTATTTTACCTCTCGTCAACAAAGGAAATTAGGCCAGCAATATGAAATAATGTGCCACAATTCTTAGTAAATGATGGAGTTAGATTTCAATCCAAATTTTTATGATTCAAAGGACTTTGTTCTTTCCATAGTGCTTGGTTTATTTACAATGAAAGCAGAAGCAGGACATTTAATAAAGAATTTTCTAATTATTCTTTCTAGCTAGATAGCGATAATAAAACATTTCTAACTTACTTCCTTAAGAGACTTAGCTTTCTAGTAAAAATTTTAAAGAGATTTTCTACATTAGCAGAGAAAGAAAATTGATATTACAAGAGCAATACAAGAGTGATAAAATGAAGAGAATATAAAGTATTTAATTTTAACTTAATTTAATGCCAAATACTGAGAACAAGAAGACAAGGGGACCCAAAGATGCAGAAATCCAAGAAAAAGACTCAGGGCAGGAAAATAGTTCATTTCACAAACCTCCAAACACAGCACATGTAATCTTAATTAAAGGGATCAACTATTTTCGACTTAAAAATTTACTAAAAATTCATGTTCTTTTATTGTAAGCTATTTATACCCAAATCTTGTTTTAAATAGTATAAATATTTTTATACCAAAACCCAAATTTTCTAAGCTTCTGTTAGTATAATAATTGCATTTTACTACAAATTGATCCTATGGTGGAAAATACACAATAATCAAAAAAGCTAAAAGAACATTCTATATATATTTTGCAAATAACTATCAAATATTCAGGAACAACAAACTAGCTCTGCTATAATCCATGCAATCAACCACAACTTTACATGAGAACAGGTCAGCTTCAGATTCATACTTCCTCACTAAAAGTGCTTTAAAGTCTCATGGCTACACTATATATGAAAAAGATGAAATAGAAATCTATAGAGCATTTGATATCACTATATTTCCTTAGGGATAACTGAAATAAAATAGCACCTTGAAAGGCATTAGAACAAAATAATAAATTTCCCAGAACTACTCTCTATTCATTTTCAGTGACTTAAAATTTCCTACTTTGAAAGCAAAATGTAAACTTTAAGACTATTTCATTCCTGTTGAAGAAAGACCTCAGAAAGAATCTTGACCATACAAATGAATACTCATGCTGTGATTATTTCCCTTTACAGTATGATTGTAAAGAATAGAAATGGAACTGATTTTACCTATGACTCAGCATTTTTCAAGCATCCAAGTAGCAGAGTCCACTACATAAGAAGGAGCAGAGACTTTACTCCTTTAAACAGAGTTTATCTTAAAAAAACAAAAAGGTCAAGGGAAAAAAGTTGTTACATGTAAGTCATCCAGTGAACTATTATTGTGTGTAAAACATTATGGTAACAATGTGGACACATGCGGATCCCTCAAGCATTAGACAGGGTTGCTCTAAGAAGGTTGGACTGCAGTTTCTAGAAATGGATTATTTTCCCAATTACTTTCTAATAATTTTGAAAATGAAAAAAGAATAGAATTTTTAAACTGAAAGCAATCTTGAAAACCATTTGATATAAATTCCTTATTTTTCACTTGAAGAGAAAAACACAAAACCCAAGCCTAGAAGGGGAAGGTGAGTTGTTCAAAAGGCTACAGCAGAAAGAGCTAGGGCTAGAATTCAACTTTGCACACTTTTAGGGTTGCATGTTTTAAACTAAGTAGACACATATTCCATTCCATGTGATATCCTAAAGGTATTTGTTGGTTTGTTTTCATTTAACAGGAATGCTTGTACATTTTTATGACAAGTATTTTATAGAATTTAATTTGTTTTTATATGCCCCTGGGTGTTGAGTGCCAATCAAATGATTCTTAAGGTTATTTCTGATTTTGCAAGTACTTGTGCACCTACAAGCAAAAATATGTGGTTAGAATGTTAATGGCAACATTTACTAAGGACTAGGAGATCTAGAATGCTAATAGGTTGGTGAAACACCATGCCCTAGGGCCCACTTGAAAAAAAAAATTTAAAAACATTTCAAATTATTACTTGAGAGAAAAGATCCCAAAATATTTTAGTGAAATCTTGAAAAAAAATAACTGATGATAGTTCCTTTTTCACTAAACTGTATCTTTCTAGTGGCATGATTTATCACTGTCATGATGAATGTATTTCACAGCACAACAAAAATAAAAATATCAGCTGTTTTATGCTCAATACAATTTAGCAAGTATTGAGCTTCACCCAGATAACAAGTATGTATTGAGTACCCACTCTGTGGTAGGCATTGTGCTAACTGCTAGAAATAAATGGGAACCTGATTCAGTCTCTCCCTTCAAGAAACTTCCAGTCTTACATGAATTCAGGCAAGCAACCTGTCAAAGAGGTGATTAATTCAAAAACATTATAACAAAAAAGTGCCAAAAAGTGCCTGGTGGGAGAAGAAAAGTAAATAGCATTTGTAGTCATTTTGGTGATACTGGAGAGATTTAATAAGCAACTAAGAGGATCACGGGTGAATTGGTGGTGGGCTACCCAAGGGGAACACAAAATGTAAAAGACATAAATAACAATAAAATAATAATAATAATAATAATCAACTAAGAGGGAGCAATCTTGGTTCTTATGCTTCTTCAGTTGGTCCTTCTGTAGAATATTTGAACCAATACGTCCAATAGTTTGAACTTAGCAACAAAGACTGATTTCATGTGATATTATAAATATTCAATACTTTTATTGATATCTCACTCTTGATACTCTTGATAGAGTATTAGGAATTGACAAGTCAAATAGATATTTGTATATTTCCTACTCTACTCCCACAGTGAGAAACGAAAACCTGACAAAGTATTTAAGAAAAAAAAAAGTTTAAATAGGAATTAGATATTAGAGCCTGGAACATTAAGATACAGTGAGATTATGTGAAAATTTCTGTGAGTTTGTTTCCTTTTCTTCACTCCCACACTACTACTATCCCTCAATCGTCTTCCCTCTATTCCTCTGCCAGTTCTAGGTACTTAATATAATTTCACTGAAAACACCACCAGTTAAGGAACAACCTCATTCCAAATGATAGCATCTGTGATTTGTTTCTTTAGTTATTAGAACTTGAAAATACCGACTTCTGTTGTTTCAGGTACTTTACCAACAAATGCCTAAAGTCTTCTGGAAGACTCCCTACAGAAAAATAAAAGTGTTCACTTCTCCAAATTCAGTAAGCAAAAATAGAACCTCAGTTTGTAGCCCCCTAATGAGACAGCAGGTCATCGGACTAGGACATTAGGTCACAGGCAGGTTAAGACAAGGTTGGAAATCAAGGTCAAGGTCATACTTCAGTAAAATGTATCATCTTAACTACAAGGAATCTTTGTCCTCCACAAGTTTAAGTCTATTTTTAAAGTCTCTGTTAATGACTTCTCAGTGATTTTATTGAAGCAAGGTCTCAATAATCCTCCAGCATGAGAAAGATGACATTATCCAAAATGGCCAGGCTCTAAACTGCATTACATTTCTGGAAATAGTTGGAAAAGAAAGTTTCAGAAAACCGAGATCATTCATAGAAGCTCATTTGACTAAAACTGATGAATGACTGAATGAGCTAAGATAGGATAGGTAATGTAGGCATTGTTTTATGCACATTAGGATGCTTAGATTAGATGAAAGTAAATCTGAAAATAATTAAATTTCCGCATAAAGTGGGCATTTACTGGGCAGCTAGGTTAGTTGCTGCACACATTTAATCTCATTTAATTTTCCCAATAGTCCTTTTACAAATGAGTCTGAAGATTACAAATGTATTTATCATTGGATCACATGAATGAAAAATTGCAATATCTATATTCATCATTATTTCCTGTCCAAAGCCCTTGCTCTTTCCACTAAACCAATGAGCTAGCATGTGCTTTGTGAACAGACTATCTGGTGAGATAATACCCACCTACTTCAATGACAAAGGGCTAACTGAATGGGAGCTTGAGATTCTAGAACAAATGCATAGGCTTTAATATTAAAGACGCAATCTAAGCCAGAAAGAAAGAGAAAAATATCGAATGGTTTCACTTATAACAGGACTATAGGGAGGCCGGGTGGGAGAGAGACAATCAGTGGGGGGAAGGGGGGGAGGGAGGCGGAGGGAGGGAAGGAAAAGGGCACAAAATGGAATAGAAAAGAACACAAGGGACCATGGAGATGGATCACGGGTGAATTGGTGGTGGGCTACCCAAGGGGAATACAAAATGTAAAAGACATAAATAACAATAAAAATATATATTTTTAAAAAAAAGATGCAATCTGCACTCTGTATTTAGTTTACTTATTTTCTCTGGTTGCGTTAATGAAGACCAGCTCAGTTGCACATGAAAATTCAGTTCCAACTGACCTAAGCCCAAAAGTTCACCTGATTGAAAAATCCAAGACTACCTTTCTCTAGATCCAGCAAAGGAAGGGACTCAGACAAGGGGATTTGATTTTTATCATTTCTCTGCTCTGTTTCTCATGTTAGTTGTATTTTGAGGCCCTTCATGGCGACAAGACATTTGCCAACAAGTTCATACTTTCTTCCTTATTATGTCTTAACTAGTGGAGGATGCAGAAATAGATCTTTGTGCTGTCCCAAGCATTTGGTTTGACTCACATTAACCTGAACTGAGAACAGTTTCCTTAACCAGCCCTTCTGAACTGAAGTCTGTGTGGTTGTAGACTCTATGGGTCAGCTGGAGACAGATCCCTATTCCTGAAGATGGAGATGGGGAAAAGAACACTAGAGCAGCACGGTAGTGAAGTGAAAGGAAAGGAGTGCCACATCCAGAAAAAAAAATTAATGTTTCCAAAATTTCAAAAACATGGCATCTCCACTACAGCTCAGAATTAGGAAGAAAACTGAAATATTTGCTACCAAAAAGGAAGTCTATACTCATGCACCAAATTTATAGCTATTTAACAATAACAATGGCAAACATATTTTATATAGCTTAGGATTAAGCAAACAATTTAAAATATATCATGATCATGCTTCTGTATGTTCAATTTAGTACTGATGAGTGAGAACTGTCTTTTCATACATGGAATCCTGAAGCAAAACATCGCTCAAGACAGGCAAAAGATTGACGAAATCTAGTAAACCGATCCTATTTCCAATAGACTGGCATTCTGTAACCATGGTGGTGAGAAGGAAATTGCTACCAACTGCTACCAATCTTGGCTAACCACCCCGGTTTTTTCTGGAAACTAGTAGAATTTACTAGAATTTACTAGTTGTGTTTTAAGGAAGAACTTTTAGCACTTAGAGCTAAATCCATCATACAAATCAGTAAGTACTGCCTCACCAGGGGTGCCATAAGGTGGCTCGATTTTTCTGTGTAAAAATATGCATGTAACCCACCATAATTAGACATCTACTAGGGTTCTACAACCAAAGTCATATATTTCATGTGTTATCACCACTTTTGAATAAGTTTTCTTCTAGCAAGTCAACAGCTTAAAACTATTACGTTTCAAAGTCATATTTCAAAAGTTCCTATTTGAATTATTCTGTGTAAACAATTTAACCAAACTTAACACAGGCAAAGCAAATATTAAATGAAAAGTGGAACAGTCCTAAGGCACTTTAGGCAAATTGCCTAAAATAAATAAAATAAATGTCCATTTTAATCATGCTCATAAGTAATAATAAGATTATTAATGCATGTCTATTATCTATCAATGAAATGTGCTTGACACACCATGCACTAATTCTGATTTAGTTAAGATACAGTTAAGCTGCCTTAACAGATAAACCCCCAATTCTTAGCAGTTTAACACATGGTAGTTTGTTATTGCGCATATAAAGGCCTAAAGAGGTGTTTTTTATTGGTGGGTGATGCTTCCAAAATATTCAAGATCCAGACCCCTTATACACATGCAGGATCTGCATCAACTTGTTCACTGAATCCCAAGAAGGAAAGCATGGAGGACTGCCTGGGGGAGACTTTTACAGGCAATTTTGGAAGTGGAATATTTCACACACACAAAATCACATGGTCACAAGTAATTGCAAGGGAGGTAGGGACCTCCTTGTGTATCTAATTTGGGAGAACACATATGCCTGTCCCATCCAAATTTTTTTCTTTAAAGATTTATTTATTTATGCACACAAGCTGCGGTATAGAACAGAGGTGTGGGGCGGCGAGAGGGTTCACCAGAGACAGAGTGGGGAGCAGAACAGGCAGATCAGAAATTACACTGCTGAGGGGAGCAGCGGGTGAGGCAGGAGAGGTCTGCTGCGCCATGTGGGATTCTCCCCAGCTGGGCATCGAACCCACATCGCGACAGCTCCACAACGCAGTGCTCAACCACTGCGCCACCAGGGAGGCCCTGTCCCATCCAAATTTAGATAGGATTTAACCTATACAAGAACCTTAGCCATGAGATAGCTATATTACCACCCCTTGGTGTTCTCAGGCACTGCGTAGATTTCTTCCTAACAACTCTCTCTAACCAGCATGTACAAAAAAGTTTCAAGAAGGAAAACACTGTTGGGATTTTTTTTGTTGTTTGTTCAGAACATTTATTACCATTTCATGGAACACAGTTTGAGAAACTTTGCATTTATATGCATCTCCTCATTGGCTATTCATGTAGAAATATATACAGAGATATAACTAGCTTGTGTATAATTTGCTGATGTACTGTGTTTGGGAAGAAAAGGACTCAATTTTATACTTGGGGGATTCCTAAAAAAATTGGCCCACTATTCTCGTTCTTCTAATTATTACCTTTGGGAAATGTGACCAAGGCCAGGGATACAAACTATTTCTAAGGACATAACAAGGCTGAATGAACATCTTGGTCTCATTAGCACATGTGTAGATGCACTGGTCAGTTACAAGCAGGTTCTCTGCTACTGTGAGGAGAGGACTTAACAATCACAGACCTCTCTCAAAGCTATCAGTCATGCCTGTCTGATCATTTCATCCATGAAGACAGTCTGTGGGTTTCAAACAGACTGCTACACCAGTATAAATCAGCTTTCAAAATATTACCACCTGCATTACATACAATGAAAAAAAGAACTGTACTATCTGCATAGAATGCAGGCCATTTGTCCTCATTTGGTAACAGAAGAGGCCCTTTCATACATAAAAGTTTATCAATCAGTTAGCCTAAAAGAAGGGAGGTATTAAGATATGATAGAGAGTGATGCGGCTGCAGCATAAGAGAACTGTAGTTAAATTCCATTAGCAGTGTGACTTTGAGTAAGTCACTTCATTTCATAGTCTCGGTTTCCTCACTTGCGAAATGAAGTTAGTAAGACCTACCCAAAATGAAGTTAGTATCTGCCTCCCAGGTCTGTTGTGAGAGTTAAATGCAAGTGAAAATAGTTTGTCAAATATGAATTACTGGAAGACAAAACTGCATATTTGTGGAAAAATATTACAACATTTTAGGGGAAAAATACTTTCTGTTATTGCATACCTAAGCCATTCATTTTGTCCCCTGATCTTTCTTTTGCAAAGCCATTAGACCCTTGTATAAAACTCAAGTGGTTTCACGAAGAACCTGTGGCAATAGACTAGCTCTCCAGTGCTACTTGTGTGACCTTGAACTAGCTCTTTAACCTTCCAGTACCATAGACTCCCCATGTGAACTGTGGAAAATAATACATTTCTCATAAAGTAATTATGAGGATTAAATGAGATAACATAGGTAAAATGCTTTTCATAGCACCTGGCACCTAATAAGTGGTGGCAATTGATTGTGTCTATTATCAGGAAGGACATGAGATGCTATTTACTTCAGCCTTGCTTCCCCAGCTCCCCACCTGCTCAGGTCTATGATTGCCAAAAAAGCTCAATGCAGTGCTAAGCAGGACAGAAATCTTTGATTCACTGTGGAAATGGAGGAATACAGGGAGAAATGGAAATCTGTTTCTTGGGAAAGCCATTCTCTTGCTCACAGTGGTCTTGCCAAGGTCTCTGAATGGAGGCAAATTGCTCGTAACTATTCAGCAAGCTACTTACTGGCCCCCAGAGCCCTTCTTTTGAAAGCTTTATATTGCATGTGTTAAAGCCTTTCTCCTGGCTATTAGACTGAGACATCTTCCCAAAGAAATTCTCTCTTTGTTGTACATCAAGGGAATATTAAAAAGAAGGCATCTGTTGAGAAGTTTCTTCATGAAGTTATAGAATTGTAGCATTTTATGCTCAAAAGGACCAGGATGACAAATTTGAATACCTGGAGGGGCTGGGCAAGTAACATAAGTAAGTGAAGTAGGGCTAGTATTCTCTTAGCACAAACCCTTGCTGTTAGCATATTCAAACAAAAGAGAGCACCTTCATTTTAAAAAGAAATGTGCTCTTTCTGTATATTTTTTCAACTGGTGGATTAGATTGAATGGTTTTTCCCCTACAGATGGAGATGCAGATACTACAAATTACATCCTTCACCTAAGAAAACCAACAATAAGCATTTCCACTTACTAGTGGAACTAGCATTTAATCCCATTTAGTCCCTGTGTTGGGAGGAGAATAGGGAATGGTGGAGAGTGAGACAAATGAGGGAAAGCACAAGCCATGTGAATGGACACACCATTCTGACCTGGTCGATTGTTGCCATGTAAGAATATGAGACCAGTATTAAGTCTTCCAATTTTTCAATGGAAACCAGATATCAGATATTAAAGTAAAACCTCCAATTTTTTAGAGTTGCTTCAGAAAAAAAGCTTTAAAACATAATGCAAGTCAACAAAAATTATCTGTAGACCAAAAAAGACTTTGATTGCTGACAATTACAAAAGCCCCTATTGCAGAAAAGTAACTGATTGCAAAGGAGGCTTAAGTGACTTCTTCAAGGTCACACTGGTATTGATAAATCCACAAGTTGAAACCTGGATCTCCTGATCTTCAGCCCAGGAAAATCAGTCTGTCTTCTTATATCTAAATTAGCACAGTATCATTGACCCGAAAACAGAACAGAGCAAGTAAACACATGTGTTCTTATTATTTCTCTCTCAAGATTTCTCCATTTTCTCATGTATTACCCAGACAAGCCTCTCCTTTCTTAGTATGACAATAGTTCTCACTCACAGAAAGCAATCTTCTGCCTGAGAGCTAATGTCTTTGTAGATTTAAGGAAATAGACTGCAGCCAATATGCAGAGAGGTTTGCTACAAGAAATACATATTCCACTACTTAAATCAATGTTTTCCATGATATATATTCAGAACAAATTCAAGCACATTCCAACCACTAGCTTGCACAGTTTTTAATACCTAGTAGAAACGTACGCACATTGACATTCTGGTCAAAATGATATTTTCCATGTAGCATAGCAATTGCAAAATTACTCATATGGTTACAGATCAGGGCATCAAATGCCAAATACTAATGAAAAGAATTTTTTGGACAGAATGCATCTAATTTTTCCAGTCTCATGCTCCGATACACCACAGGCTTAAACTAAAGAGATTACCTATAGTTACCTGGGGCGCTAATACCACCTAACCAAAAGTTATAGGACAGCAGGTACTGAATAGCAAATTATTAGTGGTGGGGAAACAGTGATTAAAACCTGGGCTGGCCTAATTCCATCCATAATTATATTCATTCAGCACATTTGGAAGAGAACACATTTCCCCGTCTTTCGCAAGCTCGTTCATTCTCATTTTGAGCTATTGAAGTGTTTTTATATTTCATCTATTTATTAATAGTGTAGAAACTCTCAGAACTTCAAACATTTATTTTGTCAATTGCTTATGAGGTTGGAACCAAGGTGTTCTCCTCACATCCAAGGACATCGATTAACTTCCCTTGAAAGTCTAAACCCTTTTTAGAACTCTGCTCAGACTGGCTTTTATGCTATGATAAAATCGAAAGTTCTAAAGAGGGGGAAAAGAATGAAAAAGGTTGCTAATGTTAATTTATCTTCCATCTGCTAAAGCTACAGGACACCTTCAGCTAATATCACCCCTTCAGGAGAACTACAGCATCAGGAATACATATTTAAGAAGAAAAAGAATAACTCTCAATCAGAATAATGTCATTTGGAACTCTACTTCTTAATTAGGCTGTGGACTGAGATCCTACTCTCTCATAACAATGTTGGAAAATTCCCCAAGCAATGGAAAGTGCCAGGACATTCTCTCCTTCAACCTGCCATGTTCCTGGAAGCTATAGCTCTGCATTCGTATAGCAGGCAGGCCTTGAGAAAATGCAGAGGGCACCTTTGGTTCAATTCTAACAGGCACTTGTTTCTCAGGCACAAACTTTGGTAGATTTGCAATGTCCCTTTATCAGAAAACAGACTTTGCTCCTTTGAAATGCAACCTCAGGAAAGGGGCCAATCCCACCTTGTTTCATCACTGTTCCTGCAAGCATAACAAAAATAACAGCTAGTATGTGACGAGCACTTAAGACTTTATGGATGAGTTCATATAAGCATCACAGCAAACTCAGGAGGCAGGATTATCATTAACCCCATTGTACGAGTGAGGACACAAAGGCTTAAAAATATTATGTCTTGTCTAAAAAAGCCACATAACTGATATGGCAGGATTTGAAGATGGACACACTCACATGCATACATACCACAGGCATATAGGCACACAATCATGTACGCTCACACTTGCGCACACACAATTACATGCACACAATCACACACACTTGTAGACACACACTTGCATGAACACACATACCCACTGCATGCACACACATGCCCACCTGCACTCACATGTACACCCACATTTTCACACACAACACTCAACCAAACGCATTCACTCCAGAATGTGCCATTGCACACACAATGCTTATGTGTACATAGGTACCCATATGCACACACACTCAGACACACTTGCACACATGCTTGCACACACATACCTGCCTACATGGCTACCAGACACACACGCAAACACGCTCTCATGCAGACTCACACAGTAGTCACACATTTGCACACACACAAGCTTCACTGCTGAGTATGAACCTGCATCCTCAGGGAAGGGGAGACAGGAGGCAGCGGAATCCCAGGACTGGGCACTCCCGGGCCTTGTATTTTTCTGTTGGCCTGTTTTTAAAATTTTTTCTGTGTGTGTGCATATATATAAATATACATGTATACACACATGTACATACATATATGTGGGCCTACTGCTCTGTGCTTCACCCGTGCTTACCTTCTCTGTTCACTCCCTTTCCTCACCCGCCAAATAACACTACTAGGAAGAACGCAAGTCAACCCACACAATTTCACTTTCTCAAGGAGCCCACAGTTGTGCCATGGGGAATACTGAAGCTCCTCTTGCTTCTACAAATATCTCCAAGAAGCACTTCTCTTTTTGGTTCTGTCACAAAGTCATGCATTCCCTGACCTCATTATTTCACTGTCCCTAACCACCAAGCCACCGTAGCTTTCCCAGGTGTAGTTGGAGGTCACTCTTCTTTAGCTTCCAAAAGTAGGAAAAATTTCAAAGCTCTCCATTAGGCCCACTTACTATGCTGGGGCCAGACATGAGTACGGCCAATTATAATCCAAAGAGGGCTATAAGGACTCAGGCAGAACAACTATTTCCACAAAACTCTTTCCATCAATGGCCCCTCCCACTCTGATCCACTTTCTGACATCCTAGCTAGTGCACAGGAGCCCAAAAATTGTGGACCAGGTTATTTCTCTTTGTAAACTCTGCCCATGGGTGAAGTCATCTTAAACTCATCTTGTCATCATGATGTCACATCATGCAAAACTGATGGAGTAAACATCCCATTCTCATATCTTTTACAGTTATATTCATAGTATATAGACAATATTATATTTTACTTTATTCAGAAAACTTTTTTTCTTATTATAGTCATTCTGCTTCTCATGTTACTGACTGAATATAGTCTTCTTAATTTTCCATATTTACTTTTTTTTGGGGGGGGCTTCTTGGACATTTGGATTGTAAAACTGAATTCTCTTCTCTGCTTACATTTTTCCAACAAAAAGTAAACTAAAGATAAAGCCTATTAAATGGTCTACTATCTCAAGGAATTGATTCTTCCTAATTTTGTTTTGTGATCTGGAAGTGGGGCAAACCAAAAATATTGGAATTAATTTAATTTTATTAGTTTCCATGATTTAGTATTCTTAACATAATAACTCCTTTAACAAAAGAAATAGATGAATTAACAAAACTAGAAAAATCTAAAGTCAATGATTTCTGTTTTAAAGTTATGGTTGGGCCTCCCCGGTGGCGCAGCGGTTAAGCGCTGCACTGTGGAGCTGTTGGCAGCGGCGACGCAAGTTCGACGCCCGGCCGGGGAGAATCCCACATGGCGCGGCAGACCTCTCCTGCCTTGCCCGCTGCTCCCCTCAGCAGTGTATTTCTGGTCTGCCTGTTCTGCTCCCCACTCTGTCCCTGGTGAACCCTCTCGCTGCCCCAAGCCTCTGGTCTGTACCCCAACTTGTATGTATAAATAAAAAATAAATCTTTAAAGTTATGGTTGATTAATACATGGAAGAAGAAAATTAAGTTCCTACACCTGTATAATATCAAAAGAGAAATAGTTAACTACATGCTGATAGATTCAGTACAGTCTGAATGGCTTTCTAATTATAAAATGAAGGAAATACGATAGCATTCGGACTCATCTGCAAATATTAGAGAAACCTAAGGAATAATGCTTAGTTTAGAAATGTAATTTTCTTTCACATTCAAGAAACAAATCAATCCATAGCTGATGTAGTATTTCTTGGGATCAGGAACCCCTTTGATCCTATTGCTCCTTTAATCGCCTTCTATATTGTTGGTCCACTAAATATTATTCCATTCCCGGGTTGCTTCATGATCCAAGATGGCTATTGGATGTGAGTCAATACATCTGTACTCCCTATTTAAGGAAAGAAGGAAGCAATGAAAACAGTCCCGTCCCTTGCCTTAGAGTACTCACTGTGACATCCCATCAGACTGAAATTGACCCCATGACCACACCTCGAAGGAAGGAAGCTGAAAAAGTAATCTTAACCCAGAGGTTCCATGTCCCTAACTGGAAAACAGGGGATTTATATATATCTGATAAAAAGGAAATCGATTTTTAAAAGATAAAAAGATTGATTTTTAAGAATATACTCCTATTGTAAAGACAAACACAGGGTAACAAGTGGGAAGACAATGACAGGGACAGAGAGATGCAGACTCCCAGAGAAAGGGACCAGCTTTAGGCCTCCCTGGTGGCACATCAGGTTAAGTCTCAGCACTATGAAGCTATCTGCAGCCACTGCAGCACGAGTTTGATCCCCAGCCAGGGAGCTTCCCATATGACGCAGCAGACCACTCCTGCCTCGCCCGCTGCTCTCCTCAGCAGTGTATTTCAGTCAGTCTTCCTGTTCTGCTCCCCACTCTGTCTCTGGTGAACCCTCTCACTACCCCACACCTCTGGTCTGTACCCCAGCTTGTATGCATAAATAAACAAATATTTAAAAAGAAAGGGAAAAAAAGGGAGGGGGGGAGACAGGGAGGAAGGAAGGGAGCAGCTTGGGAAAGGATGGTAGGAATGGCCGGGAATAAGGCCAGAACTTCCCTCTGTGCACGCCCTTTGCAGTGTGACTCTCCCTCTAACAGGATTGACTATTTCTCTACCCCAGCATTCCGAGCTGACCTTAGAAACTGCTTTGACCAGAGGTGAAGCCTTTTGAAACCTTGCAGCTTCACCTAAGCAGCACTCCCACCATTGTGTGGGAAAGCCTGGCTAGACTACTGGTAATGAGACCAAGAGAGAAAAAGACCCAGCTAATGTCCAGCACAGGATCTCAGACTTGTGAACAAGTCCACTTTCAGAACCTCCAACATCAGAGCCAACAGCTTACCACAGCCCTGTGAGGAGAGGCCCCTTTCCAGTCAACCCACAGAACTATGGCAAATATCAATCATTGACTTGAAGCTTTGGGATGGTTTGTTATGTACCAATAGACAACTGATAATGGTATATTTGAAAACCATTACATAAATAGAGTAAAATAACTTTTACATTTTACACAAACTATGTAGTCCTGATGTTCAACAAACTCCACTACGATTATCAAACATATTGACTTAAATTCTAATTTTGACTATGGTAACATTAGTACTGTCAAGTTCATCTCTTTCAAACAGCGTCACAAAGGCCTTATTGGATTCTTGAAAATAAAAGGATCAGGAAGCCTCATTACCATGTTTGTGTAAGATACCTACTTCCAAACAATGAAGTCTTGTATAACTTTTTAAAAACGTGTGACGTAACAAGGTGAAAAATGTTCCATCCCAGAAAGATAATGCAATGCATCGGAGGGAGGACGAGTAAAGCCAAGCAACTCCCTAGAGTATATGGTCCAAAGGAGCAAATATTACCAGGGCCTGGGACACTGATAACTGAAACAGCAGTACAAGTGTAGAAAAGCTGCATGGAGCTGCCAACACGACTAACTGGCATGCAAAGTCAGGAGACTCACAGAATACACAGGCCGTCCACATACTTGCAACTTCAGAAAAGTGTGAGCTCACCTAAAGCCTTCATTGTCCCCTGTGCTCGCTAACCATGTTTGCATTTGATGATCTATGTTTGAAAACAAATTTTAATTCTAATTCTAATAAAGGCAAATAAAGGGCCTCAAAAAAGGCATAAAACCAATCATAAGCCTTCTAAAACACACCACTGAATTCCTTTTCCTCACAGCTCCTCATTGAGGATGTGACCCAGGCCGCCTCTGACCCAGCCCCAGATTGAAGAAAATCTTCTTTCTTTCTCCTTCTGTCTTTCTAGCTACACCTCCATGCCATTCCAAGCTGGAAGAAAAATAAGATAAAATAAAAACAAAAATGTTCATTCAATACTGATCTTAGTCTATTTGATGAACTGTTGGATTTCTTTTTTTTTTTTTTTGCCCTATTTATCCCTAAAGCCTGTTGTCCTGGATTCTAAGCATCTATCCATTCTAGAGGTGTGGAGAAATGACAAAAGACCCTTTACAGTAGAAACACTGTGTTCAGTCATTATCCTACTCCTGACAGCAAAAGAGTTACACTTTTCCTTTCTCTCTCCTTTGATCAAAATCAGTAATATACAAGAGGTGAGCTTGACATCAGTATACTCTCTCTCCTAGCATTCCCATTATAAAAGTAAGGGGGCTGGAGATGTGGAGTTCTTATTGACTGGCTGTTTATGTGACATGTAAACAAAGCCCAAGTGTTCTGGCCACAGAGCCTGGGCTGTCAACCCCACCTTACTCCTGTGTGGCTGCAGAGTGAGTGCAACCTAAGAACACCACACAATGCTACTTTGTCCAAGGCCAATAGATGCAAAGCTGCAGAGTCTAGACTCCAATAAACCATAATACAGTCATCTGAGTTAATGGCACAACCATTAACTTAAGTGAGCATGGCAAAAATCAGAACAATCTATCAGACCAAAACCAAAAAATCTTGAAAACTGCAATGTACTGACTATTCTGTGGGGATACAGTGGCCAAAAAATCAGTATTTCTCTTACCCTGACCTCCAATAATCTATGCTCTCTTACTGATTCTAAATTTCAAGATCCCCCATGCCTAGGAAGTTGATTTTTCTGCATGACATTCCTACATGGTATAAAAGCAAGCAGCAATATATTTACATTCAATTTAAATAGATCACTGCTTCCCATGATGAGATTTAAGGTGACTTACAGCTAATTGGAACCAAAAAAAAAAAAAAACAGTAAGTGTGTTTGTCAGGTGAGAGTGGGAGAACCATTCAATTTATAGGTTAAAATGTTGCTCTTCATGTTTGAATTCAGGGGTCTTAACCCATTTGCAGTGGTAGTGCAGTTGGGGCTCTTTATCCAGTAAGAGGGATGCCCAAGAGGTCTGGTTAAGCAGGAGATTATACTCTATTCTTATGGCTGCCGTAACATAAAATCACGAATGAGGTGGCATACAATGATGAGAATTTATTCTCTCTCAGTTCTGGAGAGTAGAAATCTGCTATCAAGGTTTTTCTTAGGTCCTCCAGCCTCTAGGGGCGCTAGAGAAGAATTCCTTCTTGTCTCTTACAGTTGCCGGCAGTTATTCAACTTTTTTTTTTTTTTTTTTTTGGCTTATAGATGGAACCCTCCAGTCTCTGTCCCTACAGTCTCCTCTTGCATGTCCTTATGTCTGTTTTCTCTTGTTAAAATGATACCAGTCATTGGATTCGGGTCCACCTTAATCCACTATGACCTCACCTTAACAATTCATGGCTGCAAAGACCTTAGTTGCAAATAAGGTTACTTACATTCTGATGTTCTCAGTGAACATGAGTTTTGGAAAACAGTCCAGGACAGGGAACTAGTGAGAGATACAAGGGGTCTGATTTCTTCCTGGGGATGTACTGCTAGCTAACTGTTTGACACCGGGCAGCTCACTTCACCACTTTAGGCCTTAGTGCCTTACCTCCAAATGAAGGGCTCTGAACTAGATGTTCTCTGAGAGCCCTCCAAACTCAGACCATTTGTGATTCTCTCATGTGCTCAATTTCAGCTGTCCCAATTTCCCCTTCTGAACAATGGTGCACATTTACCAGCCAGCTGGCCAGCCAGGGAGGATCAGTGCTCCTGCAACAGAACAATGGTAAATGGCCTCTGTTAGGGTGCTTAGTCAGTGGGAGCCTAAGTTTCAATTAGACCTTCATAAGGGGTTCTATCTTAAAATACAACATCAGGTAGAAATCGATGGAGATTTTGCAGCTCAAAAAGATGATTTATTTCTAACATGTTATTTTAAAGTCCTTTGAAAAGCTTTTCTAAGACATGATAGGACGTGAAGCACCATGATAACATTTGTGTTATATTTCCTCATAACTGAATTTGGTCTCTGCTAGCTACATGTTGTCATGAATTTTGGGCATCATAGTTAATGTCAATGCCAAGCATTCCATACAATGAACTTTCAAGCTACACCATATCCCGGAGCATCTGTATTTTTATAACCATAAAAATGCATCTTCAAGGAAATTATTTAAGGGCTGTTTGAAGCTAAAACATTTCATGTATTTTGAGCTCTGTATCTTAAACACAACTTGGGAAATTGATATCTAGCGCTGGATTTAATTATCTAGCTCTACCATCCTTTAGCTGTGTGACTTTAGGCAAGTTATTTAAACTTTCTGAGTCTCTTTTTCCTCATCTGAAAAATGAGGCTAATAAAAATATCTTCATAGAATGAGCATATAGATGGAAAATAATGTATGAAAGTCACTTAGCTCAGTGCCTGTCATGGAGGGGAAAAGCAGCCGAATCCTTCTGAAACACGTGGTAGGAAGCTGATAGTAAATCATTTGCTCCCTTCCTGTAGGAAATGTGCTTTCTTCCTCTGTGCCAACAGTACCTTATATATATATGTATTATATTACAGAAATATATATTAAGAAATATTTATATTATATATTAAATATATATTAATATGTTATGTTACATATAATATAATATAATATATGTATCTATTTCTTCGTACACTCAGAGTTCAGGATCATAACTGTTCTCAAGGCTCCTTGAAGAGCCACATCTATCTCGTTCTCTTCAGTGCACAGCAAAGTCAACACTTGAATGAATGAATAAGAGATTTACAAAGAAATAAATACGAGATGAGTTAAATTTTATGAATCTTGAAAGAAAAAATAGAACCTAAGACTGTTCACAGAACAAAATTATTAAAGGTAGCGTTAACACAGACCCCAAGCCCTAACTGATGAATCTGTTATTTGAGCATTTCATCCAGGTATAACTCCAAGAAGTATTTTTTCCTTACTGTGTCTTATATAATATGCAGGCCTCGTGTGTGTGTGTGTGTGTGTGTGTGTGTGTGTGTGTGTGTATAGGTGGATAGGTATGATCAGAAAATAGTCTTTGCTATATAATAAGCTGAAGTTATACACTCAGCACCTTTTTAATTCCTTATTTATCACAAGAGCCTGAAGAGGAATGTCACAGATGCCGTCATTTTTTACAGAGAAGACCATGAGCCATGGAAAGGTTAAGTGGCTTAGTGAGGTACATGCTGTGAATCAACGGCAAAGCAGGAGTTAGAGCTTGCAGCCCTTGAATATCCTAGTTATTGTTTAGCACCACTGCACATGACTTATTGCTATTTCTAAGAGTATGTTCCTATATGAAATCTTAAGACAGGGGGTTTGAAAATTGATCTGAGTAGGTTGCTACCTTCCCTTAATTCTTCCTATGAAAATTACCTTATTCACCTGACAGCTTCACAGAGCTGCTCAGCGCTGCCCTAACTACCCTGGCAATTACTTATCTCTGCATCAATGAGGAGAAATTAGCCACGGGTGAGGAAAGCAGAGCCATGAACCCTACTGCACCCACATGCTGGGGGACAAGAGTAGATTTTGAAATGTGTTGCCCATGGATTTGGATTGCTAAGTCTTTGTTGTTGTTGTGTTGTTTTTTTTCTTTGTTGTTGTTGTTGTTGTTATTTTACCAAGACTTTTTTTAAAATTAGATTTTGGTTTCTAATCAAATTGAGAGGAAGCTACAAAAATTTCCTATATATCCCCCATACATGCCCATATCTCCCCATCATCAAGGTCACTAACCAGATGGCACAGTTTGTACCAAAGATGAACCTACATTGAGAGATCATCAACCCCCAGAGTACACAGTTTACCTTAGAGTTTACTCTTGATGTTGCACATTCTGTGGATGTGGACACATGTGTAACATATATCCCTCATTATAATATCACAGTATTCTCACGGCTCCAAGTCTCTTAATCTGCCTAGTTATCCCTTTCATCCTCCCAACCTCTAAAAACCACTGATCTCTTCATTGGTCCACAGAGCTCTGTATTGCCTCTACTGATATTTTATCTCCATGTGTTACCAGAAAGTCCTATAGTTAAAATTGCACAGTATGCAGCCTTTTCAGATTGGTTTCTTTCACTTAGGGATATATATTTAAGGCTCCTCTCTGTCTTTGTGTGACTTAAAACCCAATTTCTTTTTAGCACTGAATAATATTCCTCTGTCTGGATGTACCAGCTTATTTATCCATTCACCCGCTGAAGAACATCTTTATTGTTTCCAGGCTTTGGCAATGATAAGTAAAACTGATAAACATCTATGTGCAAGTTTTTGTGTGGATATACATTTCAGCTTCTCTGGGTGAATACCAAGGAGTACAACTGCTGGATTGGACTGTAGGTTCAATTTTGTAAGAAACTACCAAGCTGTTTTCCAAAGTGACTCTGCCATTTTGTACTCCCCCCAGCAGATAAGAGTTTTTGTTGCTCCGCATCCTCTTTACCATGTGGTGTTGTCAGTGTCTGGCCTTTGGCCATTCTAATAGGCGTGCAGTGGTATTCTGTTGTTGTAATTTGCATTTCCCTGATGACAGCTGACTGGAGCATGTTTTAATATGCATATTTGCCAATGGTTCGTCTTCTTTGATAAGATATCTGTTAAAGTCTTTGGCTCATTTTTTAATTGGGTTGTTTGTTTTCTCATTATTGTGATTAAAGAGTTCTTTATATATTTGGGGTAACAGTTCTTTATCAGATCTGTGTATTTAAAAGTATTTTCTCCTAGCCTGTGGCTTGTCTTCCACACTCTTGATACTGTCCTTCACAGGACAGAAGTTTTTAATGAAGTCTAACTTAGCAATTATTTCTTTCATTATTAAATCTTTGATACTTTATCTTAAAAGGCATTACCATATCCAAGGTCATCTATGTTACCTTCTAGGAGTTTTATTGTTTTGCATTTTAAATTTAGGTCTATGATCTATTTTGAGTTAATTTCTGTGAAGGGTATAATCTATGTCTAGATTCACTTTTTGCATGTGGGTATCCAGTTTGGACCTTGATTTTTCATTTATTTTTTTCTCCTCCTTGTCAGCTGAAACTCCTCTGTGTAATCACTGAATGTGCTTTAAGCTGTCTTACTTTGCTTTTAATATGCTTTGCACTTTACCTTAAAGCAAAACTCAGCTTCCAAAGAAACAGCTTATCAAATTTGATCTTTTAGTGTTATGGGTCTAATTATGTCTTTATATGTTGAAATTCTTACTCAGTATATCAGAATATGACTGTATATGGAGGTAGGGTCTTTTAAGAGGTGATGAAGTTAAAATGAGGTCATGTAAGATGAGATTAGGATACAAAGGGAAAGATGGAGGGAGAAGCTGGCCATCTACAAGCCTAAGAGAGAGGCCTCCAAAGAGACTAAACCCTGCTGACACCTTGACCTCTGACTCCCAACCTCCAGAACTGCGAGGAAATAAATACCTGGTCTCTAAACCACTTTGTTCCAACTATTCTACAAACTAATACATTTAGTAATCTTACTCTTACATTCACTAATAGTCAGCAGTCACTGGCTCAAAGAACTGAACTTATTCAATTCATCACTTAGTGTGCCTACTGTATTCACTACTGAGCACCTCTGTGTGCTGGTCTCTGTCTAATAGCTGTTCAAACAGTGATGAGAAAGAAATAGCTGCTATTCTTCTGTGTGTTTGTGGGGATTGACAGTGCAGGGGGCGGGGAAGAAGGTATGCAAACCTATGAGAGGAGATAGCAAAAGGGAGAGATGACTGTCACTCAGGGTGATAAGCTAGCAATGAAAGAGACATACCCCATGTGTTGTAGAAACAGAGACATACAATCCAAAGCTGGCGAGCAAGGTGTCAGGCAAGGCATTCAAAAGAAACTTGCAGCAGAGTTATGTTTTAAAGAATGCGTAGAAATCACCCAGCAAAAAAGGGGGCTTCCATGAAACTAGGAACTGCACCTGGAAAGGTAAGGAGCCCCATGCACCATGCATGCAGAAATGCTGCACAGCCAGCGTGGTGCAAACACCTTCTGTGAGTCATGACACCTCATAGCTGTGATGTCTTTTGGTTACAGGCAACCAACCTGCAGCACTCACTTTAAATGATTAGATTAGGTGGAGGCATGAAGAACACAGAAAACATCTCATACTCTAAAATTTTAGTCTCACTGAAAAAGTGGAATGTTGATCAGCCTGCAACAGCAGCCTCAGGCTTATTGATATTCTGGCTACTTCAGCAAAATCATTCTCTAAAATAGGTGGCGTTACTCTTACTGCAGGAATGCCAACACCTTAGAGTTTATGCCTCTTGGCCTTGAATTCACTCTGCCTCTATCTACATCTTCTTACCCACCAAATCTCTCCTCTCTCTGACACCTCCTGGACCCTGTGCTTCTGACGGCTTCTGCTGATTCACAGTTTTCGTTCACAGATGCCTGCACTCAATAGACCTAACTATAAATGTATTTTTCTGTAATTCTCTGACTGGTCATATTTTTTCATGTGCCTCACATTCAAATCCCCTGTGACTGAGAATCTGATAAGATCACAGGTCATAAGTCGCTCTGGAGAAACACTGCTGGGCAGAGTTAGAGTAGCATGCAGCTTCATGTAGCTGCCTCGCCCTGATCAGAGGGTGACACTGCCCCCCACCGCCCAGCAACCTCTCACCTGTGGCCACAATCATATCAACTATGCCCAAAGGAATTATTTCAAATGATTAATTTGAAATAATTGGGAATGGGTCTCTGATCATGGCAGGTGAATGAAATTTCACAGACGTTATCCAGAGGATGTTAAGGTGTTATGAAAAGATTTTAGAAAGAAAAATAAAATATGCTTTTTGTCTTGAAAACTTACCATAGCAGGAGAGGAGAGATAGATTTGAAGTGAAATAACCTAGAGATATTAGTGGTAAAACTTTGTGGTAACACAGTAAGAGATGCCAAGGGCCAGAATGAAGGCACTGACAGTGTAAAGCATAACGGAAATAGATGGAGAGATTTTAAATATGTTAAATCAATAGCAGTTATGGATGAATTACAGTTGGAAATTACAGAAGATGGAACAGTCGAATATGATACCGATACTTCTGACTTAGTGGACTTTGGAACCTGTGAGATATTAAGAAACTATGTATGCTTATAAAAGTTCATATATGTATATGTTTGTTATATATGTGTGTGTGTATATGTATGTGTGTACATATATATGTGTGTGTTCTCCCAATTCCTAACATAGGACTCTTAAAATCCTTGTATTCTCTGTGGTAAGAGAACTGGAAGCTTCTTTTGTTTAGTGGGTTTCCAGATGGAGGTCAATGACCAGGAAGACAAAGTCATAATTAGAATCTTGGAATTTTCAACCACTGTCCCCTTTTTCCTTTTTTTAAGCTTTATTTATGCATACAAGAGGTGGGGTGCAGGCCAGAGGTGTGTGTGTTGGGAGGGTGATGAAAGGATTCACCAGAGACAGAGTGGGGAACAGAACACGCAGATCGAATGAAACACACTGCTGAGGGGAGCAGCGGG
This sequence comes from Scalopus aquaticus, assembly GCA_004024925.1. Lineage (NCBI taxonomy): Eukaryota > Metazoa > Chordata > Mammalia > Eulipotyphla > Talpidae > Scalopus > Scalopus aquaticus. The sequence continues at coordinate 18,654 of PVIJ01001477.1, read as the reverse complement.
CAAGACAGGAGAGGTCTGCTGCGCCATGTGGGAAGCTCCCTGGCCAGGGATTAAACTAACCCCTTGCGCCACCAGGGAGAGCCCTCACTGTCCCCTTTTCCTAGAGAGGAGAGAGATACAATCAATGGAACTAATTTAATCACAACATATAAAATCCCGAACAGAGGGGGTTTGGACAACTTCCAGAGAGGCAGACACATCTAAGTACTAGAAGGGTGACCGCCTCGCTCCACAGAGACAGACGTTCCTCTGCTTGGCACCTTCCCATACTTCACCCATTGTGTCTCTTCATCTGACTGTTCACCTGCATAGTTTTTAATATCCCCTAGTAAACTGGCAAATATAAGAGTTTCCCTGAGTTCTGTAAGTTGACCTAGAAAATTATTTGAACCCCAAGAGGGGATCATGGTAAACTCAGATGTATAGCCAACCAGTCAGAAGCACCCACAACAACCTGGACTTGCACTGGGCAAAGAGGTGGAGTAGGAGCAGTCCTGTGGAACTTGACCCGAGCCTGTAGGCTCTGACAGTGTCCTTAGGCAGATAGGGTCAAAACTGAGTTACACTGTAGGACACCAAGGTGGTGTCAAAGAGAATTACTTGGGAAATAGGGGAGGGAATCCCTGACTATCTGGTGTTGGGGCATGGTAGCAGTGTAAGAGTAAAGGAGAAACACAGGGGGGAAGACTGAGGCTTCTCCTCACACAGAATCATTCACCAACAGAAGGGACACTAGAGAGAAAGGAAAGATTATAAATATGGTTCACGCACATTAAATTTGAAGTAGCTATGAGACAACACATTGGTCAGATTAAGTAAGGTTTGAACTGTTATAACTTAACTTTCCAAATCTCAGAGGTTAAATACCCATAACAGTTTGTTTCTTGCTCATGGCAGTAGGAGGGAAGGTAGTCTATCTGTGCAATCAGGGAAGGTCTTTCATCTTCACCAGGGCTTTAAGATCACCTTGGCAGTGTCCTGTGCCAGGTAAAAAAAAAAAGGAGCATGAAGCAAGCACCTATACTTAGGCACCCAAACCCAGAAGTGACATATCACCGTTGGTCACAAGAATGTGGCAAGAAGTAAAAAAAAAAAAATCACTGGATGCCAGGGGATGAGCAGAGGAAAGGAGACTGGGAACAGTTTAGATGTGTGCCTCAGAAAAAGAAATAGCCATTATCTAGTCAGGCTGTGCCACAAATAGCTGAGTGGAGTTTTCAGAGGCAAATGGATATGCAGAGAAAATTTTGAGCTGATGACTTATTTGGAAATAGATCAGTTGCATCCCAAGGGCAGGGATACAGCCAAGTTCCAGGAACATACCAGGGCTTATAATGGCTCCTTCTCTTCATATCATCCCTTGACCTTGGTGTCTCAAACCACATGGTAAAAATATGACCTCTGATAGCCACCAGACTCAAATATGGTAGGGACACACATGAAAAAAGTCAAAATCTAAATTTCCTTTTAGGGTCCAATTACAAATTTCTAGAGAAAGTTTTTGATTGGCTCAATGTAGGTCACATGCCTACCCCTTAACCATTTAATTGGTAGAATGACAGCAGCTTGGCTACTAGGAGTCTCATGTGGGCAAAAGGGAAGATCAAGTTCAAGAGATGGGGGTGTAGGATTTAGCAGATCATCAGATAAGTAACTACTACTTAGACATTAGAATAAGTATGGCTGCTGAAGCCTTATAAGGATGTATATAACCAAAAAGAAAATATAATGGAAAGTGAACCTCAGCTGGAACCAAAGAATATATAATATATAAACACTAAGTGGGGAAAGATGAGCCTATACAAAGTTTTCAACAGAATAACCTCAGGGGCACGTGATGCCCAGGTAGGAGCCAGGCTCAGAAGGAAAACAGGGGCTAAACTCACATGCAGCACAGAGGGCAGGTCAAACACGGGCAGTGAAGGCTGGAGGGAGTTGGAATTCCTTATCAACAGACCACAAACTCTACCAGTCTGTTACTACAGCAAAGTGCAGTTTGGAAATACTGTGCTTAATAAAGAAGTAAAACATGAAAGGCCACATGTTGTATAAGTCCATTTCTATGAAATTTCCAGAAATGGCAAGTCCATAGAGACAAGAGGTTGACTAGTGGTTGCTTGGTGCTGGAGGAGGCGAGAATGGAGAGGAACTGCTTAGTGGGTAATGGAGTTTCATTTGGGGATGGTGATGTTCCACCGTTGGGTAGTAGTGATGGCTGCGCAAGCTTACGAATATACTCACTTTATACTTTAAGGTGGTTAAAATGGTGAATTTTACATACTCTAGATTTACCTCAATCTTTTAAAAAGTTAATCTAGAAAAAGCACTACAAGTAACATGGTTGAGATGGGGCCTCACTTAATGGAAGATCTTGAGAATGTTATGTGGAGCAGGAAAGAACACAGTAAAGAGAGAGAAATTCAATAGGCAGAAGAAAGTAATAATGTTTAGGGCTTTGTCCTGACTGGAGAGAGATCTTTAAGGTACAGAGCACCTGTAATAAGTTCAGTTAAACTTTAAATAGAAAAGACACCTTGTCCACCAGGGGATAGGAAAGAGTGAGTCCTAGAGCCAAAGGCTTGGTAAGAGGACAATGAATTGAAGAGACATTTCTACTTTTGTCCAATAAAATCAAGAGGCAGGTCTTTGAACAACCATTTTAGATTCACAGAATGTTGTTATGACACCTTTGAGTAGATTTTGCTCACCTCTATCATTAACTAGAAAGCTTAAATAACTTCCCCAAATCATGGATTTCCCTTCATGTCCTGACATCTTTTTTTCACATAATTATAAGAAACAACATCATAGAGAAGAGAGAAAAGAGCTTGGGCATCAGCTAGAGATAGGCTTGGATTCCAGCTCTAACTTACAGCACCTTGGCCACATTGCTTAACCTTCTGAGTTTTATTCCCAGATGCATAAAATAAAGGAAATAACTTGCAGTCCCTAGTCAAGTAAACACACATAATAAGCTTTCTTCTCCCTCTCTTCTTCCAACCTCACTTTCTGGTTCCTTCCCAATTATTAAATAGCTGAAATTTGTATAAATGCAGCAACTGATAAGGAGGATATTACTGGTTTTTTATTTGACACATTTATTTTTGCCAAAGATATAAAAGAGAAGTAGCACAGCTCAAAATACTGTAGGGCCTCAGGAATATAATTTCAAAGGGATAAAAGTAAGCATGAGACTGCTGATCTTAGAAAATTAAACATAATGAACAAATCAAAGGGGGAAAAGTCAAAGAGTAATTTTCTACATGTAGTTTTGAGATGCAAAATATGACACAGGGTGACCCACTAAGGAGCCTAAAGTCTCTTGGAAGCAAAAGGACATGTGGTGACTCTCCCCAGAGGTAGAGGCTGGTGTCAGGGATGCAGAGTGTGATGCATGACAGTGGGGAACATCTGTTCGAAGAACTCCACAGCCCATCAACCATGGCCACAAAAGACTACTACAAAGGAGGAGGTGCGGTGACTGCTTCTCTTGTGTCATTTCTTATCAGAACAGCTGAGGATCTATCAGCTTAGGGAAACAAGGCATTTGGCATAGATCTACCAAATCAGCAGTTCAGACCCATAGAGCACGGTACTTGCAAGACACATAAAACAACCAGAGAAAAGACAAGCAAGGAAGAGAACAGTTATAATACACTCAGGACTGGGGGAGACTATACAATTAATCTTGTGTAATTTTTTTTTGTAAATTGACTATTATAATGCACCAAAGACATTTTTAATTTTAAAAAGATACCCAAACACCCAGTCTAGGTTGAAGGAATAGTTCCTGTCCAGGACCCATCATTTTCTTGGCAGAGGAGGGAAAAAGCAATGGTGGTACTATATGATGGCCTGAAAGGTTCTGCTTACACATGAGGCTCATCACTTCCATTTCCCTTCTCATTGGTTAAAATAACTCACCTGGCCATAGGTGTGTTAATGGAGCAGGGAAACAATTATTTTAAAGGGAGGGGGAGATATATAATTCAGAACAACATTAAAATCTATCATAATTTATATTCCTAACATGGAGTAGACCAAGAAGGTCTTTTAAACTTATACAAGCTCAGATTAGATAAAGCCATACAAAATGTAAAACTACATTACACCTCAGAAGACTATCTTAGGGAAGAAGTTTATGACTTCTGAAAGGCAGAGTTGAAATAAGTTCAATAAGTATTCTTCCTATTAACCCATATACTACTTAATTGTGCAAATGTCAAAACTTAACTCCATGTTAAGAAGATTCACAGGAATTTAAGGAAACCAAATAGGAGAGAGACACAGTGAGGGAGGGGGAAGATAAGGGCTGAAAACGGAGGAGAAAAGAGCATAAAGAACTATGGTGATGGTTCACGGGTGAATTGGTGGTGGGTAACCCACAGGGAATACACTATAATATAAAAGACATAAAAAATAATAAATATATATGTATTTAAAAAAAAGAAGATCTAGAAGAAAACTACTTGTTTATGTAACTGAAAAATCTAAGGATAGGTATAGTTTTATCTATGGCTAGACCCAGAGGCCCAGATCTAGTGCCCAGAAATATATAGGGATTCTGTCTCATTGTCTCTCTATGCTTTGGGACTTCTTTTTTCCTTTGTTCTTTTTTATGCTTCCCACTCCCACCATTTTTTGTGGCAAAGAAAGCTAGTATCAGTTTTATATCCTACTCATAAGGCAACTACAGTGAAGAAGACATTGTCTTTCTAATTGTTCTGGCAACATTTACAAAGAGGATTCCACTTAAACTTGAATTATGTGTCTACCTCTGAATCAAGAAAAGAATATTCGAGGTCAGACCTTGGTCCCCTGTCCATCTAAGACACAGGAGGTAAGGGTATGGGTCACCTTGGCCTCACAGATTGAACAGGGTTGTTATAGAGATGACTAAGAGGATGTTATGGAGGTGATGAGCAAGGAGATAAGAGGCAAAAAACAAGCAAGCAAACAAAGTACATCTAATTCTCTACCTTTAAGTGTTTCTTGAGTGAGGTTAATTCCTACGCATTTACCACATGTCACTTGTGTCTTTGTTTCTGTTTCTATCCAGAACCAGTCTTGTACCACCAGCTGCTAATAAGCTAAAGACCTAATAAGCAGCCACATTCTAAAATCCTATTCCTAATTTTCCAAAGTTCAAAAGGAAATCAATGGGTAAATCCATTCTACTTTCCTGTGGTTATTTTTTACGCTGAATGCTTCTGCCATGTCCTCATCAGTACATGATGAAACTACAGCAGTCTTATTTAGCATAACCTCATTCCACACAAATGGGGAATATTGTAAATTGTTTATCTAAGGTTTTGTTTCTTGCTACAATGACTTCAATTATTTATTCAGTCCTATGTGTAATGAAATATTATAATTTATTCTCATAAACATGAAATAAAGGACTTCCCAATTATTCAGATTCACAATTTTTTTTTTTTGAGCAAAGAAACCTGCTTTCCCATGCAGAGGGGGCATGAGGTTATTAGAATGACTTAAGAGAGATAAATTTTGCCAACTATTCTGCCAAAAGAATTTTAGCAGCAAACCAAACGCCCTCCCTACACACTGCTGAAGTTTTTTAGTAAAGGATCAACTGAGACTTTGACCTTGACCCTCATCCTAGCCAGTCCTTGTAACCTCTTAGATTTGTGACAAGTCTTCTATTTCAGAGAAAAAATCTCTCAGCTCATCTTTGAGTCTCAAAAATCTCTTCAGATCAGCTTTATTTACCCCTTCCTCTTAGAGGTTCTTAAAGTCAATCAGAAATTAAAGTTTATCAGAACCAGCAGGTGTTGCCTGCCTCAAGACTTGAATACACTTAAAATTCATCCTTGAAATGTTATACAACTATGTTTTTTTTTTATAGCACTAGGTATTTTTTTTTTAAGTTTCTAATTTGGTGTCTTGGGTGTTTTCTTCTTGTTTTTCCTTTCAAGGGCATACTGCAAGTATAAAAACTTTCTGAAAAAGTGACAAATACTCTATAGTTCTCATTTCCCATTAATGTTTCCATCTAGAACAACTCCTAGATTTCTAAGGTCTCTCATTGTTTCTGAACAGTTCTCTAATACATTGTAATCCTTAGTGTGTGCTTTCAAAGCAACCTGGCTTATCTAGAATTTTCATAAACAACCAAGTATTTCATACCCCCAATGCTGTTGTGCTTTGCTTAAAAAAAAAAAAATCAATCTGACTGTATACTTCTCTGGATTGGAAAATATTCTACTAATAATTTTTTTAAAGAAAAATCAGAATGTGGCTGTAGATACAGAAGTTAAAAAATGGATTTCATTCAGTAGCTGTTTTAACAAGAAATGAGATCTCAGTATGAAATTGGCTTCAATTCAGAATAGAACCTGGACAAATGGGGTGTTTACATCAAAAGAAGTGGGAAGGGAGATCAGTGGATGGAAAATTACTGAGAGGAAATCAGTGGCAAAGGGGGATTTCTCACTAAATAGACTTGACAGTGTTCTTGCTGAAGGCAGACCAGGGAGAGAAGATGCAGCTGGTAGGGATTGGAGGATGAAGAATTTGATCAGACAGGAAGGGTGGAGAGATAACAAGGTTAGGGGGTTCTTTATAAACTGTACCAAGAGTCTTTCTATTGGGTGGTCTAGTGACAGACTCAAAAGTCCAAAAGTTGAGGCCTACTTATTAAAGAGGGTTTACAGGAGCCTATTAGAGTTTGGTCAAAGAGGAAGTGTATGTCAACTTTTTCTTCCCACTGTCAACAGACAGCAGCAGAATTTAAATTGCCAAGGTTGCTGAGCCAGTGTGTGCTGCTATTTGCTGACTCCTCGTGGCCCCTTTCCACACATCATTTGCCACCTTCCATTGCTGGGCTAGTAATGATGTGAGTGCCTGCTGCATAGTGTTTGTTTTATTCCCCTTAGAGAAATGAGCTTCTTGATGGTGAGGATAGTACTTTGTCATCGTTGTTCCAACTGAAATTCCAGAGCAGTTTCTCAGCAGTTCTTAACTCAAATGATTCCATTTTGTGGCCACTTGTAAAGACATTGGGGTTGCCTGCAAGTAGTAATTTTGCTCATTCAGCTGGCCAGTATTTGAGCACCAAAGCCAAACACTCCTCCTGTCCTGTCCTACTACTACTAGCTTAGTGGTGCAATTTCTCAGCAGATCTTAACTCCTTTTTGTTTCCATTTCCTCATCTGTAAAATGAGAATCAACACATTTGCACCAATTATGTCCATGAACTGTTCTGCAGGGTAAAACAAATGATCTCTGTCAACATGTTTTGTAACCTTGAAAATGCTATAACCATTTTTCTGAAAGAAATGCAAGCTCCTAAAACTTTCATAAATTATATCATTTTACATGTGAAGGATATAGGCTTGAAAAGAAGAATGACTTCCTTCTGAAATCCTCATAAACAATTTCAAAACATGCAAATTACAGGAAAAATATTTCAAAGAGCCTACATACCAGAACAGCTATTTTGAAAACTACTTCCATATTCCATATTTGAAAAGAAAGATGCAATAGAATAGTGGAAGCATTTGAAACTTCTTTCCATGACTTGGTTTTAAAGTTCCTTAAGCTAGGGCCTCCCTGGTGGCGCAGTGGCTAAGCACTCTGCTTTGGAGCTGTTGGCAGTGGCGACACGAGTTTGACACCCGGCCGGGGAGATTCCCACATGACACGGCAGACCTCTCCTGCCTCGTCCGCTGCTCCCCTCAGCAGTGTATTTCGGTGAATCTGCCTGTTCTGCTCCCCACTCTGTCTCTGGTGAACCCTCTCGCCACCCCACACTTCTGGCCTGTACCCCAGCTTGTATGCATAAATAAATAAATCTTTAAAAAATTAAAAAATAAAGTTCCTTAAGCTAAAAAAAAGTTCCTTAAGCTACTTCTCATCCTGTCACAGATCATGACACCTGTTTGCTATACTGTATTATTTTACAAATATCTTTTATGCTTAGGTCTTTAGACCTGTCAACCTAAGAGAAAACCAGTTTTTAGATCATTGATCATTGATGGATCCCTTAATTAATTTGCTATTTTTAAGAACACGCTTGGCACTCTCTTTCACCCACTTTGGGATTTGCTGTCACTATTACAAAGCAAATATGTTTTTAGCCAGAGCTCCTGATCTCCTAAGGGAAGCAAAATCAAGAGAAATTCTATGTAATTTTATACTATTGGGTAAAGTTGTTGCTGACCAATAAGAACTTCAAAAACTGAAAGATGCTTTAATATAAACCAATAGCTATCATTTTATCAACCTTTTTTTTTTCAAAATCATACATCTTTTAGGTCTCTTCCTAACAGATATTTGGTTCTTAATAAAACCTTGGTGAAAATACCCAAGAATATTCATGATTTGGTCTATAGTCAACCAAGAATGAAGGTATATTTTTCATGGTCCTCACCATACTGTATGCATGTGTGGATTTGTATAATTTGGTCCTTTCACCTTTGGCAAAATTCTATTAATTGTGCTAATTACAAAGTATCAAAGATGATATTTCTTTAAGGGAAAAAGATGATCTGTTCCATGTTAAGGTGAAATTCAGATTTTTCCATTAAAAGGCAAATTCTACATTTCAAAGGTTGGATAGGCTGGTTAAATTTAGAGCACTGGAAAAAATCCAATCCAAGAATAGTCTTTGACTTTAAGCTTGTAACATTTTTATTTGATAGCATACTGGGAAAAAATTCATTTTAAGCTCTTGCCATTTCACATATTGTTCTTCTGTGATAGGTGGATGGGTGCTGATAGTGATATTGGCCTCAAAACCATCTTCCCTTAAATGATCTATTTCAATGATGTCATGCCAGTTTAAAGAGATTTCTGTTTGCAAATGTTTATATTAAATCCATCTTCTGTGCCTCTCCAAATGTTAATATGCTCTCCTCTTGTCTTTGCCCAATTTTCAAGCCCCATCTTTAAGACTTTATTCTCCTTGAAATATGGCAAGGTCATAGTTACTCAAGTATAAGTACTCACTGCTGCAGCACGGAACTTTTCCTTCACAATATTTCCACATACGCACTGATTTCTAATTTATCCAGCTCTCATTTTGGCTCAGGAAATAACCCGCTGTCCATTTCCAACCTTGGACTCCCAGCTGCCATTTCTACAAATCCACTCTCTTTTATCAGTACTGCTCCAAATATGCATCAGAATCACTTGGAATGGTGATTTAAATGCCCATTTCTGGGCCTCAGCCCAGATTTAATGAATCAGAATCAAGGAGTATAGACTGGGGATTTGTATTTGTAACAAATTCTCCCCAAAAGATTCAAAAGTTTGGGAACTACTGCTCTCTGCTCAGTCAGCTTTCTTTAATGATGGTAACTTCATAACCTCTGCTAAAAAGTCATAGCATATTTTTGCTAGGTGCTCTAAAAGACTAAAAGCTGAAATCTGTGTCTTAACCCAATAGATGAGTGGGGAGGAATGTTCTGCTCCAGACTACCTTTATAGGACTGAGCTTGGCAGAAAATTCACCATCTTCAGTACAGGTCTCTCAAGGTCACCCTGTACACAAAATCCAGCTAGTCAATCCAGGAAAACAGAGTGGAGATCACCTAGGAGATGTTTATGGACTTGACCTGGAAGTTGTTTATATCACTTCCGCCCATATCCCCATGGCAAGAACCTGGGACTCCACCTCCATGCCCAGAAGTGCTAGAAAATGCAGACTGTGGGCAGTTAGTTCCCAATAACCACCACACACTATCAGTGTGGAGAAAAACAGTGATGGATCCTGGCATCTCTGTCCTAAATGTCACCCAGCAGGAAAAAAACAAAATCCATGATTCTGCAAGATACTGTGGAGTATCAGAAGCCTAGTATTCAAAGACCATTTCCAGAACTTTCTTCCCAAGCATGAAAGCTAGAATCCTTTCAAGGTTTATCTCTATCACAATTTGAATTCTTGATAATTATTTTTAAACATATTTTCATGATTATCATGAAATATAAGCTTATTAAATTTTGGAAAAACTAAATGAATAGTATAATACATAAAAATTATTGGGTATATATAGTTAATATATTTTTGATAGTAAAAAAGAAAGTTGTACACATATATACATACACTCATATATGTATATATTATATATTCATATATGAATATGACATATATCTGCCACTGGATTATGGTCTATGTTGTGTGTGTATATAACAAAATCCAGTGCAAGATATATTTTCCATGAACCTAAATCATTGCTTTGTGCCCATTTTATTATGGAGACATAGGGTGTATCAGCCCAAGAAAAACTCAGGACTATGTGGCCAAGTCAACATAAAGGCGATTTATGAATACCTTCTTGTGCCTTCTGGGGCTTATATCTCCCCATTCTATTTATTTCAGATAAAACTGAAGGGAAGAAATCAACAAAGTTTGAGAAATTGCCTTCTAGCTTAACACCACCAGTTACACTGAACAATTTTAACAGACATATTATTTTAACAGGCAAAGTATTATTTGGAAGTTAACAGTATATTTGAAGTTCTCAGCCTGAAAATGAACTATGAGTCATAATTTTTTGTACATGCATTGTTTTTTTTTTTTTTGGTCATTTTCTCAGAAAACTTTCAGAATCAAAAGTGCATTAAAGTTAATTTAGCTATTCAATTGTGTAACAAAAATTTGCTGAGCAACTATATACTAAGTTAAGGTACTCTCTAAACACTAAAGAGACAATGAACAATAAAGTGAAAAAGTGTCAAGAGTAGCAAACAGAGTAAGGTTATAGCTAGTGACAGGGGTTACTATATATATATATAGGGTAATAACTGTCTCAACTTCAGACTGTTAAGCAGAAGCCCAGTGAAGAGATGGTAGGCATGATGTCATTCATGAGAACACCAGGCAGAGATAAGAGAAAAGGCTAAAGCACTGATGGAAGAATATGCAAGAAAATCCTCCCTTATGATTTTGAATAAATGTTTCACCTAATTGGCAGCATCTATCTTGGGAAAAGCATCAGCTACCTGCTTTCGTTTGTGTACTGCAATGAAATGGTCCGTTAGGACCTGTGTTCGACCACAAAGTTATAGAAACGTAAAAATCAGATGCTTAAACGAGAATGGAAGACAAGTAAATGGAAGACAAGGAGCAAGTGGTGGAAGGCTGGTGCAGGGACCCCAGCATATGGGCAAGGTTCCTGTTCTCAGTACTTAGATTTCATCCTTATATTTCCCTCATAGTTACAGTACAGCCCCTGCAGCTCTAAGCATTCACTCTGCAATCCAACTAGAAGGAACGGTGAGTAAACACCTCCATCTGAATCTGCTGTCTAGCTCCCTACCCCTACTGACAGCTTCAGAGGTCCTGCGCCACCAGTCTCCCCTCGCAGCTTCTGCTTACCTGTCACTCGTTGATTGAGTCATAGGGCCCTCTTATGTGCCAGGAAGGCGAGGAAAAACATTTTTACCTGACTATATTGCTGTCCTCAACAGGATCAGGGTTCAGTACCGGTAGACCACTAAACTTGGGTCACCGTGGCTGTAGTTATAAGAATTATAAACAAATTCTCGACCTCCATCCTATAGCCAAAGAGGCCTTATCTAGCAATTATTTGTCCTCCCTCAGTTAAATAATCATTTTCTCAGTGTATTCATCCCTGACTTTTCATCTCTCTTCTTTGAGTCCCCACACATAGCTCATCATTTGTTATCTCCTGGGGTTGTTATAATCCCAGAGGGGGTCTAGAAATAGCATCTCTCTTCTTTGCACTGAGAAATAACACAGTAGCAAATGGAAACTGAGTACAATTTTCATTATAAAGATTAAGTTGGAAGGTGCAGTTTCAAACTTATTAGCCAATAGCTAATGCTGAACTCCAACACAAAGTAGACTTGCCTACCAAGTCTCTGAACTCCTCCTGCAGAAAACTCTCAGTCCCAAGAGACACACATGCTCGGTTATTTTTCACATATTTAACAAGATAAAGCCACTGTACTCATCCAGTAGCAGAATATTTCACTGACTGCCGCCATCCCCTGGAAGGAAGCCTGAGTGCAGGCAGTGCTCCCCAGCACCGTGGAGTCTGGTGCACAAGTGGTCCCAAGGATTGCACTTCTCTCATGCCTGTGTGTACCCTAGAATCTGCTTGAACCAAAAGAATGCATCACCCTAAACCTAAGCTTTAACAGATTTTCAGTTGCTCTCTTGAGACCTGTGAGCCTCAATGTTACAGTCCAGCTACCCTTCTGGAAGACCATGCAGAAAGGCTACTTAGAGAAGGAGGCGCCCTGAGATTACAAAGAAATTCCAACTGTCCCAGGTGCCCCCTAAGCCAGCTCCCTAAAGACTCACCTGCTTATCTGCAGTCACATAGTGACCATGAGCAAGACGAGAAGGACCAGCTAATCAGCCCAGCTGGCAAGATTGGAGCAAATAACTGGTTGCTTTAGATGGCAAGATTTGGCGGGTACTTTACTATAGATCAATAGCCGAAGCTAGTCAACATTGCTATTTCTTTGTCTACAGTATTTTTCATACTGTTTCCTTCTTATCCAGTCTGTTTCAGTGAATATTATCACTGACTTGAAATATTGGCAAGTTCTTAATAAATATTAGCTATCATTATGTAAGTCACTTTGTAAATGGCAAGTGTAAGTGTAAATATTCAGAGTAATAACCATTTGCAAGCACTGTTTGTTGCTAGTTGCCTACTCAAAATTCTAAAATGATACTTTGCCTTCCTAGCGATCTTCTAAAATTGTCATTTTTATGGTCTTCTCTCGGTTCAGTCCCTCTTCTATTTCTGTTCACCACCAAGCCTGTCTTCCTTATTTGCATACTCTTAGAAGTCCATGTGCATGCTCTTCCTGCCTCCTAGTATGAATTTCTTATCTACCCTGTATTTTGGTTTTTCCCTTTCTTCCCATTCTCCTGTTTCCAAGAAGAATCTTGCCTGGATTTTAGCCATTGGGCCTGAATAGCTGGTAGCCCCATTGTCTAATATTTGTAACTGTATGTCTCTGTGTAGGTGTCACCTATACTTGTCAGTATGTGTTACCTACACAGGATGATACATCAGTCGAGAACTGGTATCCTCCCCACTTTCGCATTTGCCAGTATTGAGAAGTCAGGTGAAAGTTGTCTGCCTGTCTTCACGGCCAGGTGAGCAGCCCCGAGTGGGAGGACACACTGCAGATTCTTCACCCTCAATGCAGCCATTTTGGACCTAAAACTCTTCACTGGGAAAATGAAAGCATCTAAAGATCTGTCAAAGATAAGTCTGAAGAATCCAAACTTCCAGGATTTGGGATTGGTAGCTTTCTAGTTGACTAGTCTTAGACTCATTTTAATGCTGCAGGAGAAACAGGCAACGTGCTCAAGGTCCAGAATGTTCTCAGGAACCCATAAAAATGTTTTACGTGTTTTTGTTCCCTAATCAGAAGGTAAAAATGAATTTAGGTAAGAGAAAAACAATAATATATAGTATTAATATAGGCATCTAGCAACACAGCAGTAAAATGTAATTTTTATTGTATTTTATTAAAGTCTCAAGCACCTAAGGCTCACTAAAGTCATAGCATGGTCCAAGATTAATGAGGCTAATTGTTCTAAAAATTCAGAAGGCATTAGGATTTCCTGAGATTCTTTTTTAAATGAATTCTCTGTCTTAACAGCAGGGATTCTGTTAAACAGAGCTAGAGTAAAACTCAGGAATCCGTATTCACAATGAACAATTTAGGTAATTCTACTTTATACTGAATTGACAAAAACTAAAGCAGCATAACCAGAAATGCAAAAGTTTTTGACTCGAGGGATCAGAGTTAAGGGATGGGACAGACAAGGAGTAAGTTGCTTTTTGTTAAAACTTTTCTGTCCTGAGTGGTATTAAAATGAGGTATTAAAATGTTGGCTCTATGTCCCTAGTATACTTAGTACACCCTTAAAATTCTCCTACCTGTGGGTTACTTAGTCTACAAGGAAAAAGCACGATTTGTTAACTATAAGTAAACCACTTCAACTATATACCAGCAAACAAGCTATATCAGGTTAACCTTGAAAAGAGCTGAGATTCTAGTGCACTATACAAATTGTAGCTGAGTGTGTGTACATTTGGGACACAGTGAATGAATGACTGAAATACTAAACAAAAATAATGCAGATTTCTCAATGAGAAGATAGAAAGTTTCTTTATTACTCTTTTTGATAGCACTAGATGCTTTCATTGCCCTAAAAGAAGAGTGAAGTCACATAAGGCAATGAGAAAATAAGTTATTTGTGTTGAAATGACTGAGGTTGAAGCTAGTTACCTATAACCCTTATACTCACTGAGTAAAACACTAAGACTCCACAAAGATGGACTGTCTGGGCCACCCTGGTGGCACAGGGGTTAAAGTCTCAGTGCTATCAAGTTATCACCAGTCACTGCAACATGAGTTCGAGCCCCAGTCAGGGACCTAACTCACATGGTGCAGCAGACCTCTCCTTTCTCACCCATCGCTCCCCTCAGCAGTGTATCTCAGTAGATCCAACTATTCTGCTCCCGAATTTGTCTCTGGTGAATCCTCTCATCCCTGCACCTCTGGCCTACACCCCAGTTCTTGTATGCATCAATAAATAAACCCTTAAAAAAAAAAAAAAAAGATGGACTGTTCTCCATGAGCAAGTAATTAATGTGACCACTTGTGAGAGGGTAGAGAAATGCAGTAGAGGTGTCTAATGTTTTGGGGAGCTGAAATTTATTAAGAAGTTCAACTAGACTGCCCAGCAAAAGTCAGCTTCCAGCCATGCTGACTCTATACAGGCCAGTAAATTAGCCTTTAATTAAGATGAATTGAATAACCACCAGAGGATTTATCAGGGGGCAGGGCTAGAGCAAAGCTAACAATCTTACCTCATTTTAAATAGTAATATCATCTTCCCTAGGCGAGACCATGACATGTACCACAGCATGAACTGAAGTTATTGGTTATTCCCTCCAAGTCCTGGAAAATACAATCCAGTGTTTCCTGATTGCAAAGTACCTCATAACATTCATTATTGTATCTTCACAACGCGCCTGTTGGGCAGCCTGGGGATGTGATTCTCATTTTACACAGGAGGAAACAATCAGAGAGAGATTAAGTAACTCACCCAATGTTCCAGAATGAAAGAGGACAAGTCCAATTTTGAACTGTGCATTTCTAGCACATCATTTAGCTCATTGCCTTGCTTGCCTAAAATCCTAAAATACATTTGACTTGTCTGAACATTTTAAAAGATATCTTAATTAGTTAAATTAAAGATGTCTGGCTAGACTTGAATGCTATTTCTTGTCTGCCTCCATCCCCATGGACATTTTCTGTGAAATCTCTTTTCTCAAAGACAGTGTTGATTTCCCTAGAAAGAACTGGGTTCTCGTCTCCTATTTTGGCTACCACAATACTCCCAGCCATGTGCACAGTGGCCATCTGGAAAAATCTGCTCCTAACTTCAGGGTGTATTACATCAGTTTGCCCTAAAAGTGTGTGCCCACTGGCACTGCTCTTCATTTTCAGAAGCAGTGTGATTTCTACTTGGGTTTACTTGAGATTCTGCCTAATAGCCAAAACAAACAGTGGTGCATAAGCCTCCATGGAGAATCTACACACATATTTAGAGAATACTCCCCCAGTGCTACTCTGTAATTTGTTCCTTTTCTGCAGATTTTGTTTTTCATAAAGAGTTGCTGAATTCAGCTTTTGTTCAGTGTGCTCATGACTACAAGATTTGGGTTTTTTTCTTTCCTTTTTTTCAGACTAAGAAATACTCAAAGGTGTAATCAGGTCCTTCCACAGTATTTAATTAGCCATAATTAAAAGACATCTACACAAAGCACAGTGTTTTCAAAGTCTTTTCTTCTGTTACATTGCTAATGAATTAAGGAATTAATTGGCATTGTAAGCTACAATAGAAAATGTCAATGAGAAAATTTTAACTGTCTTATAAAAATTATCCTTTTTTGTAGTTCATGTTCTGACACTGTATTAAATTCAATGTCATTCCCAACAGTAAAAGAAAAAACAAAACAAAACCAACAACACAAAAGCCAAGGCATAAAAATTGTGGGAGGGGGAAAGCAGAGAAAGGGAAAAGGAAGTTTCTATAGACCCATATTCCAGTAAGATTGCTTAAAATGATCAAATCTCCAACTATGGGGGCAGGGCACAACTGGGAATATTAGAGATAAAATGTATCTATTTTCATATCTGACAATCTTACTCTGTTGCTTAATATATATGGAAATGTTATACATATGATTAATTCTAACAATAACAAGGTCTCATGAAAGACAGTTTAATAAAGATTTTGAAAATTATTACCTCATGTTTCCATCTTTAGTCTTTCACAAGGCTATTTTCTAGGGGCATAAATCTCATCCTTTCATTCTAAATGCTATCTAGGGACTTGGATTTGGGCAAAAATACAGAAATCAAATATAACAAGTATGATAAATTAAGATCGTATATCCTGAATATGTGAAAACCTTAAACAAATCTGTAAATACAAAATACTAATGCAGGAGGGCAAAGGGCATGAATAGACAGAATCACATGCAAACAATACTGATGACCAGTATCCAAAAAATAGATCAATCTCAGTGTAATCAAAGAGATAAATATTAACTACTATACTATTTTAGGATTTTATTAAGCTCATAATATTCAGTGTTTGAAGAGGGTTTGGTACAGTGTATATTCTGACCCACTGGTGTTGAGACTACAAACGTTCTGTCTTTCTAGAGAACAACTTAGCTATATATATATATCAAAACTTTAGAAATGAATACATGCTTTGACTCAAAGTTACTTCTAAACATAATGGGATGCTACTCAGCAATGAAAATAAAGTTGCTAAGAGAAACAAGTCAGAAGGAGAAAAAAAAGACAGAGGAGCCAACAAAACTAAACCAAAACAAACTCTAGAAATTACTGCAGAATTGAGTTTACCAGAAGGTGAGAGCAAGAGGTGAGGAGTAAAGGGGGGAGCAACCAGTGGACTATGACGGAGGATTATGGGTGTTTTGGTGCTGGGCATGGTGTGGGAACATACATCTGAAGAGGTGTGAGCCCATACCCCTAATTATATAGTGTTGTATCAATTAAAATGATGCAATACTTAAAAATAAAAATAAAATACACTCAAATTTTTAGAAAAAAATTTTTTCCTAAAAAATTTTGGAAGATGAAGGACTTATATTGTGGCTTATTTATCATAACAATTATCATAATTAATTTTTGTGATATAAAAAGTAGATCATTTAAATCCTAACAGTAAAATTGAAAATATATATTCATCATAGATTTAGTCGAATATTATTTCAATAAAATATTTCTGAACAACCAATAATGACATAGAAAAGGTTTATGATATTGTTTTGTAGGAAACAGAATTTAAAACTATATTATTTTAATTTTTAGTTTTTTAGAAATAAAGAAGTTAAGAATACACTAAATTATTAAAAAGAAGTTATGTCTAGATATTTGAATTTACTGGAAATTTTCCCGATTTTTCTATAAAGAAAATACTCTATTTTATAGTTACAGAATATAAAATTGATTTTGTAAAACAGCAGAATTGTTATTTTTTTAAAGGAGTAAATACTAGAACATAAGAACTAGTATGAAAAAGAACATTTTTAAGTTACTCCTGCCACAATTAAATGTAACTGAAAATATGTACAATATTCCATCTCTACATCTGACGGTTTTAGTGACTCAATATTGAAACCGAAGATATATTAACATTGATAAGGAATTCTCTAGTAAGCTTAAAAGAACAAATAGCATCATCTACCCAATACGATCAGAGTCTAATTTCAAATTACCTTTAGAATTTTTAATTCTATGGTAAACAATTTGTAAATCCACTCATAACAATGCAATGTTGTATATGGAGGGATCATAGAAATAAAGATGAATCATGAATAATGATTTTCATACATATCAGTATATATGACCCTCATATGTATAAACAAAAATAATGCTTTTCTGATTAGAGATATGGAGGGATTAGAGCAAAATTCATGAAGCTGCCTGAAGGCCCTGAGAATTCAGGGAGGGCACCGTGACTTTGATTTTGTAGCTCTCGTTTCTACTTCTGAACCAAAGTCCAGAGTTTGTCCAGTGGCCAGGGGGGGCACTTAAAATAGTCTTTCTCTTATACACTCATGTGAGCCTACCAACATATTTGCTCTTAAAATTAAGTATAGCTCACCTGTAACAACAGCCCTGAACGTAAAGTGGGACCAGATTTTCACGAGAGGACATGTTGCCTACATCTCATCTGATGAATGGGTTACAAAGAATTTGCAGCTATTTACCATATTTCAATCAAAACCTTAATATAGATTCATATTGTTTAAAAAGCCAGTTGATACAGGGGCTTAAGAAGAGATGAATAACAAAAGAAAAAAAGAATAAAGGGGCTTAAATTGTCACAACCTTTTTGAGCTTTTTTTTTTTTTTTAAAAGATTTTATTTTTTATTTATACATACAAGCTGGGGTACAGGCCAGAGGTGTGGGGCAGCGAGAGGGTTCACCAGAGACAGAGCGGGGAGCAGAACAGGCAGATCAGAAATACACTGCTGAGGGGAGCAGCGGGTGAGGCAGGAGAGGTCTGCCGCGCCATGTGGGATTCTCCCCGGCTGGGCGTCGAACTCGCGTCGCCGCTGCCGACAGCTCCACAGCGCAGCGCT
>PVIJ01001476.1:0-197474 GCA_004024925.1 Scalopus aquaticus | reverse complement strand
AAGAGCTCAAAAGGCACTTCTCCAAAGAAGAAAAGCGGATGGCCAACAGATACATGAAAAAATGCTCAACATCACTTATAATCAAGGAAATGCAAATCAAAACCACTATGAGATACCACCTCACACCTGAGAGGATGGCACACATTAAAAATACAGGCAACAACAAATGCTGGAAAGGATGCGGAGAAAAAGGAACTCTGCTACACTGCTGGTGGGAATGTGAACTGGTCCAGCCACTATGGAAAGCTGTATGGCGATTCCTCAAATTGCTAAACATGGAGCTCCCATACGACCCAGCAATACCTCTTTTGGGAATTTACCCAAAGGACACAAAAGCACTAATCCGAAAGGATACATGCACCCGTATGTTCATTGTGGCACTATTAACAATAGCAAAGGTATGGAAGCAACCCAGATGTCCAAAAATAGATGATTGGATCCAGAAGATGTGGTACATATACACAATGGAGTACTGTTCATCATGGAAAGAAGATAAACACATGCAATTTGCCGCAACATGGATGGAATTAGAGGGAATCATACTCAGTGAAATAAGCCAGAAAGAAAAAGAAAAATATCGAATGGTTTCACTTATAACAGGACTATAGAGAGGCCAGGTGGGAGAGAGAGACTCAGCGGTGGGGGAGGGGGGAGGGGAGGATAAGGGCACAAAATGGAAGAGAGGAGAATACAGGGGACCATGGAGATGGATCACGGGTGAATTGGTGGTGGGCTGCCCAAGGGGAATACAAAATGTAAAAGACACAAATAACAATAAAAAAAAATGGAAAAAAAAATATAGATTCATTATCTTTAAATATGTAGAACTTTTCAGCTTTTCTGTCTCATGGTAATTTTTAATTGGTGTCTTTCTGGGAATTTGTCTTTTTCACCTATAGCTTAAATTTATTGTTGTAAAGTTGTTTGTTTTTAGGGTTTGTTGGACCTGTAGTGATGCCCTTTATATATCTTTGATATTGATTATTCATGTGTTTGCTTATACACTTAATGTGCACACATTCTCCCACCCCATCCCCTTTTTTTTTCTCAGTCTCTCAGTCTTGCGAGCCCTTTGTCAACTTTATTAGTCTTTTCAAGGTTTGGTTTCTATATTTCTCTGTATGTTAAGTTTATCTTTCTTAGTTTTTTCTTTTGTCTTTATCACCTTCCCTCTGTGTTTTTTTAGGTTTAGTTGGCTTTTTATTTTTAACTTAACAAATGCTTAGCCAGTCATCAGTTCTAACATTTATTTAAGGTCATATTGTGTCCTTTATAAATTGCTTTAGCTATGTTGCATAATGTTTGATAGGTAGAATTTTATAATCATTCAGGTTAAGATAATTTCTAAGTTTTTTTTTTTTTGTGTGTGTGTAAGACACTTTCTTACTTAGTTAAAAATGCATTGCTTAAGTGGCAGGGTATAAAATGAACACACATAAATCAGTTGCCTTCCTATACACAAACAATGAGATAGAAGAGGAAGAAAGGAAGTGATCCCACTTACAATTACATTTAAAAAATACCTAGGAGTAAACCTAACAAGGGAGATAAAAGATCTATGCAAAGAAAACTATAAGACAAATTGTTGAAAGAAACAGAAGACAGAAGAAATGGAAAAATATTCCCTGTTCCTGGATTGGAAGAATCAACATTGTCAAAATGAACATTCTTCCCAAAGATATATACAGATTCAATGCAATCCCCCAAAAACTATAAATGGCATATTCAAAGTACTGGAGCAAATACTACTGGAATTCATATGGCGTCACAAAAAAACCCTTAATAGCATAAGTAATTTTGACAAAGAAGAAAGAGAATAGAGATATCACACGTCCAGACCTCAAGCTATATTCTTAAACCTCAATAATTAAACCAGCATGGTATTGGAAAAAAACAGACACACAAACCAATGAAAAATAATTGAGAGCATATAAATAAAACTACACACATATGGACTGTTTATCTATGACAAAGAAGCCAAAACATACACTGGAACAAAGATAATTTCTCCAATAAATGGTGTTGGGAAAACTGGACAGCTGTATGCAAAAGAAAGAAACTAGACCATGATCTCATACCATATACCAAAATTAACTCAAAATGGATCAACAACTTGGATGTAAAAGCTGAAACCATAAAATACATAGAAGAAAACATAGACAAAACACTTCATGATATAAGCTTTCGTGATGCCTTTAGGGATTCATCTCCAACAGCAAGGAAAACAAAAGCGAACATAAACAGCTGGGAGTACTTCAGACTAAAAAGCTTCTGTACAACAAAAGAAACTATAACTAAAATGAAAAGATACCCTTTGGAACGAGAAAAAATATTTACACACCATATGTCTGACAAAGGACTGATATCAAAGATATACAAATAACTTCTGAAACTTTACAAAAATACAAAACAAGTAACTTAATAAAAAAATAGGCAAAAGAACTAAACAGACACCTCTCCAAATAAGATATTCAATGGCCAGTAGGCATATGAAAACAATGTTCACAATTACTTGGGAATTCCCACAATTACTTGTAGGAATGACCCATATTGAAAAGACCAAGAATAAGAAGTTCTGGTGAGGATGAGTGGAAAAGGGAGCCCTCTTACATTGCTGGTGGAAATGCAAAATGTTCCAGTCTTATGGAAAGCAGTATGGAGGTGTCTCAAGACATTATTAAACATGCCTCTGCTATTTGACCCAGTGATTTCTATTCCTAGGAATCCAAAAAATAAAAAAAAAACAAAACACAAAACCACTACTTTTAAATGAAACTGGTACTCCCATGTTTACTGCAGTGCTATTTACTAGAGCTAAACAATGGAAACAATCTAAGTGTCCCAGGACAGATGAATGGATCAAGAAGATGTGGTATGTATATGCAATGGAATACTACTCAGCAATCACAAAAGATAAACTAAGGCCATTTGTGGCTACATGGATGGAGCTGGAAGAGATGCTGCTAAGTGAATAAATCAGAAGAAGAAAGATAAATACCACTGGTGTCATTAATACATGGAATACAAAGTAACTATATTAATAACTAGATAAAGACATACTGACAAATTAACCCTAGATAGCTGACTACAAAACTGAAGCACCAAGGGGCTGGGGAAGGAGGTTTGGGGAGAGGTAAGAACAAAGGGGAAGATAGCCCAATGGTCAATGGTATTGAGATATGGGTGAGTTGGTGGTGGGTGCATTATGGTGGTAATATCTGATGTGGGTACTCTAATATTACCTCAATTAAAAATAAATAGCTAATTAAAAAAAGAAACAATGTGTTGATTAGTTTAAAGATAGGGGAATTTTCTAGTGATTTCTAATTTCACCCCACTGTGGTCAAAGAGTGTGCTCTCTAGTTACAATTTTTAAAAAAATTATTGGGATTTGCTGCACCTTTAAATGCTTGAGTATACATTCTGCTGCTGTGTTTGGCATATTTAACAACTTCTAGTTTATCAGTTATGCTGTTCAAATTTTCTATGTACTTCCTATTTATCTCTTATATCTTTATTTTATTTATTAATGTGTAAAGATCAGTTGGGGTATATTAAAATTTCAATTATGTTTGTGGATTTGTCTTTTTCTCCTTAATTCTGTTAAATGTTGACATATATTTTCAAATTAGGTACATTTAAATTTAGAATTGCCACACATTTCTGATGAGTTGAAATTTCAGATAGTATTGGCTTTTTCTCTTACAATATTTCTTGTTTACTTGGTATGAATTTTCCTATTCTTTTACTTTTAACTATTGTAAAACATAGCATGAGAACTTTTGTAAGAAGTAATGTATTTTATGTAATCTGACAGTCTACAGCTATACCACCTTGAATGTGCCCAAATTCATGACCTTAGAATCTTGTCTGACAATCTTTTTTTTTAAAGATTTATTTATTTTTGCATACAAGGTGGGATGCAGGCTAGAGGTGTGGGGTGGTGAGAGGGTTCAGCAGAAACAGAGTGGGGAGCAGAACAGGCAGATCGACCAAAAAACACTGCTGAGGGAAGCAGTGGGCGAGGCAGGAGACGTCTGTTGAGCCATGTGGGAATCTCCCTGCTGGGCATCAAACTCATGCCGCAGCTGCTGACAGCTCCACAGCACTGTGCTTATCCCATTGCACCACCAAGGAGGCCCCAATCTTTGTCTTTTGATTGAAATTCTTTGCTCATTTACATTTAATATAATTATAGATCTATTTGCTGTTAAATATACTGCCTTAATAGGGATTATTTATCTGACTTATTTTATATTCCTTTTTCCTTCCTTGTTTTCTTTTTATTATTCTACTTTCTTTTTCTATTAGGTTATATAATTTATAGATTTTGCTATTTTCTTAGTGTTCATTGTAGAGTTCACAACTTTCATCATTGACTATATAAAGTAGTACTTTATTTTCTTGGACAGTGTGTGGATCTTAGAACACTTTAATCCTGTTTACTCATCTCTTAGATTATAAGTATAGTAATTCTCACTATGTACACTAAAATTCACAACCTATTACTGTTATGTAGATTTTCCATCTAGAGATCTCTATCTGGGGTCATTTTATGTCCACCTGGAAGATATCATTTACTATTTCCTCTATGGTAGATCTGCTGCTGACATATCCTTTCAGCTTTTGCCTGTTTAAAAATTTTATTCACCTTTATTTTTGAAGAATGTTTTGCTTGGAGCAGAAGCATTAAATGCTGGCTCACCTTTCTCCGCCTTTCAACTTTTCTAGGTTTTTGACTCCCAAATTTCTAGTCATAGTATCCTGATGCTCCTTCAAAGAGATGTATATGTGCATGGACATATGCATGTGTTCATGTATATGTGCTTGAGTTTGCATGCATGTAGGGTTTATGTGTGTGAGTGTATATTTGTGTTTGTGTGCTTGTTTCTCCAGTTTTCCTAAATATTCTGAGAGGGAATGGGACTCAGAAACCTAGGCTGCCTTTGCTGGAAACAGAAGTGCAGGAGGCATTCAGCACAGTGCAGAGCACATCATCAAAAACTTAACAAATGTTGTTGGTTTTACTCTCCAGGTCTGCTTTATCTTACGGACTGTGAACTCCTTAAGGACAGTGAGCATATCTGAGTCTGTCTCTATCCTTACTCTTTGTGTTTAGCACAGGATCTTGTCATGACGAAGTCCTAGTCAAGTGACCGACTGTACTGTGAGTTCTGTGGTTCAGCTTTCACCTTGGAAGTCACTGTGCTCTTGGGCCAGGATTTCTCATCCTCAGTACTGTGGACATTTTGGACCAGATGATTAATTTTCATGGGGATCACCTGTGCGTTGTAAGATATTTTGTAACTTTCCTAGCCTCTACCCACTGTCTACCAACAGCTTTCCACCCTAAATTGTGACTACTAAAAATGTCTCTAGACATTTAGGGGCGATCTAGGGACAAACTGGAGCATGTGGTACTTAATGAGGGCTGTTGACCTGGACTCAGTGTTTTGCTTTGATGTTGCCTAATGTTGACTTTCCTCTAAACCACAGGTTTTGAAACTGCCAAGTCTTTTGCCCTCCATGGTGCACGTGTGATCCTGGCCTGCAGGAACATGGCAAGGGCCAATGAAGCTGTGTCACGCATTTTAGAAGAATGGGTAAGCACACACTTGGTTGTTGTTTTTCATGATGAAATGTAATAAACACATGGAGAGTTTGGTACCGTGCATAAAGCTTATTGCACTTGGGATAATGTTTCTTTATTTTTCAAGTCATATTCACTTTGATTATGAATGAATGGGTGAACAAACTATTATTATTCACACTCTTTTTTACAGTTCATTGTCCATGTGATCTGCTTTATTAGCTAGAGGTTTAAAAATGTTTACTCATTTAGCTCCTTTGTTAAGAATAATAGAAAGTGGTTAACACCCATGAATCAATCAAAAAGTTGTTATGCTTATGGTTTTTAGGATTACAGAGGGGAAGGATTTAACCTTGCTCTGGGTTTTTGCTTTTCTCTCTCTCTGTCTAGATGTTGGGTTGATATGTCTATGTATAAACATCTATTGAGGGCCTGCAGTGTTATTGGGAGCAAGGGTATAGCATAAAACAAAACAAAATCCCTGTCCTCATGGGTTTATCTTCTAGCTAAAAGAAACAAACCATAAAGCAATAATTAAGCTTAATATTTGGCCTAAAGTCAGGTTGTTATAAATACAGTGAAGGACAATAGAACAGAGTTAGAGATGTAGAGACAGTATGAACTATTTTAGATGGATTGGTGAGCAGAGATGGCTCCAAAGGTGTGACATTTTATCCAAGGCCGGAGGCAGGTAATGTAGCAAAGCATGTGTAAGTTAGGGAAAATACTTTGAGCCATGGGAGCAGCATGAGAGAAGGCTTGGAGGTCAGAATGTGTCTAGAGGATTCAGACCAGGGGTAGCGTGGCGTAACTAGAGCAGAAGAAGGGAGGAGGGTGCAGAGGTGCTTCAAGGGACTCACTCAGAGTCAGGTATGAGAAAGACATTAGCGGATGTGAGCCACAGAGTGGCGCCGGCTGCTTAGTTTTTTTAATATGACCACTGGGCTACAGCATGCAGTATGGACTGCATTCACTCACTTATTTGCCATTGGGTCATGTAAGGATGAAATGTGCCACCGTCTTGGGGGCTGGGGCTGTGGTGTTCAGGAGAAACAGTCAGTGCTACCATCTATTAAACTTTCAGCCTGGAATGGAAGACAGATAGAAAGAAAGGAACGTGGATATCAGTGTAAACTTGAAATAATGGTAATGTGGAGTAGAAAATGGTGAATAATGCTGAGGAATTGGGGACATTAGGAGTCCCCCAGAGAAAAGTTCATGTCCTAAGTTCTCAGGAAAGAGCAGGGGAATGGTGGGAGAAGGAACCAGCCGGCAGAGGGGACTGGATGTTCTCTGACCCTGGGGGAAGAGAGGGAACAGAGGGGAGGAGGAGGAGTAGACAGGGAGCGAGCATGGAGGGGGTTGATAGTTCTTGCCAAGCCTCTTTTCATTTTGTGAATGCCGGGGAAGATTTCTTGCCCTTTGAAGAAATAGACCATGGTTTGTTTAAGAGACTGTCTGGTGTTCCGGACCGAAAAATTATGAAAGTCAAGGAAAGGAAGATTTGTTTCTGCTTTCTCAATATATTTCAAATGCTGTATTTCAAGTTCAGTTTCTTTCAAATGAACCCTTATCTTGAGCTCACTGAAGTCATTTTTGGGGGGTTAAATTAAAAAGATAAACCAGGGCCTATTTTTTTTTCTTCCAGTTATGTTAGCATCTTTCTAACTCTAAAGTTAAAAAATGTAATAACCTCTTTTAGGTGATAAAATACCTAGGGAGAACAAATGGTAATATATACACAGAGCTCATATCTTTGTATGTAATGGGAGATACAAAATCAAAAGTGAAATTCCCTTCTTTGGAAAGAAGGTCCTGTCCTGGAAGGTAAATGCCATTAACCATTTCTTGTGAATTTTTTTATCATTAGCCATTTCATATGTATTCTTCCAGGAACAGCTTTTATAAATTGTTCCATATTTTGATTTTTTTCACTTAATACTATAGGACATTTTTTTCTTATCAGTATATCTAGATCTACCTCTTTTTTTGAGGTACAACAGTTAATTTATTCATTCATACTCATATAGCTCAAACACAAACTGTTTACTTTATTTAACAATGAAGTAGTAATAACAACACAATAATTTAGTTGTATCGAAGCCATTAACAGAGTAAAATAAAAACAAAGCTAATTAAGAGGCATTGCTTCAGCTCCAATTAATTATTGCCTTTAAATTAAAAATGGTAGGAAAAAGTACCATTAACTTAGTGCTTCTCAACCCCGTCTGTTCACTAGAGCAACAGAGGGAAGGAAGAGAATTTGTGCTTACAAAACGGCCACACCCAAGGGCCACCTCAGAACAATCCACTGAGAATCTCTCGAGAGTGGTGGCCAGGAAGAGATGTTTGGAGTGTTGTCAGTATTGAGAACTACAAGGCTAAAATAGTGAGCAATAAAAGCCATGCCTCCAAGCAATTCAAAACTGAGAAATTAAAGAAAGAAATATGATGAGTTTCTTTCCTGGGGAAAGGGAAATCATTTACTCACATCTCATTGTTCTTTATCCATCTTTGACCTCCTGTAGAAGAGTTTAACAAATACCCAAATTTCGAAGTTAGGCAAACTTGCTACCCAAATTGAAATTCTCACTTTACATTTAGGATACCTCATTGCTTTTAACTGCTACATGATATTCCATTGTAAGCTTGTACGCTATAATTTATTTAACCAGACTCCCTCTTGGTGAACATTTAGGTATTTTGCTATTTCAAGTCTTTTTTTTTTTTTTTGGTCTGAAAGTGAAGTCTCACATTTTCATCCAAAATTCGGTCTCAGCTATGCTGCGGGGAGCATTTTGACACATGCAGTTATGCGTCAGTTAGTGACATCTCTTCTGTCAACAACAACATAGTGGTCCCAATAGGTGATGCCATCTAGTGTAGATGTGAAGTTAGCTGTGCCAGCTGGGTTTTTGTGATTACACTGTTTGGCATGCATGACAATGAAATTCCCCAGTGACCAATTTCTTGGAAAGAAACCCCATCATTAAGAAACCCACAACTGTACTTATATGAGTCCAACCACAGGGCAGAACTTAAGCAGTGGACTTGGTAACTCAAGGTCAAGTGTATTTAAAAATCTGGTTGCTGTTTCCCAGTTGTTATCTAGTTGTGTGGTTCCAGTTTCTGGTCCACTGTCAATGTAGACAGCTACAGAGAGCGTCAAACTTGTAAAATTTTGCCCCCAATAATATTTAAATAGAGCATCTCTGGAAAGCTTTTAATGCCCGTGTTGTTAGCAGTCCACCATAGGAGGTGTGGACTGTTTTAGTCACATCCCTGAGTGGTTACAGACCAGTGTCCTTTGCCCCTGGGACAAGATCCTCATGTTTTTCTGGGTGTTCAGGGAACCCATAGGGTTGACTGAGTAGCAAGTTTACCCTCCTGTGTTCAGGAGGGACTGGGCAATCTCTTGTTCAGCAGTGTTGTTAGGATGTGGGCATTCCACAGGGGTTCTGAGTCTGGGACACTGACAAGTGGGACTGAATCCCTACGGCGATGTGTTTTATTCTATATGTATTTATTGGAGTGGTTTTGTTGCTACTTACAGTGGTCTGGGATGTCCCAGTCTCTGTCCTGAGATCTGATGTATAAATGTAAGGAACAATAGCTGATCGGGAATCAAAATGCAGTTTGTGAAGAGCCACAAGACCCAATGTCCAACACTGAACAGAGCCCAAAAGCCTAGGCAGGCTCCCACCTCCCCTTCCTCTTGTTTTATTATAGTTTCTAAATTTTAAATACCTAGAACTTGGGAACTTATGCTTCTGGTCCGGGGAGGAAGGAGGTGAATAGAGCTAGGGCCTGAGCTCCTCCACTTATCTACCAGTCATGTGCAGGAGGAAAGGGGCAAGTCTGCTGCTAGGGCTGAGCAGGGGCTGAGAGAAGGGAAGGGATGCTTTCGAGTACCAGCCTGTCTTATATGTGCCAGACCTTTACTGAATCTGCTCGTCAAACGTGAACCAGAAAGTGTAGGAGAGTCCCTCCAGGGATCTCAGCAGAGGTTCTGAGACCTTCCTTACCTTTTGCCCGGGACTGAGATAACCAGTGCCTCAGACAGAAGTAGGCTGACATTTGAAGAGGGGCTGATGACCCTGCCTTGATTCCCCAGATGTGTCTTGTAACCTTTCCCCTGTCATAAGGGAGGAGGGACCCAAGTACATGGCTTTGGTGAGAAGAGTTGTAACCCTAGCTTTCCCGACTTGTCTTTTTTTGGCATAGACTTCAAGTCTTTTTAGAGACTGGTTAAATGGTCTGCCATCAGCACCCAGCTGCTGTGGTTTCTTGAAGGGCATTTAGAGGCTGGAAGCAAGCAGGCTGGGTAGTCTTCAAGATGCCTCTGGACAAATGTCCCTTGTGATAGAGGGGGGAATCCTCTCCATTCGATAACCAGTGCTATCAAATATGATGTATATTGATGGTGAAAGATTAGAGACTGACTTGCCCTATGACCTTCGGCAAGTTTCTTAACTTCTCTAAGCCTCAGTTACTTCATCTGTGAAAACAAAATACTAATGAGTATTTCAGGTAGGTAGGTGGCCTTGTGTACATGCCCTGACTATGTATAAAGTGTTTAACGTGTTGCTGGGGGTAGATTAAGGGTCAAGTAAATGTTAGGGACTGCTATTAATAACAATGGCAATAATTTCTTATTCGTACATGAAAGTACAAAGTGGTGCTGACTTTCCTTCGCCTCTCCAAGCGGCTGACAGCAGAGCTGTGGGGAGGGTGTCCATCAGCGTGATTCAGATGGAGCTGCAATAAATTCTTTTTCTGTCTTCATATGTCTGGACTCCTACATTTTAATAGATGTGTATTTAGTTTGTTGATTAGTATTTCCCAGTGTAGCTCATGTTAGCACTCAACTGTCATTTGAAAATCCATCTTAATTATTTATGTGATTGCTTTTTCTTTTGTATTTACAACGAAATACACTTTGCATATATTTAGGAAAGATGATTAAAGGATCAGTCATCAGGAACAGCAAGCAGCGGTTTATATCAAAATGGTTATTGAGAAAGCAGGGAGATGAGGGGTAAAAAGAAAAGATTTATTAGTCAGAGGTAATGGGATATGCATGTGTTAGGGAGAGAGCACACGCCACGCAGTTCGATGCAGGAGAGACTGAAGTGTAATTATTCTGGTTTTTCAATAGGGTTGATACCAGGCCTATTTATCTAGTTGGAGTGAAAACATGTGAAAAGCTGGCAGTATTATGTCCTATTGCAGCCTCATTGATAAGCATTGGGAATGGTGATTTTAATATTTTTAGACATGGTGTACTTGGTACCCACTAATGCATGAGGCACGCAGTTGGGCACTTTGCTGTGCTCTCAATAGATGTGATACCCTCTGTTTTCATGTCATGATATTAAGGACTGGGATACTGAATAATAAATTGCTTGCACTTATAAGACCATTCAAGAAATCCAACTACTTTTAGTTTCCCTCAAATACATTCAGCAATTTTATGATGTGGTCTAGCTTTGTGTTTGTGGAATTTCTCCCAGCCTCTTTGATAAGAACAACTTAAATCTTTTAATTTGCCTTTACACACTGAAGGCCTGAGATACGAGGTTTTCTATTTTGCACCGTGTGTGCGCGTGTATTGCAGGAAGGCAAGCAGCGTACTGGATGGGTAATTTGCAAGCCTTATACCCGACTAAGCTGGCAGCTTGGCTTGGAAGAGACGACTGTTATCAATGCATCACAAGTTATAAGGTTCATCCCCATTGTTTTGAATGATCTTTCACTAAACAAAAATATAAAAACACTTAATATTATTAATAGTTACAGATTATTGGGAAAAGTTCATCCTAAATCAGCCACTAGATTTGTTCCTCATTTCTTTACTCGAAAAATTGTTTTTATGTATAGTATTGGATTTTCAATAAATAAAGTATGAGATAAACAAGTCTGTGACCCAGCAAGAACTATATATAAACCACTTGCTGAGATCAATAAGCACACATACACATACACATAAAGATAAAGTTTGAGCGTTCTCCCTTGGGACAGTTTTGTGTATAAAATGATAGATTATTATCGTCACCTGCAGTTGGGCTTGGGTGTTCATATTTGTCTCTATACTAGGCACTTTGCTTAGCATTCAGCAGTTAAATACTCGTGATGTGGTAAACCCACTTTGCAGATTAAAGATTGGAGGCTGGAAGAGGGAAAAACCTAGCCCATCCTCACGCAGCTGGGGGCAATGTGGGGCACCCAGGCTTTGAAGCCCACTTTGCCCGACCGCAGAGTTACCTTGTTACCCAATCCCAAATTCCTGGTGTGTGCTGTGTCAGAATGACCTCTCCACCTCAAGGACCTTGTCAATGTTGTGTTCAAGGAGATGTGTGCGTTTACATGTGCCTGCTTCTCTGTTCATGATATGAGAGTAGCTGTGGTTTCTGAGGAAAGGGAGCTTTCCTGGGTGGTTTGTTGACATCTGGTGGCATTAAGGAACCTCACCAAAGGAAGCTGTCTCCTTCCCAGGCTTTCATTCTAAGTGGTACACATGTACTTACTGTTCTACTTAAGGTGCCTATTTGACCTTTCTTATCAGATAATAAATTATTCATCCCCCCATGGACATCATAGGGTGCTAAAATATTCTGAGTTTTCTCTGTCTCTGGAATGCCTGACACTTCCGTGTGGTGCTTCTCTAAGATTTTCATTTCATTGCTCCTTCTGAAAATTCTGCATCGATGTAGCCTTGAATATCATTCATTGTGCTTTGATCACTGTCTCTGTGTCTTTTTATTAGGTTTTGTTTTGTTTTATTCCTGACTGTGCAATCTGGAACTGACTCTTTCAAACTTTACTCCACTGTAACCTTTGTGTAATGAGGGCTGTGATGAACCACAGTTTTAAAGAGTGAAAGTCAAACCTAGGTGGCTAGTTCCCAACCATCCCTCCCGATCATGTGGAACCCAAAGCAGATGCATCCCTACGTTAAGATGGGGTCCCCTGAGTTCTTATTAAGCAATTTTGACATAGTTTGAAGAGATGGATTTCATCTTCAGATGGTATTCAGCCAGTGGCTGAGAGGCCTACTTCTGGCCACGATACATTTAGGCTCCATTATTTAAGAGGGAAAAAATATGCTACAGACGGTTTTTCATATTTATTGTGGGGCACTTACAGAGTCTCAGACATAGCAGGTGTTTAAACAGAGGAGAACCAGTCCTTGTGCCGATAAAACCTCGCACCAAGGACAGATAGACAGCCTGAGACGAGGCAGTCTCAAATGGAGCAGCTCATGCTGGAATAGACAAAGGTTCATTTTTTTTAAAAAAGGAAAATATAATTGATAAACCTCTAGCAGGACTGGAAAAAAAAAAAGATGGAAATGAAAGTGAGGTTTCTACACATTCTTCCCCCCTCCCAAGTTATGTTTATTGAGGTATTTCAATTAAGTGTATCTGCTTTGGGGGCTGTGGGTTGAAACCTTCACAAATGTGAATTTTCACACCATGCCCACCACCAGTATCCCAATAATCCTCCACCATGACACACTGGGGCCCTTCCCACCCCCCACCACCTTGTTCCCCTTCCAGTTACCCCATTTCTGCAGTCAGATGTCAAGGGTTTGTTACTGGTTTTGTTTTGTCTGACACTTTGTTTTGTTTCCTATATTCCACATGTAAGTGACACCATCAGTATATTTCTTTTTTTTTCTCATTTATTTCACTTAGCATTATCCCCTCCAGTTCTAGCCATGTTGTTGCAAGTGAGAAGAGTTTACTTTTTTTTATAGATAGGTATGTTCCATTGCATACACACACACACACACACACACACACACACACACACACACACAATCACATTTTTATGATCCACTCCTCTGTCCTTGGGCTCTTTAAGCTCAAGCATATATTTTAAGCAGACTAATTTTTATTTGATAGGGAGGCAGTCCAGTGGAGTAGAGGGGACCACAGCTTTGGCGATATGGGGTTGAATCCTGGTTGGAACATGTGTTCATCGGATATCCCTAGCTAAGTTGGGCATCTCTTTGGACCTTGGTTTTCCTGCATGCAGAGCAGTGGTAATAAAGTCCCTTAGGGTCTCACACTATAAGGATGAAGTGAAATAGCGCACATGCTATAGAGCATAGACTTAGAAACGGTGGCTTCTGGCGAGGCCGTCTTGTTCACACAGATCCCCGAAGCCGACAAATAGACCCTCAGAAGTCTTGCTGGAAAATGTGCTCTTCTCCTGGCACCTCTGTTTATCTTCCCATCACTGTGTCAGCTAATGTTAAGAGGAGCTGAGGGGAACAGCAGGGGGCTCGTCCCTTCCCTCAGAACAGAGCTGTGACTGGCTGTGTCCATGGTGTCTGTGCCCTGATCTGGAGCTGGCTGGTCTCTCCCAAAGGCTGGGATTAATGAGACTGAGAAGCAGAGCCGGTGAAACTACTACCCCTCAGTCAACTGGGGGTGGGGATGGGGGTACAGCTGTACCTGGATGTGGAAGACCCTAGAAAATGAAGACCTAGATAGGTCTGTGGTATGCTTTAAAATCTCTCCTCATTCTTTATCAACCTCTGTTAGGCGCTAGAGCCTCTTTCTCTTCCCCTTGAGTGTGGGCTGGACTCAGGGACTCACTTTGCTGAATAGAATGTGGCAGGAATGAAAGCCTAGGACTTCCAGAGGGGTCCTAAAAGGCACAAGTTGTCCTCCTTGCTGCCATCTCCAACCCCACACCCCTGGCAGCAGCCAGCTACCCATCATGAGGGTGCTGGAGTGGTCTGGTGGAGAGAGGCCTGACAGACAAGAACTGTACAGCCTTGTGAGTGAACCCTCCTGGGCTCCCCCAGTCTCGTCCAACTTGCAGATGGCATTGCCCTGGCTGGTGAATTGACAGTAGACTCCTGGCAACACTACCTAGAATTTCTGACCTGTAGAAACCTACTAGCCCTTACTTCTTTAAGTCAGACACTGTGGGGAAATCTGTTAGGTAGCAGTGGATAGCGACTGCAGGGCCGCGACCTCAGGGGAAGAAGGACTTCTAAGGGAAACAAGACATGAGGACTCCCCCAGTGAATGCCTCTACATACCCAGAATCTAAAGTTCTTAAGGCTGCACCCACCCCCTGCTCACCTTGTCTGAATCCTTTCCAAGTGCAGACCATTTACATGCCTCTGGTCTGAGCAGATAGCACCCGATTTTGGCTTACCTCTCCAGTGAAGCCCTCTTAATTAGAAAGTTCTTCTTTATATTGAAGGCAGAAGCTTCTTTCATGTGTTGTCCACCCACTGGCCCTGGTTCTGCCCTCCCAGTTCCACTGGGGCTGCCATTTCATCAGAACCCAACTAGTACTCATACCTCTCAAATTCCCTTAATAATAAATCCAAAGTTATTGAAGATATTGGGTTACTAAAAGTTGGCAGTGAGGTTGGCTCTTCTCATTTCTTTGCAACCCTTGTCCCCCTTCATTATTGGGGTTTGGGATGTGCATGGTAAGGCTGGGCGGCCGGGGAGCATTCTGTGTGCTTCAGTTGGTCAGCAGGTGGCAGATGTGGAGCCCAGACCTGCTTTGCTTTCCCTGAGTTAATGAGTCACTGTGAAAGAGGAGCACATTCTCCTTGTAAATGACCAAAGAACACTGCACTCATTTACCTGATGGTCTCATAGTCCAACTGTTCCAACTACGATGTGATCTGTAAACTGGGTAGCCGAGAGAAACTTCAATGCATCTTTGTAATGGCTTTGTTGTTGTTTATTGAGAGGGACTAATTAACTTTGATTATTGCACTAATATTATGGCACTTTGACAGCCCTTCAGATTTATGACTCTGGGAAAATAAACAAATGAAATGCAGGTGCTGGAGCAGAAAGAATAAGTTATTACTGAACTTTAATTACTTGGAATGTGTAGCCAGGAGAGAATTAGTTGATGAATTACAGGGTGCTTAAAATCTACATCAAATTGTAAGCAATATGAAGACAAAAATGAAAAGGGGGGGCCTGAGAGGGTGCTATTTTTAAGGCAGGAAGGGATAGGGCACATCTGTAATGGTCTCAGTGGCGCTTCACTGATTAATCCCTGTGGTTTCCAAGCCTGCTCGAAGCCTGGTCCTGGCTCTGCAGCATCAGCATCACCTGAGAACTTGTTAGAAATGCGAATTCTTGGGCCCCACCCAAAGCTCCCAGTTTCCAGTCTCTGGAAAATGGGACCCAATAATCTTCGTGTTTTTGTGGTCTCTCCAGGAGTTTCTGATGCACACAGAAACTGAAAGGCAGTACCCCCAAATTCTCATGCTTTTGCTTTTATTGTTCTGTTGTTTGTAAAAGGTCAGGTACAGATTTTTAGCTCTGCTTACAAAAATCAAACGTTCTTTTTTTTTCCCCACTTTTTTTTTACTTAAAATTTTTTTTATTCTTTTTTAAATTTAATTTACATCCTTTACATTACTGTATATCCCCCATAGGTTTCCCACCACCAATTCACCCATGAACCATCGCCATAGTCCCTTGTGCTCTTTTCTCCTCTATTTTGGTCTCTCTTGCTCCCCTCCCCTGTAGAATATCTCTTCTTTGTGGTTGCCTGCCAGTTTTTGCTACTTAGTTTACCAGCTAGTACAAAGATTTTGAGACTATTTTAAAAACACATACAATTATTTGTTAAGCATCACTGGCTAGGTATCATGGGGAACAGAGGACCATTTAGGATGTCATCATTACCTTCAAGCACTTTACAAGTGAGGTGACACCCCCAGCCTATAACCCATTCCAGAGCCAGGAGGCACCACCAGCAGGGTGAAAGACACCTGTCCATGCATTTCAGAGCAGGATCCTTGAAGAAAAAAGTGTTGACAGGTTGCAGCCAGCCCAGATGGTGAGGGCACACTCCATGGAAGGAAGGGCATGAGCAGAGCACCTGTGGATCCCAGGAACCTTACTGTCAGGTGTGGACCTAGGGGGAGTCTCTTTGGAAAGAGGCCAGAAGCTGCCAACAGAAGCCCAGCCATTCAGGATGATGGAGTCCCTTCTCCCGGGAGCGTGGACTTCTTTTCCTAGCACCTGGTGGCCCTTGGAGCACCAGGTGGAGGTGATACAGGCTACACCCAGCGATGCAGAAGTATAACCTTGCAGACTAGGCCCTTCAGGGGCCATGGAGGGGTGGTGGCCTGCTTCAGCCCGCAGTGCATCAGATGGCAGCTGTGAGCTGGGAAGGATATGAAGGATACTGAGTGTACTTGCTTACTTCCTGGCATTCAAGGAACACCTTTGAAGCCCTCAACTGAGTCCCAAAGGATAGAAAAATGATCACCTCTCCAGTGTTTCTTGCTCTGAAAACCTTTAACACATGGGGGTTTGGGCAAGGTCCCTTACTCTTAGAAAACTCTGTGGAAACAGAGAGAAACATGTTTTCTTATCTGCAACCCTCTCCTAGGAGTAGGATGATTAGTTGACTTATGGCTGAAACCAGAAAGTGTTAAGAGGGTCCTTGATAATTACATTAGGTGAACAGGTATACATCATGGATGAAACTGGGAATTCTGAGCCACCTACTTAGGAGCAAGCAGCCTTTCTGATACTAATGAGGGCCCCCTGCTTCGTTGGCCAGGCTGGACTCCATATGGAGGGGTGTGGTCTGGCCCTGCTGTTGGGGACAGGAGCCTCACACTGGCCCCTGACCGGCACTTCCTGGCTAGCTCCTATTACTACTAGCACCTGCCCTTAAGATGTTGCTGCTTTTACTCCTGCAGAACCCCGGCCCGACTCCAACCCAAGGTTGTCTCTGTTTCATGGGCTGTAGCAAATGTAACTGTGACTCCAGATCTCTTGTCATCAGGCAGGTTCCTACATTTTCATTACAGAGGTCCTTCCTTTCATAATATTTCTCCGACTGCTTAGAACCTTCCAGGTGGAGACCTTCCTCTGACGGACAGTGTTGTGTACTTGAGGAGTGGGAATAAACTTCAATGTTAGACTGAGCCAGGCCCTTTTTACAAGGTAGATCTTCTACCCCGAGTTCACACCTGGTCATTTAGAGGTAAATGAACTTCATTTTAGAGTTGGCTTCTGCTCAGGTTGGTTGAGAGTTTGTCTGGTCTGTCCCTGTGAATAACCAAGAGCTTTGTCTTTTCAGCTTTGGGTGAATTTGCGTCGTTAGAGGAAATGCTGGGGCACTTTGCAGTGATATTGGTGACATGGTCTTGTTTCAGAGATGAGTCACATCCTTGCAGATCAGCCAACACAGATGTTTTTGGGGTGACATAAAAGAAAAGTGGAAATACCTCTACATTTCTTTAAAGGATATTTTAAAAATCAAGTTCTTTTTAGTTATGTATGTGACCCATTGGGTTTTGTGTGGCATTTTTAGCCATTATTTTTAGGGGATACAGCAAAAATGTGAGCCAGTTGACACAAGGATAAAAAAAGGAAGAATTCAGATAGGAATTAATTGAGTCACTTGTCTTTTTAGGGAAAGATATGCCTTAACTAATCACATTTGAATCTACTGTAGTGATAACATGGCAAACTCTTAGGATTAGAAGGGGCTTTTTGAGGTCATTACCCACTTGATAAGTTAAAGAACTGAGGGCCAGAAAGGGTATCTGTGCAGGCTTATTCACACAGTTATGTCCTCTTTTGAGATAAACCTCATGCAGCCCATTTACCTGTCATGGGAAAAAAATGCATATATATATGCATGTTTTAAAAAGAACAAGAACATAGACTTGCTCATAAGACAGGAATTAAAGCACATAATTCTTTTTGTTCTTGTAAGAATGGCTTGTTTAATTCTTACTTTTGTAATGATAATCATGATGGTGGTGGCGGTAGCTAGCTTTGCATGCCTACACTGTGCCAAATACTCTAAATGATTTAGTTCAGCTAATATTTATGATAACCCTATGAGGTAGCTACTATTATGAATCCTACTTTCAGATGAAGATATGAGGCACAGAGAAGTTTAGTACCTTGTGCAAACTCATTCAGTGTATAGACAGCAGAGGTTAAATCCCACAGGGGACAGAAGCTTTGCTTGTTGCATTCCTGTTAGCATTTCCCCAGCGTGTAACATAGTGCCTGGTGGGTGGGAGAGATTCAGTAAGTATTTGTTGAATGAATGACTGAGGTACAAGGTTGAAGTTGACCTGGGCACCTGTCACTGTGGGAAGGGTCAGTTTGGATGTTTGGCTGGTTGGTTGATTTTTGGAAACCAGACCAGCAGCTGGTACAAATAGCCATATTATTTTCATATTGAATGTTACTGACCTGCTCCCAATTCTTCAAACTACCTTCTTGCTTGCTAAAGAGTGACTCGTTATTTGGAGGACATTGTGGCAAGCATATTGCATTCCAGTTCTTTGGAAAGTACTGATCCTGATTTGGGAAATCTCCATTAACCAGCTTCCCCAGCTATTCTGGAGAAGTGGGAGTTGGCTATAATAAGGAGTGGACTCACAACGGAACTCAGTTTCGAAGGACAGGAAGTGGATCATTTTGAAATGATCTTTGGAAAGATCAGCTCAAAAGACAGAACCTAATTGCTGAGGGGATTGTATGAAAGGGCTGCTGAATGGATCTTTCCTTGAGAGAGTCTATAATCCAGACAGGTCAGGTTGCTCAGAAATCAGCAACTGCTTTAAACATTAAGAGGCCTGAGATGAGGATTTTGGACGTAAATACAGAACCCATCTCATTCGGCTTTGCTTTTCTCTTCCTTTTCAGTTAATAAGTAATGGTCCTGAAGTCGAGATAAATGCATTCTGAAAGGGGGATTAAGAAGAGAGAGACACACAGAAGGGGAGAGAGAGAGAGAGCGAGAGAGAGAGAGAGAGAGCGAGAGAGAGAGAGAGAGAGAGAAGCAGAGATACAGAGGGGTGGGGGATAGTCATACAGAGAAGAGAGTCAAACAGACACATTCACAGAAGAGATGGAGACACAGAAGAGGAACAGAGCTGAGGACACACACACACACACACACACACACACACACACACGGCCTCTCAGAGTACTTTCATGATGCTTTTGGGTGCCAGGTTCTGTCTGGTGGGTTTGATCACGGTTTTCAGCATTCTCTGATCATTTTTGCTCAGAAAGGAGGAAATTAGAATTGTTGAGCTATGATTTGTTTTAATCAGAAAGAGATTGTCTAACATAAATCTCTTCGTGAGTGCTGGGAAAGCCCTAAAGCAGCCAGGAAAAAAATATCAATACTTTGCAAAGGAGGAATGATTGTTCCAATTCATGGCTTAATTGACTTTAAGCCTTAATGAAACTCCGACCAGAGTGGACCGTGCACGCTTGGCAGCTGGGATCAACACTGATGCCTACACTGGGAGAGGTGGAATCTAGGGTGGCTCTTGAGTTCTTGGCTATTGATGCAATTTTCTAATTGAGGGGGGCTACTTAATACCAGATAATCATTCCTTTCTATGAAGAGAATACTTTTTTTTTCTAACACAGTAATTTATTTTAAATTATAACTTTCTCCATTGGAAGCATTCATTTATGTTAGATTATCGTTCCCCAAGTGAAATTTCACTGATGCTATATAATTAAATATAGATTTTTAAAAAAAGATAGTGTATGTTTTAAATTTGTAAGTGGCCAAACTGGGGGTATATAAAGATTTTAAGAAGAGTAAGTAGCCCACCCAATCAATGTGAATGCTGCTGGGAAGGATTCATGTGACATCACTGTGTCCCCGTTCCCCTCGGGGCACCTTCTTGGGAAGGGTGCTAGCAAGCGCCTACTTCTGGTCTAAAGGCCTGAGCTGTGACAAGTGTTACATGGACATAAGTAACAGACTAGGGATCTGGGCTGCCTGAGTTTGAATCCTAGTTCTACCACTTACCAGCCAGGTGACTTCACTTCTTGTTGCCTCAGTTTCCTCATCTGTAACAGGGGGATGGTAATAGTACCCAACCACAAGGTCATTGTGAAGAGTAACTGAAGTCTTGCATGCTAAGTGTCTGGAATGGAACCTGAGTGACTAGACAGTGCAATACAGGTGCACTCCTCATCTCTCCGTGTCTCAGCAGAGAAGGATTCCTCTTCGTAGAAGAGCTCAGCCGAGCTTGGCCACTGAACCAATGCCTCTGTCCTGCGAGCCTCTACCCATGGATACCTTCCCACAAAGCTTTCCAGGACTGCCCTTGCCTCTCTCCTGCCTCACTTCTGCCCTTCGCTCAGCTAGCTACCCCTTTGTCTGAGCCAGGTACTGCATCAAGCCCTAAGTATGTGGCAGTGACTAAGAAAGCAAACATTCCTGCCTCCAAGTAGCTTATAGTCCATATTTGTTTTAAATATGCATCCATCATAGGCCTGATGGGATAATGCATTGATTGCCAGTGGTCTGTCCATGACTCTTTTTTATCTGCATGGCATATCCCATTAGAATCTGGGCACATGTAGATGCACGTGCTGCTGTCCTTGCCCTCAGGAAGTCTAGGTGTGGCCACAGGTACGAAAATTACCACTACTACTGCTACTAAGTCAACACACTATTAGGTGTGTGTGCACGTGTGTGGGGGGGACATGTGGGGAGGAGGAGGGAAAGGCCTGGTTAATGACCCATGCTCAGAAGTGCTTGGGCAGGGGCAGACATGGTTGCCCATGCTCCCCGCCTTTGGACGGCATTGGACCCCAATGGTGAGAATCACAAAGGTTTTTCTTTGACTCCAGCCATCTCGTCCATGATCTCAAGCACAGATTTTAGAATCAGCCTGATCTAGTTTGGAATCCTGGCTCTGCCACTCAAAGCACTCCTTGTGCCTCTGCTAATCTTGGGATATTGTACCCTTGCCTCAGAGGGTGCTTGTCAGGAGTAAATGAGGTAACAGTGCAGGCCCCAGGCCTGTGTTCAGCGAGTGACACCTGCCAGGTGCCGCTCCCATGCCAAAAGCCTCACCACTTGGGGTTCTAACCCATCGAGGGGCTTCTGCCCCCCGCTCTTTCTACCCTCAGCCCTGCTGCCCCTAAGGGGCTGGCCTCCTCAGTGCCAGACAGAGCCTCCACTGGGTAGATTGGCTTCGTGCTCAAACAAACCTTCCTTGCTGTGCTATTGGATTTTGTAGGACACTGACAGTTTCCAGAAACCTTTGGTCCGTGAGCCAATTTGGAGAAAATTGAATCCTTCTCTGTGCCTCTCGGCTCACATCCTAAAAGGCTACACAAACACTCTGGGCAGGCTTCAGCAACTCCACATCAAGGACTCCATCACGGCTTCGAAATGCAAGCAACCCCCGTTGCTCCCTGCGTGTGAAGCTGGATTCTGCGCTTGGCACAGACCTCGCAGTAGCAATAACCCTTCCTCCCACCGCAGCAGAAGGCCCTGTGAAAGGCAGAATGCACTTAACACACGCGCTGCTTCCCCCCGCCGATGTGAATGAAAAAAAGAGCAGGAGCTGTCAGGACCCCAAATGCTCAGATGCACTTCCAGCTGCAGGGCTTTTGAAGTCTTCAGGGAAGTGGTTCCCTATTCTGATTTGTGGGGCCGGGCTGGGATATCGCCCTTCACTCTGCAGATCCTCTTCTTGTTAGAACCAACCAATACAGTGTTCACCTTCTCTTTAGCAGACACCCTTCTGTAACTGGCAATCGTGAGTGTTTATGATTTGTGGAGAATTTATATGTGAGAGAGAATGGATGAATTAAAAATATTAAACAGTTTAGCTGGCACCCGCATGGATGAGTCGTTGAGATCTACTTTTTTTCCCCTTCATACTATAAACATATGGCATGAATTTTCTGCTCTCATTACAGATGCTGAGAGAAGGCAAAGACAAATATTTATATTACATTCATGTTTTACAGTAAAAACACTGTTCGGTTTGTTTATACAGTTCCACTGTTACAGTTTTTATGGTGGGTAATGAAACCTCAGTAAAACCAAGCCTGGATTATATAGCAGATGCGATCAGCCCTAATATTCAGGGAGATACCCTGGATGGGATGGTAGATGTCACATGTACAGAATCGACAATTGAATTATGTGTTAGGACAGGCTGAGCTGTGCCATAATAACAAACCACCTCAAAATCCCAGGGGCTTGAAACAGCAGAGGTTTATTTCTGCTGCAAACGACATTTCACGACTTATTGGAGGGCTGTTAGGTGCGGCCTGCGCTTGGCCACCTGGACTGACAGCACAGCTTGCGTTGCTGGGTGCTGTGACCGAGGAGGGGGAACACGTGCCGGCCGGTACACATGCTCTTCCAGTGTGTGCTCAGGAGTGACGCTGACACATCTGCTCATATTCTGTTGGCCAGAGCAGGTCTTGTGGCCTCTTGCAACTGCCAGGTGCAGGAGGCTGCAGACCCACTGTGTGCATGGAGGGTGTGGGTAGCTGGAGCATTGGCAGCCAGTCTTAACAACTTCCTTCCACAGCTACCTCCAAATCTTTTTGTAATTATCCAGCTAGTATTCTACTTTTACTGTACCTCTGAATCAGAGGGAAGAGGAAGATCTTGAAGACTGTGCTATCCAACATCCCAGAATCCTTAGCACGGATGAGACTCTATCTTTGTTTTACAATGACCTGGATAGAAAGGCTTCTGCTGTCCCCAGGAGCAAATACATCTCCTTGCAGAACAATTTTTCAAAGCCACAAAACTTTTTCAAGTTGAGTTGTGAATTTCTTTTTCTTTTTTTAAAATAAGTTTGTGTCTGGCTGTTCATTGTTGGCCACACTCCACTTGGGTAGGTTAGCCTCAAGTGGCATAGACTGTCACTGAAAAGCAGACATAAAATGTTGGAAATGGGCATTCGTCCATGGGAAGTAGAAGGGTGTAATTATGAGGACAGCTCCAAGTGCCCTGAGGTGGCATCTAGAGACCAACCAGCCAGTGTGGTGTCACAAGGCCAGGAGGGCTTGGGAAGTGCCTGTTCCAGATCAAACTGATCTGTAAGTGTGAAGTCAACTGCCTGCCAGATTTCAGAGGTTTAGAATCATGAAGACATGAGTTTTATTAACATTTTTGTGTTGTGCCTGTGTCAAGATATTTTAGATAGACTGGCTTAATTAAAATATTATTAAGTTTAATTTCATCTGTTTTTCTTTATTTTAACATGGCCACTAAAAACTTTAAAATCACCTTTGTGACTTGCATTATTTTTATTGAAGAGATAATCTAAAGGTGGGCATCATGGAGGCATTGTCTAGTATCTTTCTCACAGATAAGTAATTGTCAGAATACCAGTTTAACCTGGCAATTTATAATCTTTGATCTACTGGAATTTTCCACTCTACATTAGTCTTTTTTTAAAGAACTGTCTTTGAAAGATTATTTATTTTAAATAATTTTGAGCTCCCATAGAAGTGGCAAAGAATATACAGAGAATTCCTGGGTCCCCTTCCCCCAGCCTCCCCTAGTATCTTAAAAATCCAGAGTGTCATGATCAAGTCTAGGAGCCTGATGTTGGTACAATACCAGTAACTAGCTACAAATTTTATTTGTATTTCACCAGTTGTCACATGTATTCATTTGTGTGTGTGTGTGTGTGTGTGTGTGTGTGTGTGTATGTATAGTTTTAGTAAATGTGATCATGTGTATAGATTTGTGTACCCACTACTGTAGTCAGGATACAGAACCGTTCTATCTCCTCCAAAGAAACACCCTTTACTTTAAATTATATTATTTGAGTTAGTTTTTTTTTTTAAATGTGTATATATGTAAATATATATATATTTTGTTGAAGAACTGGGGTGCAGGCCAGAAGCATGAGAGATGAGAGGATTCATCAGAGACGGAGTGGGGAGCAGAACAGGCAGATCTACTGAAATCCACTGCTAAGGGGAGCAGCAGATGAAACAGGAGAGGTCTGCTGCACAATATGTGGGTTACCTCCTTGGCCAGGGATCAAACTCAGTTCATAGTGATGATAAAGCTGAGACTTAACCCATAGGCCACCAGGGACACCACCCTCTTTGAGTTACTTAACTAGGGCTGTTACTGTGGGTGAAACTTGAAGGCCATTCAGTAGTGAAGTACACTCTTGGCTCATGGTCTGCCCACCCTACCCTTAGCTTGTGACTGAGTTATGCTAAGCTTTGCAAGAGATGTTGGGCAGATTCAAAGAAGAGCCTGTACACAGGGAACCCAGCGTTTGGATTGTCAGAGATAGTTCACAAATTAGTTCTCATAGTTTAGAAGGTGAGCTGTGGTATAACAGAAATTGATGCTTTGGCCCCCAGAAAGAGCAGAGTATGGCTAGGAATCTTTTTTCCACGTATAAGGACCTAAGTCTCCTGTGCATCCTTAACCTCAACTTAAGCAGAGTGAGAATATCTCAGCACATATTGAAAGGCAGATATTTTGTCCCTCAGTTTTCAAGA
The DNA here is from genome assembly GCA_004024925.1 of Scalopus aquaticus. NCBI lineage: Eukaryota > Metazoa > Chordata > Mammalia > Eulipotyphla > Talpidae > Scalopus > Scalopus aquaticus. The sequence continues at coordinate 172,589 of PVIJ01001476.1, read as the reverse complement.
AGACTTGTTACTCGGCATCTCATGTGGCCCTTCAGAATAAGGTGTTCTGTGCACTGGATTGAACTCCCAGAGTCTCAGATTTTTTTTTTTTTTCAAGGAAGAGTCTCAGAAATTGTATCTGGAAATTTTGGAAATAGTTAATCTCTCTCTCTCTCTCTCTCTCTGTGTGTGTGTGTGTGTGTGTGTGTGTGTGTGTGTGTGTGTGTGTGTGTGTTAGAAAGCTTATGCAAACAGCAAGTTTAAGTAGGCATTTGTTTCTGTAGCTAATTGAAATGTCTTTCTTGTTATGGGTATTTACACCCCAAGACTGTAATCCATTGCTGTTGTTAAGGGGAAGGGCAGTTGGTGATAACTTTTGACATGCTGGAAGGCCATATGCAAACACCTGTCATCATTTCCTTCAGGCCAAACCATCCAGGTACCGGAGCTGTATGTCATCAGTCTCCTCCATGGCTCACTCCATTTTTCCACACCCCTTTGAGTCATGTTTTCTAGATGGTGCCAGCACAATATCCCTCTGTTTACCTTTTCCTGAATGAGGCAGGATGATTATGTCACCAATTCTACTGGCTTTCCCTCCATACAGCATTGTTATATTAGTTTGGAGGGTGCTTCCCTTTCCTTTCCAAAGATGCAATTTGCATTGCTTGTATTCCACTTCAGGATCTGGTGTAACTTTAGAAATCTTTCAAAGATAAAGCAAAATGAACAAAAAGTAGTTTTGAGAGTAAAATCAGTTGCCATGAGAGTCTCAAGGACAAGGAGCATAACTTGCCTCACTTTTCGCATTGTAAACTGACAAGGCCAGTAATAATGCTCATCGTGTGATCATTACGCTGACATTCATGCAGTAAGCTTGATTTTTGTTCACCAGATTGATGTATAATTAATAAAAAAATATAGATGAAACCTCTAAGCAGAGTATGTGGAATATATGGGGACTCAATGAAATGAGTAAATTTCAGTTCCTTTCTCCTGTTTCTGGAGTGAATGAATGAATGAATGAATAGTTGGATGGATGAATGAATGAACTTGAATTTTCCAGTCTCAATTAGCTTTTTGCTTAAAGGTTGAAAGAAACTGCAAATAACTATAATAAATCATGTAGAACCAAATAAGAAAACAAATAAAACATTTATGGAAGCTAGATGAATTGTAATTATTTCCCTTCTTATTCTACTTTTACTCAGTCTTTATTTTTGTGTGCTGTGAATGATTGTATTTAAACAGGTTCCTTGGTAGAGGTGGGTGGGTTTCAGGGATTTAAATGATGTGATGGGTGTTTCCCAGGCATTAAAGACCTCCTAAGGCTTCCATTTCCATTAAGCATCATGGATGCATTCCAAGAATTTAATTAATATAGCATCTCTTCATTCATTGTAATTCCTCACCAGGGTTATGAGAACTTGGGAGTGTTTAGTTTCTTATTCAGTTGATTAAAAGGTACTTTCTAGGGTTTTCCAGCTAGCTCTTTTCCATGGAATGTAGTAGTTGCCAGTGAATCATTATAGCTAAGATGATCAAAGTGATGAGGAGAGCTTTCATCTGAACATAGAAGAATAGTTCGCTGCTTCCATTGGGAAAAATAAAATTTTTAGGCTACAGACTGGACCAATAGGGTCATATTTGAAAAGTCCCACAATAGTAGGCATATTATTTTGAAGTTTTAAGGAGCTAATATTAGGGAGGCAGTGACTATATGTCTTACTTTATAGAGTGGGACTCAACTATGTGCCATTGTGATACAGTCCATGTAGAAAGTCATTGGTTTACAAAAGGGTATTGACAGGTCTACGGATGTTAAGATCCCTAATTCCAGTGGGTACTGGGGAAGGGCATGCCTTTGGAAATCATATAAATGATTTTCCTTGGAACCCCTGCAAAAAAATGGAACCCACTTTTCATGAAGTTTGGCACCCCTTCTTTGGTTCCATGCTTAGCTAACTGTAAAGATTAGATTGCAGACTATTCTAAATCTATTGAAGTGGGGTGGGAAGGAGTGGGAGTGGCTGAGGAGGAGAGCAGGGTAAGAGGACAGGAAGAATCTGGAGGGACAGGCAGTGGCAAGGTCTGTACTACAGTTTCTGTCAAAGCTGGTGTTTGGTTCAAGCTGTGCCTGAAAGGAAGCAGCTCACCTGCAAATTGGTATTGCAGGAAGCAGGCTTGGGGTTGAGCCAAGCCAAAAGCAGGAGAAAGCTTGCCTTTTCGGACCAAAGGCAAGTTGTGACAAGTTAATGGCAACCTCAGCCAGCTTCAGTTCACCTGTGAGCTCACAGGCTCACCTGTGGTGGCTTCCTAGGAGCCCAGCCTGAGATGGCCCAGCCCAAGGGTTTACAATTCACTTCAGCTTATCTATCATCATCAATACTTGGTGTTCTTTTTTTTTTTTATGCATACAAGCTGGGGTACAGGCCAGAGGCGTGGGGCGGCAAGAGGGTTCACCAGAGACAGAGTAGGGAGCAGAACAAGCAGATCAGAAGTACACTGCTGAGGGGAGCAGCGGGCGAGGCAGGAGAGGTCTGCCGCACCATGTGGGATTCTCCCCGGCCGGGCGTCAAACTCGCATCGCCGCCGCCAACAGCTCCACAGCGCAGTCAACTGCTGCGCCACCGGGAAGGCCCATCACTTGGTGTTCTGATGACATCACCGCGGTTACCCTAGTTCCAACCTCTTCTTTGTTAGTGCGAGTTCATGAAGGATGTGAACTCCTCTGTGTCTCTGAATAGTGCTGGCTCATTTGTCTGTCTTCGGAGCCAAGTGGAGGGTCATCTGCAGAGCCACACACAGGGCTATATAACAGGGGGGCATTTTTTTTTTTTTTTTTGAGCAAGAGAAGACATGGAAGAGTTAGCAGACAGCCAGTGGCTATATAATAATGACAACTAAACCTCTCTTACCTCTCTTCAGGAGCTTCCTTCTCAATCCTTCCCTTAGCTTCCCCATGGAGGCTGCACCTCTTCCTTGCCCCAGTATTAATAGTTCCAGTCTGGAAACTAAGGAAGTGAAGTTGCTGGTAGTAGTTTGCACCAACTAATTTGGGCCACTTGTGGTCAAAACACTCTAGCCAAGTGGCTGACCCATGATGGGCAGTTGGTTGAGGTGAGATAGTTGGTCACCAATGGAGAAAGACTGTCTCGTCTGTGGGACCAGGGGCTGGAAAGATGTTTTAGATGGGTAGATGGATCGCTAGCTGCCATGTTTCTGGCTACCATAGAAGACAGTAACAAGGGCAAAGACCAGCTGAGGTGAGAGTGAACAAGGGAGCTCCTTTGGCCAACTCCAGCACTACTTTTGCAATATTCTGGAGCTGATAAACCCCCTTGGGTGTGTGAGCTAATTTCTTCTGGGTTTCTGTCACTTCCAGCCAAATCAGTCCCCTCCTACTATTCTTCCCTTGTGCTGATGGATACTTTTACTCTGTGTCTGTCCCTCCCACTTCCTGATGGTCACACGTCAGAGCCACACCAGTCAATTCTACTCCACAAACATATCTGAGGACTCAGGCTCCATTTGGAGTGATGGGGTTCAGGTCCTGTGTGTTTTCAAGGGCTGCCTGTAGTCACACTGGTACTACAAGGGGAAAGCCTTGGAAACCCGAGTCAAAGCCCCTGAATGATGCCCAGCTCAGCTTCTGCATGGATGCCCAGCCTGAATCAGGTCGCCCATCTCTGAGACAGCATTGCACAGGATTGTTCAGTGACTGTGGATGAATGGGGCATTCTGAGAGTGCCTTCCGTGTCACAGGTCCCATATACGTCAGACCCCTTCACACTGTGTCTCCCTGCCCCCCACTCCTGCCAACTCCACTAGTTGGTGTTTATTTGGAACCCAGTCCATCAGTTATCTGATAAACTCTGTGAATCTCTCAAAGGCCTTTACTTTTGTCTGGACCCTGTAGTTTTAATTGTCTGAACACCAAAGGTGAATACCAGCTTGGAGCTTACTTATTTCATTTTCCACTTCCTTTTAAAGACAAATCTTCAGAATAGGAGGAATTTTATGTGCTCCCTTCTCAGCCGCTGTGATGAGGACTAGGCCAGGTAATATGCAGGACCTGGGTCATCAGCTATCCCAGACCAGAACAAAGCACAGAGCACCTTTGTGAGAATTAGAAAAGGTGCCCCCTGCTCTCCTGGGGCCTGTGTTCCTCACCAGCTGGGCACACAACCTGGTGAACACAATGCAAGCTGAAATGCAGTCCACTTTGCCCCTTGGATGCTGCTGTGGAGTTGACACAACTAGCCTTGGTGATCTTTCTCTGATCACAGACAGGAAAATAGAAAAACATTCTCCAGACCATTGAAAATAGCATAATAATGAATTTCTCATGTATTTATTTGAGCATTCAAGAAAATGCTCCACACACATTTCATCATGGCCCCAGCATTTTACAAGTTTTCATTTTAAAAACCTTGGATACCTGTTTTGTACATATTCTATATAGCATCCCACATGAATATGTTAATTCCATTTTATTAGTTTTGCTCTCTCTCTCTTTTTCCCCTGCACATGATTGCTGTTTTATAGCTACAGTTTTGTGGAATTAACATAGATTTCCCACATGGGGAAGGTTTTGGGTGGGGATTTACAGGTAGGCAGGTTCTTGATTTGGAAGGGATTCTTACCTAAGGTGGGATTTGAGAAGGGCATTTTAGAGTGGTACAAGGGCTGGAAGGCATAGCCGTGTGGGAAAATGAATCAGAATAATTATTAAAATGGTTCTCAGAACTTACAGGATATTTGATCATAGGAGTAACTTTCCTGAGAAGGGATGGAATGCTTGTGCTTGGAATATTTTTAATCAGTCTGTTTTGGTTATATTGAAAGTGTGGCATGGAGAATGCTAACAATTGATAAGGAATAACCCAGAATTATAGGGTGAATAACAAAAATGAGGCTGTCGTCTATTTTTGTGTTAGTTGATCAGTCTCTCTGTTTTAGTTTCTTCATGCATGCAAGGAGAATAAAAGTAGGTCCTGTATCCCTGGGTGTTTATGAGGGGCTAACTGAGTGTAGACACACACTTAGAATAGGACCCAGCTCGCCGTGAGCTCTTGTGGTGTTACTGCTTTCTTCTTGTCATTGCTGTTGGTGTTTTCTACCAGTTACCATTCCTCACTCTGAAGCTCACATCATAGGCAATGGTTGATATATTCTCTTCCTTGTTTATTTGATGACAGTAACTATTAAATTTTTTATCCATAGGTTGAGAATGTACTTCTTATGGGTTAGTGCTTAAGATTAAAGTTGAATGCCTTGCATGATGTAAATTATGTAAAGAATAAAGCTATGATTTTAATTTGGTGGTAGAACTCTTCCCAGTCAACTGGCAAGAAGAGTGTATTAGTCAGCTTCTGCTACAATAACGAGCAACCCTAGACTCTCAGGGGCTTGCAGAAACAAATGTGTATTTCTTTGCTTGGGTCTCATGGGGACTGGAGGTTGGCTGTGGTTCTGCTGTCTTCACTGGGCTTCACCGGGCCATCTCTCATGATATCTCTCATCAGGCTGCAGAAGTCAGGAGGGCCATGCTGTTTTTATGACAGAGGACAGCCACGCAAGGGACTTAAGTTCAGACATGGATGTATCTCGTTCATGTCTGCTTCATATTCCAAGTCATATAGGCCCCATGGCCAAGACCAGCATGGTGGCACAGGAAGGGATATGCCACCTACAGGAAAGCATGGCAATGAAAGGAGGGCCCCAAAATTGTCAGCAAACATTACTGTCCACAGAAGATGGTTTCCTGATAGAAAGAAGGCACATATCTAGCAGTAAAACACCACTTCACAAATTGGTCTTACCTTTTATTTTAAGCTCCAGTTAAAACCACTAATATACAACCCCCCCCCAAAAAAAAAAAAAACTTCTGGAATATTCAGGAAAATATTGATTGCTCTTATTTCTGAGGAGCACCCGGAAGCCTTTGCAGTGGCCAGTCACCCCATTAACCTAACATTAATGGCACCGGAAATACCAGCTCAGAGTCCTCGAAAGAGGCATCCAGATTTATGGGCTACTCCAGTCTTCTCTAATCGAGGCTGTTTTCCCTCTAGATGCCTTAGTCAATCAGTAATTAATTTGAAATCCAAAGTTTCATTAAGTGTTATTGAGTTTCCTCACGCTGACATTTGTAGTGCTATATTTCTTTAAAATCACAAACCATTTTTCATACTGTTGTTTGCATATTTTAACAAAAAAATATTGTAGTTCTGCTGCAAATGACCCAGTTTTCTGGGTATATTTACTTGAATGTCATAAACTTATTATCCTTCTCTTCTACTTCATTGCTTTCCTGCTTTTCTCAAGAATTTGAAATCATATTTAAAACATCATTACAGTCTCTGAATTCTATCTAAAGTATAAATAAATTTCATCTGGTGAACATGTTCAAAACAATTCCCAGTAGCTGGTCTTATTCAGATCTGGTCTTATATAGTTATAGCACCATTACATGTTCTGAGGACCAGGAGTGACAAAGTTGCTACCTCGTATATAATTTACTTGACTACAGATGCTTAAATGAAAAGAGGCAATATTAGCTTCCCCCCAGCCCCCCCCAAAAAAAAAATTGGGGATGTTGTAAATTGTGGAGAGCTAAGTGAGTGAGCCCAGACCTTTTTACAATTCAGTATATTTTTGAAAAGGAGTAAATGTTCCTCTCAAGTCAGGGAGTTTTGTTCTATAGGTTTCTGCAGATAAGCTATGGGAACTGCTTAATGGGTGATGGACATGCTTACCTTCTTTTTTAAGTTAAAAAAGTAAGATTTTACTGAAGAATTCAAATTTCTGGTTTTTCTTAAAGGTTTTGGAAAACTTAGCAGTCATTTGCAGGGACAGAGGAGCAGCTGCCTTTTATAGCCAGGCCAAGCAAAAACTTCACCCCTTGAGCCCCTCCTTAAATGTTCCTTCTGCGTGGCTTAACCACCAGTCTTCTCATCCCTTCCCTTTTAAGTTTCTCTTCTCTTTTTTGTATTCTCAGCCCTTAGAATATGCTAACATTTTATTTAATTTCCCTATGTATTATGTATATTGCTTCTGACAGCCTTCTTGCAGTAGAATGTGGTTCTGATGTGTTAGAGAACACAATTTTGCACACGGCAGACACGGCTTACAACTCTTGTCTGCCTTCTGCTAACTAAGATCCTGTTGGACAGTTTTCATAAGGTTCTCCAGTCTTGCCAAGCTGCTCCCTGCCCCAGTCCCCTGGTACATGCTGCAGTCCCACCTGCAGAGCCCCACCTGCAGAGCCCCACCATCCTTTGTTCAAACCTGTGGTCTCTATCTCCTCCTTGAATGTTGTCCCCCTTGGGGTGCTTTTCCCAAGACCTACAAATGGACTTAACCTGCTTCATTTTTAATCCCAAATGCTACCTCCCTGTGATAGTTTTACCATTAAGATTGCAAACTCCTTGCAGGATAGAGATGCCACTTTTCATCTCTATGACCCAGCTGCAAGGTCCGGACATCTTTCTAGAAATTTCCGTGTTACTATTAGGAAAGAAATGATAGGCCTCCCTGGTGGTGCAACAGGTTAAGCACAGCACTGTGGAGCTGTCGGCGTCTGTGGCAGCACGAGTTTGATGCCCAGGCCGGGAGAATCCCACATGGCACAGCAGACCTCTCTTGCCTCGCCCGCTGCTCCCCTCAGCAGTCTATTTCTGTCGATCTGCCTGTTCTGCTCCCCACTCTGTCTCTGGTGAACCCTCTCACCACCTCACACCTCTGGCCTGCACCCCAGCTTGTATGCAAAAATAAAAAAATAAATCTTTAAAAAAAAAAACAAGAAATGAGACTGAATTCCCCTCCAAATTAGATTAAGAATTTATTTTCTCACTTCCTATTGCTTGCACCCAGGAATGCAAGACATAAGCTAAGAAAAGGAAAATGAAATAATTGGTTTAACATTCTGGTTTTCTTTTGTTTGAGAAGAACTCAGACCTGAGCTTCATCTCAGATGGTCACCACTTAACCCTTTGTCTTACTGGGGGCACTTTAAGGCAGGAGATGATCACATGAAATACATCATGAAAGTGTAGAACATCTTATAAAACCACAACTTACAAAAAAAAAGTTTAACTAGATGATTGTACCTTTTAGCCATATCTACAATTAATTTGAATGTATTGTAAGCTAGTTAAAATATTCCATTAATGAAAAAGGTAGGCCTAAGCTTATGGTAAATACACTACTAAGTGTTTATAGTACATTTCATATTTTACATGATTTCCTTTATAATTCTGCTTATCTTTTCATTCTAATTCCCTGAAGGACATATAAAAGAACCCCTAAAGAGAGTAATTACTGCTGTACTCTTTAACCAAGGTTCCTTTTGCAAAGAGAAATCTGAGCTGCTTTTTAAAGAAGGCCGTTTTTAAATAAAAATGCAAATAAGCTACTTTGTAACCACATTAATTACCCACCTAGCCTCTTATTACCATGTTTGTATTGTTTGCAAATACTATTTACAGTCGTGTGGAAATTAACATTACTGGTCCTGAGGAAAGATTGTGGTGGGGAGGTTGTGCTTTGGAACCAATTAGGGCAAACCTTGTCTCCACCAAGGCTCTGGGGAAAAAACACAGCCTTGCAATGTCAAATAATAGCATTAGCTCTGACTGCATAGGCAGAGCGCTGTAATTATATTATTGGCCCTATTTTGCTTCTGCAATGAATTTCATTGCCTGCATTGTAAAATCAGCAGGCAGCAAAGTTTCTGCTAATGATTTAATGTACTCTCTGATCATTTTGGACAAAAGTCATGGTAAGTTCCACCAGGCAATTTTATCACCCCTACTGACTGCCTACTATTGGGGTGGAGCTTTTTAAGTGATGGCAAAATGTGGTTCGGAGCTCCTGATTTTCTTGGTGAAGTCCTTCCCACACGGAAGATGTAGAATTTTGAGCCTGAGGAAAGGGCTATTTGTGTGGTGACCTGGAAGCCGACCTGGGCCAGGCGTGGCCTCAGCTCTTGACCCTCCTTACTCCTCATTCCTTGACATCTTTGTGCCATCTGCAATAGCATCTCCTTAAAAAAATAATGAACTCATTTTTTAAAATCAAATTTTATTGAATTATCATTTCTTTACCAAAAGACCCATCCTCCAAGAAATGTTGAGAGGAGTTCATCTACATGAGAAGACCACTAAACTTTGAGCAGGGTGATAAAGGGTAACACTGAATCAGAAATATCAACAAGAATTAAATGAGGCAACAGCAAGTAACATATTAAGAGAGGAAAGAAAAGGGCAGTATGTGGAGGCCATTTCCTTCTTACAGAAGAAACGGAGGTTCCACAGCACGTGAAAGGACCCTGACAGGTACATTGCCTGACAGGTGCCCTCTACCCGATGGCACAGAAGTCAAAAATCCTGCCACCGGCCTTTGAGAGAAGACCCACTGAAAGCGAGGTCACATGGCAGGATACTGGGGACAAGGCGCTCACCTCAGTCTCCCCGAGGACGGGCTCTGGCAGTTCTTGCGGGGTTGAAGAGCAACTTCAGAGAATGCAAGCTGGTAGAGCCTGGTTGCCTTCTGCTAAATTATGGTGCACCTTGAATTTGGGTCCAGGACTGTAACAGACGAAGCACCCCTCACTTCTGAATGTTGTCCCTCTAACCCTGAGTCAGGCGCCTTAGTTCCATCTTCCGAGGCTATTTGCAGTCCAGGTGATGAGATGTCACCCCGAGCACAGAGAACACGCTTCTGGGCCTGCGCTCTGGAACACAACCTGTCCACTTATGAAACATTGAGGTTTTTTTTTTTTCCTTCTTTAAAATGGGTAGGGGTATTTTTGCCCCACTGTTGCAAACCTGTCCTGCTTCTCTTGAAATTCAAATGGAAATAGGAAATGGCCGTTGTGACCTCCATGGTTTCAGTGCAGTTGTTTTTCACTCCAGATGTTAAATGCTTTTCATGTGCTTTGAAGTTATTTTTTTTCCTGGAAATATATATTACTTTTTTAATATTTATTTTTTATTTATATCTTTTACATTATTGTATGTTCCCCATGGAATTCCTGCCACCACTTCACTTGTGAACAACCACCACAGTCCCTTGTGCTCTTCCTCCCCCGTTTTGATCCCTTTTCCTCCCTTTCCCTCACAGAATGTCTCTTATTTATGGCTGCCTGGTAGTTTTTTTTTTTTATTATTATTGTTATTTTTTCCTCCTGATCGCTTATTTGGTTCCCCTATATTCCTCCTACAAGTGAAACCATTCTATATTTTTCTTTTTCCTTCTGGCTTATTTCACTGAGAATGATCCCTTCTAGTACCATCCATGCTGCTGCCAATAGCATGAGTTTATCCTTTTTGATTGCTGTATTCATTCCATTGTGTATATGTACCACATCTTCTTGATCCAGTCATCTATTTTTGGGCATTTGGGTATGGGTTGTTTCCATATCTTAGCTATTTTAAATAGTGCTGCAGTAAACATAGGGGTGCAGGTATCTTTTTGACTTAATGTTTTTTGTGTCCTTTGGGTTGATTCCTAGGAATGGAATTGCTGGGTCATATGGTAGCTCCATTTTTAGTAGTTAGTGTGACTCTGAGCTCAATACCCTGAAACATTTGTCCCATCCATTTTGAGAAACTCCTTGGTGATTCTTCCAGCATCCATCTAAGGAAAGAGGGGAAAAAGGAACATTTTTGAGTCTCTTTCACATTCCAAATGTTTACTGGCATTTTTTAATTTAATCCTCTAGTAATCTATGAAAGGGACATCATTGTCCCCATTAGGCAAAGAAGGGAAAAAACAATGAGCACAGTGGGGAACCTGCCCAAGTGCTGGGGCACCGCTGCATCCTGGGAAGAAGCAGAATTTGAGAACAGAACCCGTATGTTATAATTAAGTATACTGAACTGCCAAGGTTATGTTCTCCTCCTCCTCCCCCAAGACCAATAATATATCTTTCCTCTAATCTCTTCCCTTCCCTTTTCTTTTTACAGCAAATTTGTAGTAATTGTGAAATGAAAGACAATTTTCACTCCTTTGCCTAAAACTATAGTTTAACAGCTAAAAAGTTAACACTATTCCCTGGTGGTGACTGGTAAGCCATTCCGGTCTCTGCAGGTGCTCTCACCCCAGGCCTCCATGTGAGCCTCCTCCTCCCTCCGGCAGGGGCGTCTGGGGCCTCAGCCTTGGCTCACTCAGCCTGATGGCTGCCTCTTGCATCTTCATGCAGAGAATCCTCATTATTCAAGGAAGTCTACCCTTGCAGAACCAGGAACCAGATTCTCACCAGAGGAATGAAAATAGTTCCCCTTAAAACAGCAGACCACCCCTCCTGCCAGCGTGTGTGCGCGCGCGCTCGCGCGCACGCACACACACACACACACACACACACACACACACACACACACACAGAGAGTATTTGCAATCATAAGAAAAAAAAATCAAATAGCTTGGACTAAGAGCAGCAAGCAATAACCTCTTACCCGGCCTTTGGAAGTTTTCATTTCTGTCCACTTTTCATTCATTCAACAAATAGTGATTGAGAACAGGTTCTGTGCCTGGTGCCTTCCTGGGGGCTGACTTGCTATAGGCCTGAGCAAAGATGGTCACTTTCAGTAGTTGCCGGTTTTGATGCTTCTGGTAGTTGCCTCCTATTGCAGCATGAAAAGTATGCTTAATCACTCTTTCTTAATCTGTTTGTTTATTTTTATAGCATTTTTTATTCATATATTTTATATTATTGTGTATTCCCCATAGATTACCCACCACCGATTCACCCATGACCCATCACCCTTTGAACCCATGAACCATAACCCCTTGTGCTCTTTTCTCTCCTGTTTTGAGCCCTTTCCCTCCCCCTCCCTTGCTGAATGTCTCTTTCTTATTTGATTCTCCTATATTCCTGTTATAAGTGAAACCATTCGTATGCTTATTGCAGCATTGTTCACAGTAGCTAAGATATGGAAACAACCCAAATACCCAAAAATAGATGACTGGATCAAGAAGATGTGGTACATATAAGCAATGGAATACTATTCAGCAATCAAAAAAGATAAACACATGCAATTCGCAGCAACATGGATGGAGCTAGAAGGGATCATGCTCAGTGAAATAAGCCAGAAAGAAAGAGAAAAATACTGAATGGTTTCAATCTGTTTATTACAAGCTCATTAATGTCTTTCGCTGTCATGGATATGGATTAGCTCATCATCTTCAATAATCAGATCTTTCTCCGATTAAGTTCTTAACTCAGACTCTGTGCACTATATATTTATATTGTATGATAGAACATTTTATATGGTACATATATGCATGCATGTACATGTACATATGTATGTATATGTGTGTATTTTGTTAGCTACTCTGGATAGTGTCCTCAACTCTGGTCCTTATTATTTGAGAGTCTACCACCTCTTCTTTCCCCTTCATCTCTTACTATTTGTTATTTACATTCCTGCATTATCATGGTTAATAACATTTACATCCCATTCTATAACTCTGATTAGTCCCCCTCTGCAATCCATGAATTGAGTCTAAAAGATGTGAAACAAAAAATATTTACACCATTATAAATATTTGTTACCCAAGAGCCAATTAATGTGCCTCAGTTACAGTTCCTCCTCTTGTGGTCCTGTGTCATCATCACCTTGACAGGGAACCCAGTATTCTTATGGGGTATTTTTCTAATGCTCTGCCAGCTGCTATCATTATGCCTGGCCTTAATTCCTCAGAGCCACAAGGGGTATGAGTTCTGAATCTCCTCAGAGCCGCTCAACTAATAATGTTGAGCCTGATGAAGTGATCTTTTATTCAGGTATCTGACCCCTGTATCTTGACCATTCACCCCTGGTGCCTCTCCATGCCCAAAGTTATTTCTGGGAGTGTCTGCTAAGGCTAGCTTTCAGACTCAAAGATCTCTGTTCTCCCATTCCAATCAAGCAGTTGATGGCATTTATGTATGTAGATTTCACTGTAATTGAGTCATTGACAGAGGAAGCAGCCTGTTGGATGCATGATCCATGGCCTGAGGGAAAACCCTAAGATATGCAAGAAGAACCATTCCCAGTAGGAAGGAGAAAGAATTATTTATAGACCTCCAGAGGTAGTGGCGTCGGAAGAAGTCACCAGTGACCCGGCAGACAATGTGCAACCTCATTTTCTTTGTAAGCCTGTCGGGACAGCAGGAAAAGGAATAAATAATGCATTTCTTAGTATCTCCTCTTCTAAGTTGAGTGTCGCCAAGAGATTTCTAAGGCTAGACGACGAGGCAGTGGTAGGGCTGCAAATATGTTAGAGCGACATTTGCTGATTGCTGCCTTGACCTCTGAATCTGCTTCCACTACACACAGTAGGAATTTAAAAACTCCTCTCTGCCCTCCTCTGTCCTTCCTCCTACCTTTCATGTGACTTGTTGCTAAATTAGGTAGGTTTGATTTCTGTTCTTTGACCTGATGGACATGCCTGTAAGTGACTTTCTGTAAGGGAGGCAGCATTCACACTCAGAACAATAACTAGAGCGAGACAGAGAGAAAGCAAAGGATGAAAACAAACGTTTGCACAAGGCACTTGACCTCACCTCCCACCTCTGTCAGGTGTACTGTCATTGGCCGGGCGCGAGGTCAGCAGAGCTTCGGTTATCTGCAGACCTTCACCGAATTTGTTTTACTGCCATTCCCAGTACTGAGCTCCTGTCCCAGGGGCCTTGGCTTCCCAGGTGATGTCTGAGGTCGGCTCTCCCTTTTCCGGTTAACTTACCTACTGGGAGAACCTACCTCTGAGTCTGAGGGAGGCTTTGTTGTGTCTAAGGGCTGGATGAACTTCAGAGCGTGGCGCTTTGCCCATGGTGAGCCTGCGTTCTCGCCTGCCGCTGCGGGTGCCGTGCCTCCTCTGGATGGGAGCTTTGCATGTGTGCACTCAGCATGGTTTGTGCTGGAGGGGAAAACGAGCATCACTCCCAAATTCAATTCCTGCTATTAAAAATTCATTCCGTTTTTATTTGCGCGCGGGTCTGAGTGCACAGCGGACTGCAAACAGAAGACAAGCTTACGATGAGAAGGCAAACATTTACTTCTGCCTTCCAAATAGAGACAGCAATGCTTCACTCTCACTGAAGGAGTTACAAGGAAGCCAGGCTGAGAACAGTATGATTGTTTCTGGTTTTTCATTTTACCCCCCCTGGGCCCACCCCACAAAGAGGAGAACGTACTGTTGGGAAATACCCACATAAAATGCTTTTAATTCTAAGGTGTAAAGATGGACTCACTAATTTGACAGATTATTTATTTTCTTTTGCAGTCACTGAAGTAGGGAAGTAATTTCAGCTAAGAACCACAATATTTGTCTGTTAAGACAATCATTTTTGAGAAGGGAAATTAATATAGCGCCATTACATGTGGGATGTAGAGAAGGCTGAGGGCAAAAGGAAAACTTATTAATCTTACAAGAATATTGAAAGCATGAGACTTTGATCAAAACATACTCGTGATCTGAGCTGGATTATTCTAAGACTGTACTCGAAGTTCAAAGTGTTGACAGCTAAGAGATAAAATGAGAAATGTTTGACAAGGCCAAAACAGTCTTTTCTGGTTAATAGCAGGCTGAACAAAATGTGAGAGACAAGCAGACATTAATAGCTCTCTAAAACAGTTTGGTTCTTTTTGGAAGAGGGTCTGGCCCAGCCATGTGGAGTTATTTCAGTCACCGTAAGCTCATCTGTACCTTCTGTCCACCCCTGGGCGTTCTTTTCCCTTTATTTTTCAGTTTTTTCAATTTGTTTTTTCTACTTTTCCCGCTAAACTCTACTCTCTTGAACTTCTCTTTCAGTTCCTAAACTTTTGCTAGCCATCCTGGTATAGCAAGCTGGCTGAAAACTTGGTAAGGGACCACCAATGTGGTTCCTGGAGTCCCCTGTACTGAAAGTCTGGGTACCTTCTGGTAAGCAGGCCAGACCAGGCACGTTTGGGACATATCTTCTTTTCTAGCCTGGGCTCAAAGAGCTGGCTTAGAAGAGCAGTTGGCCATGGTTCCAACTCCATGACCCGGTGCCACAGAGCCTCCATGTGAGAGTGGAAGTCCAAAAGGCTGATCTTTAGGTCATACCTCATCCTCTTATTTCCTTCTTCTCCCAAAGATTTAGCTAGAAAGTTTCTTAAACACAGTGGATCTGTGCTTTGTCTGCCTTGAACTTTAGAAGTTGGGACACAGCTGAGTTTGCCCATTTTTTCAAGAACTGAATCTCAAAGATGCTCTGTCAGCCTTGGTTGTTACAACCATGAAATTCATGAAATTCATTGGCTTCATTGTTGATCTGCTTGTCAAATCAACCTTCTGTTTAAGGAGCATTTTTGTTACTGCCTGTACTGTGACCTTTAACATTTTAAAATTAAATTTCATTAAGAGGAAAAAATTAATTCTCCTGAATTACCAAGACGTTGAAATTAATCAATAAATATTTATACCCTATCTGATACAGTACTCCTTCCCTCAGTTCTCTTTGTTTCACTCTCCTGTATCATGGTTGCTGGGTTCTGAGGATGGTCTTCCATTTAGAGATGAAATCAGTTATTTTGTATTTAGAGTGAATATGTGCTACCTTGGGTAGTGATGTGAGAATCTCTGCATTCCCATTTATACCCTTTAACTTTAGCCAGCAGATCAGGTAGTTCCCCTACCTGCCTGGGCCATCTTCCGACCCGGAATTAGTCCAAGACTCAAAGAATTTCACTCATTTTTCAGGATCTATGATATAACAGAGGCTTGAAACAAGCTTTGCTTTCACATCACTGCTTCTCCTTTACCCAAACCTTAAACCAGGTCCAAAACTTGTGTTTGAATACATTCCACTGACAGGTTGCCTTTCTGAAGCTGGAAATGGTACAGGCATTCAAGGATGGATGTGCACCGATGGGGTGGGAGTAGAGGCATGCTTCATTCCACATCCTTTACTTTTCTTCAAAATCACACTGTTTTCTTTCAGCATTTTCCATGCAAGAAACATCATTCTCTGAAAAGCAATGTATATTTAAAAATTTATTTTAATTATGTTAAGAAGGCATTTTGGGGGTTCTGATTTTTGCATTTAAAAATGATACTGTATCTGTTTCCAGCTGTTATTTTCTGACTAGCTTGATCATCTATCAATGTTTTATTCCTGCTTGGAGCTAAGACTAAGCCTGTTTTAATGGATGTTTCCTGTAATAAGTGAGGTGATGGTGAATCACTTAATTTTGCGTGTGTACTATTCTAATTATCAAAAGGCCATCTTTGATAACAATGGGGGAGATAATGCAGATAGAAATAACACTTGAGTAATTCTTTTGCCCTTCTCTCTCTGGATCTGGAAATAAATGCTCTTGAATTTATACGTTCTTGGTCCTTTAGGAACCATAAAAACATACCCTTACATATATATGAAAAGGCGAGAAACTGCATATTTATTAAGAACCATGACCCTTAGGACCAGATAAGTCAAATTAAATCTCATAAAAATCTGTTATGGAAAATGAATACACGGTGCTATTTTTTCTTTTAGGGTCTACTTATTAATTTTGTCATGTTTAATATGTTTCAGTTGCAAACAAAGGCATAAATGTATGCGTTCATTCCTAATTAATTTATGTAATTGGGTTTTATAAATTTAGGTGTTTAGGAAACTGTGCATAACACACCCCATTTACTGTGTGCTGTGACCAATAAAAGCATAATAGAAAGAAATATCGTTTGAAGCTCACTTCAATGGTAAATATAGATTAGTTGTAAATGATATCTTTGTAATGTTTATTTTAAATTTTGCAATGCTGCATATTTTCCGGACATACCAATTAATGTTCTTATTTGAAATAATGACTAGTTAATTACTATAAATTCTAAGTGCTCTTTCTCTGACAATTAAAAAAGTCTCTTACAGCTTTTGTTTAGGTCCTTCAGAATTATGTAAGTAGCAGTTCAGTTTCTGGGAAGGAGTAAGAATGGAAGGAGGGTGTTAGAAACGAGGGTGGTGGTGTCAGCTCCTGCTCCGAATGGTTGTGCTTGTTTGTGTGTATGTGCATGTATCTGTGCACATTTAAGTGTAATTTCTATTTCACGCTAAATAGGCAGTGAATGAGTTGAGAAATTTGAAACGTATTTCAGATTTTTAAAGTAAGTTACACATCATAATGTGAAAATCAAGCACACTTGAATAAAACCAGTAAATTTTAAGTAAGCGCATTTGTCATCATGCTGTACTAACGATGATGTTACTCAAGATCTCAACTGAGCACCAAACCTGCTTCTATGGTCAAAAGAAAGACTGACTATATGATTTGATCAGAAAGGGCCTGGGCTTAGCTGGTCTCCCTTGGTACTTGATCCACACGTAGAGTAAGGGTCCAGTTCTCTCTTCAAATAGCCCAAGGCGACTGGTGAGAAATCCACACCAATACTACTCTGCATGCAGCCAAAGCATTACGTGTTGTCAAGTCCATTCTTATGAATATGCTTAAGGAGAAGAAAACATCTCTGGTCCAATGTGAAACATCTGCCTCGTTGACCAGCAGCGAGTCCATGCAGCTCTTTGAACATTGCATGGTATACCTGGGAGACATCACTGCATTCACAGTCTTCTTTGTTACCAAAATACCTTCCACCCGGGAGATGGCAAGTGTGCAGGGTCAATGGGGAGTCCCTTTTGTACATTCTGGTTTGTGCCTTACAGGTTAAAGGAAAAGGTAGTAGCATGTGTTCAGATTTGCTTATGAAAGTATGGGCTTGCCGAGATTAAAAAAACTCTTGAATAATCATGGATAATTGTAAATACTGTATGTGGAGTAAGTGTTGTAGATCACATTTATGATAAAATATGTATGTCTTTCCAAGGATAAGACCTTCATAATTCATTTATAAGTTACAGTCAGTCCTTACCTTACATGCAAGTAAGCAGAATAGTAATTTTCTTCATTCTTTCTGAAGAATTGTCACACAGGGAAGAAAAAAAAAAACAAATGGGTAAACTTTTCTCAAACATCAGAATGCCATTCAGCGATAACTGGAGAAAAGTATTAGAGAGAAGCCAAAATAAATAAATAAATAAACAAACAAACAAACAAAAAAAAACGTAGATTCTGGTGATGTTGGAAAAATGACGTGTGAGCAGAAGAGCCAGACGCTGAGCTTCATCTATTTTGTCATGTTATGACAGAAATCATTACAAGTGTGATAGGTTTATTTATAAAGGCTTGCTTCAATATTCAAAGTACATCTATTCTAGCATTCCTCATTTTGAGCCAGGCTGTGGATCAAGATGAAAGAAAAATTAAATTGTATATTGAAGAGCTGTTAATTGAGCTGTGCTGTATTTAACAGGGAAGCTCTGCTTCAGGCAGTCAATACCGCTGAGGATTTTTAATGCACTGCATCATGAGACTGTCAGTTTGCTTTGGAGAATGCAAACAGGCCTGATGACAAAACCCTGCAAACTTTTGTTGTTATGGCTGGTCTCTTTGGAAAGCAGGCTTTCATTTAGATGAAATCCTATGCACACACATTCATAGTGGAACTAAATACTGCTGTTTCTTGCTGGAGGAGGACTAATGACACACCGTTTAGTCACCAAAACCTATTTCCCACGGAGTCGTTTTGGGGCTTCTTTAAAGTTTTTAATGTAAAGCCTCATGTAGTACTAGATTCCCCCCCTTTTCCTTAATCAGTGCAAATCCAATTGCATTTCAGAGGGTGGCCAAAGTAGTATTTCATCATCTCTAATATCCATTTAAAAATGTTAGGTCTACCCAGTTATAATTCTCAAAAGTAGCCTATCAGTGGTTTAATATGTTATCTCCATTCTCTAAGGCGGTGTTAATTTCCTTTTGTAGTTAATCTATCCTACTACCAAATTTAGTATATTTATAGTTAAAGATTCTGTTAAGAGCTAAGTGATTTAAGTACATCTGGGATAAAGTGGCCTTGGCTTTAACTATGAAACAAATTTTCTTTATTTCATTCTCTTCACTGATAAATCCATAGTAACTGGAGGCATTTCTAGAATTGTGGGCAATTTGAGCCTCTAAAGTTTGATTAAAGATACTTCAGAAATTCCTACGGAGAGGCTAGAGGGCTGAAAAGAATTGATTTTTGGTTCTGATTCTGACCCTGGCCTGGCTCACCAAATGAAGATGGCTTCCTGCAGGCTCAATTCCAGTGCCTCCGATTCCTTCTTAGGGAGGTGATGTGAGGGAACCATGAGTCTCCTCATGGCCACTGTAGGGGACTCACATCTTACGGAGCCCATAGACATTGCTTTGAAAGCCTTTTTAAGATCATTCATTTGGCTTTTTTCTACCTACTCCCCACTCTTCCCTCCCCCAGGGCCACTTGGGCTTCTCTGCCCTCACTCAGCGACGGGGCTCCTGCCCCACTGTCCTCTCCTTCTAGCCACTATCATGATTATCTACCATGACCACATCAGCTTTGGTCAGTGGAGAACAAGATAATGTTTACAACTCACTCCCTGGTGGGAATGCTTGTGCTGAAGGTACCCAGAGCACTTTCATCACAGTGTTGACACTGTCATGAGCCATCACCTGCAGGAAACCAGCTTCACCAAAAAACTCCTGCAAGATTGTATGAAATCAACTAAAAGCAAACTTGAAGAGCAGAGAACAGAAAGAGTAAAATCGCTTGTGACAGGGGCTTTAGAACAAGTCAAGCATATTCTCACTAATTTCAAAAACCACCAGTTTTCATCCACGAAAACGTTGAGTCCAGATGGTGTGTTGCTCTACTGGACTACCACCAGGCTGGTGTGACCCCAGATGTGATTTTCTGTAACGGTGGCTTAGAAATGGAAAAATGTTAACAAATTTGGCAACTACTTTGGATCACCTGTCATCATAACTGGCTGTGGCTTTTCCTGACAGTGGGGCTGATGGCCTCTTGAGACCCTCATTTATTTTGATCTTGACTTATTTGGAGTAGAGTCATTGTTTTTAAGAAAAGTATGTCTTGTAGGTTGTCAGAAAATAAAATGCATTTAAACTAGAAAAAAATCATTCATTCTTTCACTCACTCATTTATTCACTCCTTCATTCATCAAATATATGTGGTGGGCTTACTCTGTGCCATGCATTGCTTTTGACGGGGTTGTTGATAAAGGCTTCATAGGAAGGCTTCATTGGTGAAGGGATGTTCGAGTGGAGAGAGCATGTAGGAAGAGAGTCACGTAGCTTGGAGATCATACATGGGGACTGTCTAGAGTTTCTAGTGTGTGGAACTCTGAAGAGCCTACCCCTTGGAAAGCACCGTGGATGTTGCCAGTTGCTGCTTCCACTGCTGCTGTTGTAGTGTCAAGACCCATGTTACAGAGTGGCCCTTTGGAAACTTAGAAATAAAAAGGCAGTTAGACTTCATGTACTAATTCTGTTACTGACTGCTAAGGGAAGAATGTTTTTGTCCCACCCTAGAATTCATTTCTTGAAACCCTAACCCTCCATCTGTTGGTATTTGGAGGTGGTGCCTTTGGGTGGTGATTAAGATTGGTGGGTGGGGGGGGTTCCCTCATGATGTGATTAGTGCTCTTAGAAATAGAAGAAAAGAGCTTGCTCTTCATCGACACTCACTGAGAAAAGGCCACATGAACACCCAGTGAAAAGGTGGCTGTCTGTAAGCCAGGAAGAGAGCCCCCCCCTAGAGCCCAGTCTGCTGCCATCCTGGTCTTGGACTTCCAGCTGTCAGAACTCTGAGAAATACGAGTTTGTTGGTTAAGCAGACTTCTCCTTTGAGGTAGAGGTTGATCAATCTAGGTTGATAGGAAAAGATACAACCTCAGAGGAAGCAGTCTCTAAGGCGTTCTGAAAAGACTGATGTCCCAGGAATGGTGGGATTTGCCAGGGAAGCAGAGGAATGCCACCTTCTTTGCCATTGTATTGGAGTTTGGAAGCCCTGGGAGGATTCATAGGCTAACTGTGCCTAAAATGTGTGAATGAGTCTACCTGTAACCATTTCAAGACAAGGTGGTGAGCAAAGGTATCCAAAGGATGCTGGCTCGAGGACATTTATTGCAACTTCTGAGGCATGCCTGGCCCATTCTGATAACCCATGCACAGGCTCATTATGTTGGGAGGTGAAAAGAAAGCCGCTTTCATGATGAGGAGGTGAAATATAGCGATGGGACTGGTTTAAATAGCTCGTCTCAGTCATGATGCATCAGATTGTGCTGCTGTGAGAAACACCCCCCGATCTCAGAGACTTAGTACAGTGAATTTAATTGTTGCTCATGATGGTTGACTGGAGGATGGGTGGGGTTGGGGGGATAGTCTTTGCTCACTGAAGCCTTCAGGGTCCAGGTCATCTTGCATCAGCTCTTATACATGCCTTAGTTACTTTTGCAGCAGGGGGAAGGGGATGTGGTACCTCAGTGCCTGGCTTTTAAAGCTTCCACCCACATTGGCCCAAATATGTCTGTGACCTTGCCTACTTTTGAAAGGGTAGGGAAGCGCAGTCCCACTGTGTGCTCCAAAGAATTAAAGAATCAGGAGTTCTAGTGACTGCCACAGTGGCAGTGGAAATGGCATCTATTTTTAATGTGGGTTAGAAAATAATTGGTCAGATATCGCAGGTTTTTTTTTTTTTGTAGGGATTGGAAAAGCGCTTACAGATTAAAAAAGACCTGGCATAGCGCCTGTGTTTTTAAACAGAAGGAAGAGATGACATTGGGGCGCTACGACACAGAGATTTCACTTCTGTGCCATGACAAATACCAGGGAGACGTAATTGCAAAATGAAGCTGCAAATGTCTTACCCAGGGAACTAGGTAACAACCTGCTTGGCTTCATAAAGAAGGAATAATATCCAATTAGACTAAGTGTATTCGGTGCCTGAGTGACAAGCTCTGGAGACCTCAGGGCCTCTGGGGTCCCCAGGGCGGTTTCAGGAGGCTGTCTCAGACCTGTCCAGGGTGTGAGGGGACGAGCCCGCCACAGAGCGAGAGCTGATCAACATGTCACGTCTGCTGGAACCTTCCCTGTACGGCTCCCTCGGCTTTTGTGAGCAATGGAATGAGGTCCAGCCTGTGTTCCCACATGTGCCCCTCTCACCGCTGGACACAGGCACCTTGCTGACAGCTTCCCCCTGCCGCTGGTGAGTCCCCCAGGGTCACTGGTCTTTATCATGCCAGGAGTAGCTGAGTACCTTCAAGGTCAGACAGTGGAGTCCAAGTTCAGCCCCGCCAATTCCTGCCTGTGTGACTGTTGACCAAATGCAGAAGCTCTCTGAACTTCAGTCTCCTGATCTGCAAAATGTGGTTTGTAATTGTTTAGCTTTTGGGGGAGGTTAGAGGAAGAGGACACCCCTTTAAATCACCAAGCCTGGCACTCAGCACTTTTAACATCTGCTGCTGTGACCTGTCACCCACACTTTCTGTCATCGCCACCCTGGACCCCTCCATTCAAGTCTAGCCTGCCTTGAAGTCACGCCTGACCTCGGTCTCTGGAAATATATCTCCCTCTGAGTAGCCGTCTCTGCCCATCACACCACTTAACCACATTGTCTTGTGCTCTTGTGCTTTGCTTTTCTAATATGCTTATCTGAAATCCCTGTTGGGGGGTGCTAAGTCAGCTGAGAGCATATGGCCAAGTCTTCCTTTCTTTGTCAACTAGCTGTGCTCTGCCTAGTTTGATTTATGTTTTGTTAATGAACTGCCTATCTTTGTGAAAATAACTTGAGTATCAACGGTCAATGAATAAAATTACCAAATAAATGTTTTCTATTTAAATATTTGGCGCTGGACTGGAACCTGCATCTGGCTCAGTATATTTTAGTGGAATTGGTATAACAATGTTTGGGACTTAATCATGTTCAAACAGCTTTATGAAGATCTGTGTAAGAATAGTGTTAAATTAAGAAGGTTGCTAGTGGCTTTAAGCCACTGTGGACTAAAATCTACCTGGTTGAGTCATGGAAGGCCCTGGTAGTAGATGCCGTTTTGTGGGGAAAGAGTGTCAGCCTGGGAAGGGAGACTGCATTATATTTCTCTCTTTGCCACAAAGCTCTGTGCTCTGTAAGTGGGAAACCACTCAAGTCCTGTGCATCTACTTCTTCCTCATGTCCAGCACTCACCACAGGCCAGATACAGAGATCAGCACTGTGTGCATCCTGTCTCCTCTCTTTTTAATCCTCATTGCAATCCTTGAGGTGTTGGGACTGTTGCTATTTCCACTTTGCAGACAAACACACTGGGACTCAGAGAGGTTGAGTGACTCTGGACAGGGCAACCAGTAGAAGGCAGCGCAGAGCTGGCAGCGCTTGGCTGGCCAGCCCCCTTCATGAGCTGTTGCTTCTCAATGCATTTCTGATTCTGGTTGTTTAAATTTGAACATCTGAAAAACAAAATCGTAATAAAAATAATGAAAGTAATGATAACAAATATATATTTTTTGTCTTTATAATTCCCCCAGATCTGGCTTAATTATTTTAGAGCAGGTTTTGCTTGACCACTGGAAAATCAGAAAACCAGAGGATGGATTTATCAATTATGTCCCTTGTACGCAGGTCTATTTACTTCCTCTGGCCACTGTAAAAATGACCACACATTCAGTGGCTGTACAACACACATTTGTCATCTTCCCTCTTTGTAGGACTGACGTCCCACCCAGATCTCTCTGGGCTGCAGTTTAGGTGTTCAAGCTCTGGGCTCCTTGCACGAGTTTCTAGGGGAGTGTGGAGCCACATATGACTGCTGCGTTCCTTGACCGAATTCCCTTTTGCAAAGCATTGATTGCTTCTCTTAGTGCCCGTCTCTGATTTGCTTCTCCCACTGCCTCCCTCTTCTTCCTGCAAGGCCCCTTGTGACTGCGTTGAACCTGCCTGCACAATCCAAAGTAATCCCCCTGTTTTACATTTAGTTGATTAACAACCTGAATTTCATGTGCCGCCTGCATCCTTCCTTGCCAGGTAGCTTAACATATCCCTGGATTCCAGGGGGTTCGGACGTGGCCATCTTTGAGAGGATGGGCACTGCTCTGTCTGCCACACGATGCAGTATCCCTCATGCACAGCAACAGAAATCCCTCTTCCTCTCTGCTAAGGTGCTAACTTCCCCTCTGTCTCTTAGGATGTATGGAGTGGTTAGGCAGCACCCCAGGTGAGTAATTGGTTAGACGCTTCTTTCCAAGGCTTGAAACCATTTCATAGGTACAGCCTTGGTTAAAAACAAATGCAAAAGAAGATACAAGGAGATAGTATGCAATGAAGAAACACCCTTTGTGTGAGCAGTAGAAAAGAAATAAAGGGTCTCAACTAATTGCATGGATCAGCTACTTCTGATGATAGAACGCTGCTGTTTAGAAATCCCAGGGGTGTGGAGCACAATCCCCCTGATGAGCTTGGAGCCTCACCGGACTGTTCTGCAGGTCCTGACCTTCCCTGACCTTCATAGAGACCAAAAGCTTAACAGGCTCACAAGAGAAATCTCTGATTGAAAGTTATTATGTGCCAGGTGTCGTGCTAAGTGTCTGGCACATGCTTGCAACGATAAATGTAGAATTCATCTATTCAATCAGCAAACAGTTATTTCACCTACCAGGAAAAGGGTGCTTAATATATAGGGGTACAGGGATAAATAATTCTGTATGCGATGCAGGCCAGGGGGACTCATCTTCAGCAGAGGTCAGATTTGGAAGTCAGCATGTCTGCTGAAAGTGGAGTGTAGTCCAACGACTCTCAAAGATCCTTCTCACTTCATGCCTTTGGCAACTCAGAGCCAGTTGGGAAACTCAGAGGCCAGATTCTTGTATCTCAGTGGCGCCTCCTCTTCCATGGGCAGCCCACCCCACCCAACCCCCTTGACTTGTCACGGCCCCTATCCCACCTTTGCTTTTCTTAATTTTCTTATCCTGGAGATGGGGTTTTTGGTGGGTGTCACGAATGAGCCATGTCAGGTGGCAAACAATCTTCTTTGGAATTCCCTGTCAACCTCTATGCAGACCACTCTCCTTCCTCTGAGGAAAAGCAGTGCAACGGCCAAGCTACTGTGTGGATAAGCATCACCGTGAGGTTTTCACGTCTGCGCTACATGGCTGATGTCCAGGCTGGTCTTCCTGGCTCAGAATGTTCTCAGCCTGTGCCTGCCCTGCAGTGCCGCAGCACAGCCAAGCCTATGTGCACACCACTGAGGCAGTGATTTTTATTCATTAGAGTTTTTGAGTCTAATTGTTTTTAAACTGCCACTTTTGTTTGTTAAAGATACGGATGTCTGGCCATCGAGGAAAGCAAGGTGAATTTATCGTTGCAATTAGAGGCTTCACAATTTGAAAACTTATCACTTAAATTGGTGAAGTGTCACTTTTATGCAACCTGATGTTTAGAAGTCCTTGGAGCCCTGGACTAAACTCGAATGTAATTTAACAAGATCCGGGTGAGAAGCAGGACGTTGCACTTGACGAGACGTTGAGATAAACTGGATGGAATTTTCCAATTCCCTCCTACATGGTAGAATAGGTGAAGGGAGACCACAAATTGATTTTTGTGTAACTCTTATATTAAATGGAGTTAAGAAAAAAGTCACTGAATGTGAAGTTGCCCTGTGTTGGATCACGCCAAGGAAGTTAGTTAATATGTTAATATGAGTCTAGACCAACTTGTGTCCTTTACACTTGATGTTAATTTGTGCTGTCTACCGATCTCTGGGCAAGCAAACACAAGTCAGAGGTTATATGTTTCTTATTTAAGGGCATTAAGCAATATCTTTAAAATGTAAAATAAAGCCGGCAAAATGCACAGCCTGATAACAACAACAAATCTAATCTAAAGTGACACGGGGAGACTCTCCCAGACGTTTTCCTCTTTAATGTAACATGACTTTAAATTGATGCAGCCCCACAGTGATTGAAAAACTCTCAGAGCTTGTCTCCTATGATTACATTTCTGAGCTGTACAACTTAATTTTTTAACTCGGTGAGTCTCAGTTTTGCGAATGAACAGTTTTCTTTTGCTTTCTCTTTTCATTTGTGAAGAGAGTTTATTTGGCAACCAGGCAAATAAAACTCTATTACCATGGGAAATAGTGAGGAATTCTGCAATGGCAAAGAGCAGGGACACACCAGGGAACCTGTGCCTCTGGGTCTCTTGCTCCTCTATCTCCTCATTCTGTCTTGGGGGTGTTGGTCACACAAATACATAAACATAATAAAAGCCATTGAATTGTACACTTTAAATGGTTGAAATATATGGTATGTGAGCGATATCTCAATAAAGCTGTAATTTTTTTTTTTAGGAAAGTGTCTCTTGAATCACTTACTTAGAGAGTAATCATTGAGACTACTCTCTAAATTGTGTTGTGATAGACTCCAAGTCAATTTGAAGTGGTTTATCCCCCTATGGCATGCCAGAAAGTACCAATGGTTGAAATGTTTGCTTATTCAGGGCAGACAAGTTCTTTACCTAAAGGTGTCCAGAATGTGTGAGGGTTTTGTGTGATGTTTTCTTGAGCCAGGAGTTGCTTTCCTTTGGTTGATGAAGTTTGTGTGACACATGGGCCAGTTATATTCCAGGTACATATAGGTAAACAAAATAACATTAGCTGATATGATTCTGCTTTCATACACTCAAGCATATAGTTACTACCTTCCTCCAAATCCTTAGCTTGAAAGCCAATTTTGTTTATTCACTTTGGGTAATTACTAAAGTTAATAAACAAATATCTAACATGTGTTCCTCTCCGTCATTACCGTGTTACTGAAAAATGACCTATACTCAGTAGCCTCCAAAGCCTGCTGGCTGTTCTTTTACTCTCTCAACCATCTCTAGTGGTTCTTTCCGATCATAACTAGAAATTCAGTTCTTTCTCTTTCATTCCATTATTTTTCAAATTCATCTGACTCAGGTTTGGGTAGTCCATCTCTGACATGGCTATTGACAGTCGTAAATTTTTATTTGAAATGTGCTTGGTATTTTCTTGTGTAAGATGAAAAATTTAGGGACAAGGCCATTTATACTTTCTTTCTCATGAAAAGCAACACATGGGGGTGGTGTGACAAGGACCAGAAGAATAAAAACTCCCATGTGGCCACTCTGAGCAGAATTTGGTGATGAGACACCCACAGAGACAGGGTAGAGACTTCGTTCTTATGAAAAAACACGCTCAGGGCCTCCCTAGTGGAGCTGTTGGCAGTGGAGATGTGAGTTTGATGCCTGGCTGGGGAGATTCCCACATGGTGCTGCAGACCTCTCCTGCCTCACCCGCTGCTCCCCTCAGCAGTGTATTTCCGTCGATCTGCCTGTTCTGCTCCCCAGTCTGTCTCTGGTGAATCCTCTCGCCGCCCCATACCTCTGGCCTGTACTCCAGCTTGTATGCATAAATAAATAAATCTTTAAAAGAAAAAAAAAAGAAAACACCCTCATGAGTTCTTCCCTTCGCTTGATATTTACGCCAATGGTTTCTTTTTGGCCATATTCTGAAAATCAAGCTTGGGCTGATTACCTGAAGCAAGGAAACTTTATTCAAAAATTTTAACCATAAGATCCATATAAGTTTAGATTCTCTAATTTCTTTTATCCAACTGTACTGTGTATCTTTAAGTGGGTGAATCCTGAGTAGGTTTTATTATATAACACACCACAGAGTTAAGCTTGGTTCATTTGGATTTTAGAAATCTCCAGAGCTTTGAGAATGACTTTGAAACATTCTTTACTGTTGGAGCTTAAAGAAAATAAATCTCAAATGTCCTCTGTATTAATTCATCTGCTTGGAAAGTTAGCGATTAAAGGGTTTAGTGGGATTTTTATATTTTCTATAATTTCTAGTTGTATCGGAGTAAACTGTTCTTTGTCTGGAGTTGTTCAGTTTTCATAAAACAGAAAGATGCCATTATTGGGAGAAGAAGAAGGCAAAAAGTATAATATAAATGCACAAAACTTCCTGTAGCTTTTTTTATACTAGACGTGAAGGAGTCAGTAAATTAATTAAATGGCTTTGAGCAAGGCCATCTCCTGTTTCCATTAACCATGAACTCTGTGAACGGAGACTGGCATGTTTTCCTTTTAAAAGAAAGATCTTTGTTTTTCTTCAGAAGGCCATTTTAGCAAAATGAGGGAAGAAAAGGAGAAGTAGATGAAGAAATGAATCACAATATTGAGACAGGAGCAGACTGCTATAGCTTTCTCATATTCTCCTATCTAGAACCGAGGTTGCTAATTAATGACCCAAGAGCTAGCTCTGTTTGATGAAATGCAAGACATAACACACACATTGAGTTTGACTGATGTGTGATTATTACCATCCATTCATGTGTAATCCCATATTTGGGGGGGGTTGTAATTTGTTTTTGACACATTTCCCTCTGATTTCATCCACTCATGCATACAGGTCTCACCTCCCTCCAAAACCTGATTTCCAAGGCAGACTTTGTTTATTCGGTGTGGGTAATTTATTGGCCACTACTTATTTTCCTTAATGCATAATCTCTTTCCGTAATGCTCTTTCTCTTTTCCAAACCAGCAGCATAAAGAATTCAGCCACGGGTCTGAAAGTTTGTGCCAAGAAAGGGAAGTCAAGCCCTTTCAGCTCCTAAAACAGCCTGTGGAATTCACTTCGAATGCCCTCCCTGTGCAGCAGCTAATGGAGAATGTTTGACAATCACCAACAACCTTTGTTGTATGACTTAGAACAATGGTGTGCTTCTGCCCCATCCTAGGATGGCCACAGGAAGAAAAGCAGGCTGACCCCCAGGGGGCCAAGTGGGGCAAAGCTGGCTCCTGGGAAGCTAAGGGATGCCAAGTGTTACTTTCCAGCTCATTTTTAACATGTGGGTCTTCAGGACCAAGGGCCCAGCTGTGCCTCATTAGAAGCAAGCATTTGACTATGACACCACTTAATTAAAAAAAAAAAAAAAGAAAGAAAGAAAGAGAAAAAGAAAAAGGCCAACCAGCTAAATGGCAACATAACTCGGAACAACCTGAGTCCAGACTCTCTCATGTCATGTAACAAGTGTGTCAATTGCTAGCTGTTAGGAGAAAAATGACATAGTATGCAGCTGTCAACTTTTTCCTGAAGAGGAAAAAAAAAAATTGCAGCCAAGGGACCTGGTGGTCCCTGTTAACTTTAGGCACAGAGCAAAGTGTCAACCCTGGAAAGTGGCTCCCAGCGAGCAGCACTTTTTACCATTTAATCAGGCTACACTTGGTCGTATTTATAGCCCTGGCGAGGTTGGTCCATTGTTACAAGACGAAATTGTGATGTTCAGCAGTTTATACCTTGGGAGCTGGAAGCATTTCTCCATGGTGAATTTGTAATATTAATTGGCCATGTCAGTTCATGACAAATGTAGTGACATCTATTTCAAGTATTTCAGTTTTATGGTGCTGAAAAAGTGACACACGCTGGAGATAAGTAATCTCACAAAAGATCTTCACGCTGGCTCTGTCGCGCTTCCAGAACGTGTTCTCAGAGGAGATGCACACAGGCTCCGGGTTCAGGGGGCCAACCCCTTCCTTTTGTTCTGGGCTGAGAAGGGAGTGGGAGAAGGAGGGGGGCAGTGTCCATTGGGTCTTATGGGATTCTGCCAAGACTGGGTGCTTGGGACCATTATTTCTTTGATCTGGTGCCTGCTGCTTATAGGCCATGCCTCTTAGCTGCAAGAAAACGGCGTCCTTCTCGCGGTCGGCAGTGGTTCTCAGCCAGGGGCCATGCCGCTCCACGAGGAGACGCTTGGCTGTGCCTGGAGACATTTTGGATGCTGCATCGGAGGGGAGGAGTTGGTTGCTATTGTCACGTAGTGGGTTCAGGGCAGGCATTCAGAGCTACCAGACATCCTTCCTTGCACGGGACTGGCCCCACAGCAAGCATTGCCTCGCCCAGCGACAGTGGCCAGGCTGACAATCCTCACACTGGTGTGGAACTGAACCTTTTGCATTGTCCAGCCTTGTCCTTGACTTGCCGTGGTCTGTGAGAGGTGTGGGGGTTCCCACCATGTGGACAGTAGGGAAGGCAGAGTGAAGGAAGTGGGGAGGATGAGGGGAGGCAGGGCATGAGAAAACACTACAGAAAGTCTGGAGAGTAGCAGTGCAGAACAGGAGGCAGCCACCTTCCAGCTGGGTTGGACTTCTAGAAGGCGAGGGGTTTTATATTCAGTTGCAGAAAGATGGAGGAGGAAGCATTTGAGTTTCCAGAACAACAGAAACAGCAAAACACAGGAAAATAGTCTCTTACATGTCTAGAGAGAGTATATTCATATAGTTGTGTCATCAGTGTTGTTTGCATGTCTAAGCTCTGGAAGGTCTTCATATACCTGTTTTACAGATGAGGAAACTGAGGCCCACATAGTTTGAGCGGCTACTGAAGCACCCCTGTTTTGTCAGTGGAAAGGAAGGGATTAGAGGCAGCAACTATGTTATTTCTCTCTTCTACACTAAGTGGAACAAGTCGTCTATTTATTTGTCTATCTATCTGTCTATCTATCTATCTATCTATCTATCTATCTATCTATCTATCTATCTATCTATCTATCCTATCTATCTATCTATCTATCTATCTATCTATCTATCTATCTATCTATCTATCTATCTATTTCGATGATTATTTCAAACATGTAGCTTCTTATAGCACAAATACATGTTGCTTGAAAAAAAATTAAAAATATAATCAGGTCAAAAATATATGGTTTTGTCCTAGAAACTGCCCTTTCTACTTCATGGTATTTCTGCGTTACTAAATTCCTTGCACAGCAGCATTTTAAATAGCTGCCTGGTGTACTACTGTATGGTGGAACAGCATTTATTTAATCCAATCCCCTTTTGTTGGACATACAGGTTATTTACTTTCTCCCTCTCTTGTAAACAGAATTGCAGTGAATGTCTTTGTGCAATACCAATGAGTGATTACTGGGTATGCCAGCAAGTACAAGTTGCAAGTGTAAGAGTAGGCTGTGAGAGAAATTGCTAAATTGGCCTCTTAAAAGATTGAGAGACTCCTTGCTTCTATTTTCACTAAGAACAAGTATCATTTTCTGAAGCCAAGTTGAATCTGCTTTTCCTGTACACTTCTTGATTATTAGTGAAGCTCAACATTTTTATATACTTATCAGCAGTCTTCTTTTACGAATGTTCTATTCATGTGCTTTGATTTCTATCATTGTGTTTTTATGTTTATGAAGGAGAACTTCTTATGTTTTCACGTAGAGATATTAACTCTTTGTTATGTTTATCAAGTATTGTTTCATGATCTGTGCTTTTTTGTTTTTTAATTTTGTGCTTAATTTTGATAGAGCTGAATAGATCTCCCTGTTCTCCTTGTTCCTGCTTTGAGTTGCTATGCTGTAAAAATTCTGTTCTGGTATATTCACTTAACAGTCTTGTTGGTTAAATGCTCTTTTTGTTGCACCTTGAAATCATTACTCTCCTTGTGCATTGTTTGTGCCAAGTAGGGTGAGACCCAGTTTCCCTCCACAGATGATTAGTTGGTTTTCCCAACACCACTTCTTGGAATATTCAGTTCTTTCCCTAGTAAAGACAGTTGGACTAATTAAGAAAGCTTAATGCACTTGAAAGCAGTTGTTTCGTCGTCAGTTATAAAATGTTAGATTTGCATGTAAAAACTGAGGAATTCTATTTTTTGGGATGCCTAGTGTCCAAGCAGCATATCTCTTTGAATTTTATTCTAATTCTCTACTTTTATGATTTGGCTTGCTTCCGTATTATATCTAAATGTTGTATTGGCTGCCCTACCACCTTTCAGCCTCTGCTCCTGTGGCACGCGTGAAAAAACTTGTCTAGAATGGGGGCAAAAAGAAAGAGGTTCACAGATACTGTGGTGGTGGGAGACTATGGGAACTACACCTAAGTGGAGAAATCAAATATTGTACAAAAATGAACAATGATGTAAGAAAATAAATAAATTTAATTATAAAAAAAGAGGAAAAATAAGAAGCAGGTCCTCAAGTTTCCCTCTTGATGACACCCATCCTGTAGAAGGTGGAATCACAGATGTTGCTAATTTTGAGAGTTTCTTCAGGAGAGAATTGGAGTGAGTGGAAAGGTTGGAACTCTTCGGTGGAGGGGCCGTGACCATGGAATGTAGCAAGAGTAGGATCACTGTAATTTCTGAGGTGACTTTTTCCAAGAGGTATTTGAACTCTCTCACCCAAAATGATTTGAAGAAGAACAACCTACGTGATTGGTTGTACATAGTTGCTAACAGCAAAGAGAGTTATGAATTACTTCCAGATTAACCAGGACGAAGAAGAGGAGGAAGATGAGGATTGAAGCTCTCTTGTCTGGAATATTTTGTATGAGTTCTTGATAAAATTTGGGGGCCAAAATTAAAATGTCATATTGTTTTTTTCCCACCTGAGACTTAAAAAATAAATTCTACATCTGCTACTGCTTAATCTAAAAATAATAAGAATAATAAAACAAAAATCTGGCATTTTTGCTTACTTTGAAAATGAATATACTACTGTTACCTAAAATTCAGCAACGTTTGGTTTTCCTCAAGGAATTAGTGGAATGAATGGTTGGAGATGGATATTCTCACAGATGAGCCCTTGGGAGCAATATACTCTATTTGCGGCCCTCTCCTCTCCACCCACCTACCCCTGCATTTCTAGTTTAGGTTTAATTCAGTTTGGAAATGACACCCTGCCTGACACTTCCCAGGACCAAAGAGAACTTGACATTTTGAATCTCCAGATCTTATGTTTAAAATCTCAGCATTCTCAGAGATGCATATTCTTCAAGGAAGACCTTAGTAATGGTTTTCCTTGGTGCTTCTAGCAAATATTAGATAGATTTTTTTTTTCTTATTTTGAAAGATCCTGTGTCTTTTTCTCATTTCGCTCAGGCCTCACTGCTGTGCTGCTACTCCGGTAGACAATAGCAGTAACAGATGTGTGCATCTGGTCTCATTTATTGTCACACTGCATGTAATGAAGGCCAGGCATGGCTGTGTTGTGGTTCCTGCTCATGGGCACACTTATCAGGAGTACAAGTGTCATTCACAGGGAACATGTTTCCACTGACCAGGCCAATCTGTTAAGAGCTGTTCTCAGGCATAAGGATTTCATACAGACAGATTCCTATCACATCCATTATGTGCACCTCTTGCCTTCCAAATGTTTGAAATTACTTTGGACACAAAGAGATGCTTACATTAACATTGCCATGTGCTTCTGTTGGACTTTAGTTCACAATGCAAATGGCTTAACTTTTGCTAGCATCACCGATGCCATGAAATCTTTTTTTTTTTTTTTTGAAGATTTATTTATTTATTTATTTATTTTTTTATCTATACATACAGGCTGGAGTTCAGGCCAGAGGTGTGGGGCGGCGAGAGGATTCACCAGAGACAAAGCGGGTAGCAGAACAGGCAGATCAGAAATACACTGCTGAGGGGAGCAGCGGGTGAGGCAGGAAAGGTCTGCTGCGCCATATGGGATTCTCCCCGTCCGGGCGTTGAACTCGCGTTGCCGCTGCCGACAGCTCCACAGCGCAGTGCTTAACCGCTGTGCCACCGGGGAGGCCCGCTATGAAACCTTTTCACCTGTGTTGCCAATCACAGCCAAGTGGGCTCTTGATATTACTATGGAATCTTTGTCCTCTCCATTATTTAATTTTGACTCCAGATAGATGAACATTCCAGACTTACCTTTTGTGGATTGTATACTTTATTTAAGGTTTTATTTATTTATGCATACAAGAACTGGGGTGTAGACCAGAGGTGTGGGGTGGTGAGAGGACTCACCAGAGACAGAGCAGGGTGCAGAATAGGCCGATCGGCTGAAGTACACTGCCGAGGGGAGCAGCGGGCAAGGCAGGAGAGGTCTGCTGCGCCATGTGGGAGTCTCCCTGGCTGGGGATCGAACCAGTGCTGCAGTGGCTGCGAACAGTTGCACAGAACTGAGACTTAACCCGTTGTGCCACCAGGGAGGCTCTGGATTGTATACTTTAGAAGTCATAACTGAGTGAGAGTAAGTTCTCACACAAATAGTAGTGATTTTCATCATATTTATCTAAGAAGGCTTGGGAAGTAGATGGGTGGTTCTGAGCTGTCTTCCTCTTCCTGCCACTTTCTTGCTCATTAGTCTGTTGTAATACATGGCGATCAATGGATCGTAGAATCTTTTTCTCATTGAAAATCTCTTTTGTTCATGTCCTGAAAGCTGCTGTTTTCTTACGTGTAATCACCTCTGGGAAGCGTGGGTCTGTTTTGATTTATGGTTAAGAGTGTATGTCCATTGGACCCCAATATTTGCCTCTTGTTTATAGACCTAGAAAATGCTACTCTTCAGAGAAAGGAGAGAGAAAATGAGAAGTTTCTCAGAAAAACAAAGGTGAAGTAAGACTGGTTAATCAGAATGCAGCCATGGGGTAGAATTTAGGCTTATTTATATTCTATTTCACCACAAGATGTCACCAGGACACCACACCAACATGGCCTCTGGAACACCTCTCTGGCCAATAGAGTCTAGGCTATTGAAGAGCATCTACTTAGGGCCCTGAGGAGAGTGCGCTGGGAAAGAGTCCCATTCCAGGGAACGCGGGAACATCATGGCCAAAATCGCAATGTCTTTCTCTGTTCCAGGGATGCACGTCTCCCTGCCTTTGCATGGAGAGCAAGGGTTGGTAAACAGGACAGAAGGTCATACCTAAGACCACAGTGTCCTGCTACCCCAACGTTGTCTTCCCTGGGTGGGAAAGCAGGCATCAACAGGGAGAAGACACAGACCCATAACCCTTTCTCCCCTCAATAGACACTTGCTAAATGCACAGGAATCATATTCTTTTCAAGGAAATGGTCTTTCCGATGACTTAAACTCACATGTTTCAGGTGCTTTAAAATTTGACCTTTTGGTGAATGTCATTAGTTGACAGAACGATGAGATTTCATCTTTCATTACTTCAGTTTCAGCCGATAGCTCGTTCATTTATGACTGTCCTCCCTTCTGGAATTGTGGAAAATGCTGAACCAGGGTGGGGCCATGGTAGCTTTTGTCCCCACTGTCGCTAAGCCCCCACTTAAGTGTTTCAAGTCCTTTGTGATGCTTGTGTAGAAAGAAAGTTCTGTCATCCGTCACCTTTATCACCTGACGTCCACTCATCTTTAGTCTTGTCTCGTAGATTCATTTGTTATCGTGAATGATGCCAGAGCTGGTTTGTGCTAAGATTCTTGTCATTTGACTCAAGAAAATAATGTCCCCCTAGCATAGTGCACAACTGGTCATCATTTAGCTGCTTTAAATGCTCCTATTGGTTGAATTTAATATACCGGTAAGGGCAAAGATTCATCCTGTATTGCAGAAATGAAATTAAGCACTGTAGTATGAATACCGAGCAAGAGTCCATGAAGATATTTTGACGGAGTAAAGAGACTCTAGAACCTCCAACTGCTGAGTCTTGATCAAGTTGATTTTCTTTTTGACTCAAGTTAAATATTTTTCTTTTATTTTTAATTCAAGCAGGGAATTTGAATTTTTAATTCAAGAAGGTTTTACTGTCATCATCTTATGGTTTGACCTATCTCTGGTCTTTTGGAGATTTAGTTATTTCTGTGATAATTAAAAAAAAAAAAAAAACAAAGTGGATGTTTGTGACCTGGTGTGTATTCATAGGGCTTGGAGTGTTTAGCCTGAGAAAGTGGTAATTTCTATTTCTGTATTTTCTTTTTTTTTTTTAAGATTTATCTATCCATACATACAAGCTGGGGTACAGGCCAGAGGTGTGGGGCGGCGAGAGGGCTCATCAGAGACAGAGTGGGGAGCAGAACAGGCAGATATGAAATACACTGCTGAGGGGAGCAGCAGGCGAGGCAGGAGAGGTCTGCTGCACCATGTGGGATTCTCCCCGGCTGGGCGTCGAACCCGCATCACGAGCGCTGCCGACAGCTCCACAGCGCAGCGCTCAACCGCTGCGCCACTAGAGAGGCCCTATTTCTGTATTTTCTGTAGGTCTCAGATTCCCAGCCTATACTTTGTTTTTGGGTTAATTAAAAGGGCTGCTTCAGTGTCTGTAGCTCATCTAAGCTATAAACAAGCAGACCATGATGAGTCCTGCTAGCGAAGCCTGAACAGATGCCTCAGTCAAGGCTGCCTTTCCTCACCCAGGTCTGTCTAGTAGCTGATGCTCATTGTTTAGCCCGGGCACCACCTCAGGTGTTTCCCTTCCCTGTTTACTGTCAGCCTCTTCCAAACCATCCAATATGGTTCCCTGCTGCCAGGGAAGTTTTGGGAAGACATTTGCATTGAGAGAGAGAAAATGGGAATGTATGCAGTTATGTCTGGGATGAGATAATGAACTATAAAACCCTGGGTCCCGTAGTTTTTTCCCTGGTGTCTCTGAATGTGAACACTGTGGAGGCAAGCATTTCACAGATACATTCTTCAACTGAACTGTGTTCATGGCAACAGGCCTGGGAAACCAATTAGGAACTTTAAGCTTGGGAAATTATGAAAAAATAAACCAAAACTGCATCTGAATAATACCAACGAATATATTTGTTGGGTATTTCACCACACTTATTGCGTCTTCGAGTTACCTGAGGTGGTGAATAAAACTTTCCAGTGAGAATACTGTCAGTTGCTGAGTGCCCGCTGTTGAAATCGTGGTTAATTGGCAAAGGTTTTCAAATGGGAAAGTTTTCTCCAGCTGGGAAGCATGGTCTCAGAGCCACTTCTGAGGTCCAGGTAAAAGGGAATGCAAATTCACTTTAAGCAGGGCAAGCACAATCAGGAAAATAAATCAGAGAGAGGCATAGACCAGGGGGCCGCTGGAGGGGAGGGATGGATTGGGGTATGTGTTTTTCAGTGATATCTATTTTCCACCCATTTTGATTATTCATGCCACTCCTTATCTCCTTAGTGCAGAAAATAGGGGGTTGATTCAGTATTCTTAAGAACCTCCCAGGATTGCATTTAAGCAGTGGATTTCACAGGTATCCTTACCCCTCTTTAAGGGCTGATTTGGTGGGTGCACCAGTTGGTTTGAGTCACTGGTGTTTCTGGATTTTATTGGAAAGTCTCAGTCGTAGGGAGGTAAGAACATGAAGTGACAGTGTTGATAATTCTGGCGGCTTGACATTACCCAACTGTTCTTTTTGTTTGGTTTTCCTTTGGACTTAGCTTTTTGTTTGTTTTGTTTTGATTTTCAAAGAGAGGGGGTAAGGGAGAGGGGCTTCCTCTTGTAGTTTCTTTTCAAACCAAACTCTTTCAAAACCTTTTGCAAACGCTTTTAAGGATTTTGCTCAGTGGTTGTGCAAGAGTTACTTAGGAGATGTAAGCTTAGGCTTTTTCACTGTGTCCATAAAAAATGTATATTACTATGCATTGCACATTTGCCACTTAGATTTTCTGAATACAAATTAATCAACTTGCAGCTGTGAATAACAATAAAACACATGATAATGTACCTGCAGAAATGAGGGCATTTGAAATCCGTTCTCAGGTGGCCGTCAAAAATAGCCAGCCAGAGTGTTGCTACCTGTTTTCCATAATTGCGTGGCTTTGCCTTTCCTTAGTTAATCTGTTTAATAAAGTCCCCTGCAGAATCTAAATGCTTAAATTTAGTTTCTTTTTGTCTTTATGGTGTTTATCATTGTTAACGTGGCATCGGAGTAGCTCAACTTTCGCATCATGATAAATTCATAACCCAAGAGAAGGCAGAAAACATAATTATTATCAATTGCCTCTCTCCCGGAATTGCTATTGGCTGAGTGGAGCAATATATGAACTTAAGGAGTAGCTGATTCAGAGGAATACAGGATTGGAATTCGGCCTATCTTGATCGTATGGCCATTGTTCAGGAGATCTTCCCTTTGGGCTTCTCTTCAAGTGAATTCTGCACAGCATGTCAATATTTTAAGAGGCCTAAACTTTGATATTTTCCCCCCTACACAATATGGAATCCAATTTATTTATTTGATCATTCAATAAATATTCATTGAGTGCCTAGAATAGGTTAATACACACCCATGGATAAGGTAATGTCCTTGGTACATTCTGTTAAGGGAGATAAAATTTAAATAGATACTTAGTTGTCAGGAGATAAAAAGTTGGTATAGCAGGATCTTGGATATAGATTTTCTTTTCTTTCTAACTAGGGGAGTAGGATAAAATTCCAACTTCCAATTTTGTGTTGGATGGTCTCGAAAACTTACAGTTTTGGTTCCTTTTGTCAAGAGATGCCGGGGAGGAAAGGCCCCCTGGTCCTTATTTGAAGGTTTTAAAGTGCAAAAAAGTCCATACAGTACACACATGTACATGTAATGCTGTTGATGATGATAATGGAGGAAAATGTCATAAATAATCCACAGTCTCAGCAAAAATGGTCAGAGTAGAAAAACTCACAATTGAAGAATTCAGTTCTTCAAAAGGAGAAACAGTGTTAGGTTGACTGAAGTCAAAATCAAATGTGTTTGTTTACTCAATTGCAATCAGCATAGAACTCTCAAGAAATAATCTATGTGATCTCATTTATCTGAAAGTGGTAAATACACACACTATTGTGCAATTAACTCCACTTTCCATCCCCTGCTTGACTGCAGCTGGCCTTCGCTCTCCATCAGCCTCCAGCCTGTACATGTTTATGCGGGCTTCTTCCATCAGGCTTCACAGCTAGGGATTTGCAGAGGTTTGTAAGAGGTGAATCTTGGCAGATAAGGATTTCCTATAAGAGGGCTCATTGGTGAGAGAAATCCTTGTTTCTACAGATTTGGGGCCATGATAAGAAAAACTAAGTTTGAAAATTTTGGAAACTTGGATCTCAGGGAGCTGACCTTTTTTTTTGTTTTGTTTTGTTTTTAATGGAAGGAATAAAATTGTTTGAGACTTGG
Organism: Scalopus aquaticus; assembly: GCA_004024925.1. NCBI lineage: Eukaryota > Metazoa > Chordata > Mammalia > Eulipotyphla > Talpidae > Scalopus > Scalopus aquaticus. The sequence goes on along the minus strand of PVIJ01001476.1, from coordinate 133,843 downwards.
GTTTTAAAGGTCCAATGAAATCTACAAAAATCTTTAGTAAACCATTAATCATCTCTCAAATATGGCTTGTGCTCTATCATTAACCTGAGATCCAAAAGGAGTGAATATCTGTATTGGTGTGTTTCTAGTGTTTGCCTTCCGTCAGTGCTACTATCTTCTTAGAGGTTTGAGGGAGGAAGGCCAATAATGAAGATTCATCATTTTGGCTGAATATGGTCACCTCAGCTGGAACCAGTTCAAGTTCAAAGTCTGACACTGGAGCTTTTTCTTCATGTATTTCCACGTCTCTGAAATGTTCCTAAGACATTGTCAGTAACCAGCATACTTAGCTGACACTTCATCGTTGTACAGATTTACTCATCTTGGTCCAAGATCTGTCTTCTGTCATCATAACAGCCATGTGAAGACTATTGTTTGACTTCTTCTGTGAATAGACTCCACTATAAATGTACTGTTTCAACTTAAGATTTGAAAGCATTTTCCTTTGACGATTCAGTTTTGACTCCAAAATACACCTCAATCCCACCAAAATCTGCCACGGGTTTCTTCTCCTTGGGCTTTCTGCTGATTCCTTCCACTAGAACAATACTCCCCTGGTGTCTTGCTCTGGAAGCATTGAAGCATCCTTCTAGTCTTGCTATTGATACAGTGTTCCTAGTATTTTCAACCTGTAAACAGGAAGACGGTCATGGGATAAGCATTTTAATTATGTTAGGGGATCTTAATTGACTTTTGTTCCAGGATTGGGTTAGGGGTGGTTTAATACTTATTTTTCACATCAGGATCATACAGTGAATCCACCATGCACATAGCTAGTCCATTTTTAAAAAGCCTTGTGAATGCCAACTAATACACAGCTTTGTAAGTTTGTAGTATAATGTTCAAAAGGATCTAATTTCTGTATTTTCCAGTTCTGGTTATCCCTGTTTAATGAACATTCATTCTGATATAGGCCTTTTGAAGTAAGAAATCCCTGCAATCACAATGCTGCTTTTCAGAACGTGTCCTAGGTCCTGGGAGTATACTGGATGCCTGAGAAATTCTTGTGGACCCAACTCACACCAAGGCACTGCAGGGCTTGCAGTTATTCAACAGTCAGTTTCCTATTCCATTATGCCCTTTAGTTTTAAAAGCACTGAGAAAGAACTTTTGTAAAACTCTATAAAACACTAGTATTTTGGGATGTTCTGGGCTTGGTGGGGGATTTTTGAATATGAAGAACTAGGGAACCTTCAAATCAAAAGGCTAATAATTCTTCCAAATAAAAAAGTAACTCTGATTTTATTATGCATTGACCATAATTTGCTTGCTGTTGAATTGATTTTGGAAAAAACCGCAAGTCTATATTTTAAAAATAGAAGCAAAATGATAAAAAAAAAACCCACAAGTCTCATCACCTAAGGGATTTAAAAATCAAATTTAACTTAAAAAAATGAAAACCTGATTAAGTTGGTATAGCAGGATCTTGGATATAGATTTTCCTTTCTTTTTAACTAGGGGAGTAGGATAAAATCCCAACTTCCAATTTTGTGTTGGATGGTCTCGAAAACTTACAGTGTTGGTTCCTTTTGTCAAGAGATGCCAGGGAGGAAAGACCCCGGCCCTTATTTGAAGGTTTTAAAGTGCAAAAAAGTCCATACAGTACACACATGCACATGTAACGCTGTTGATGATGATAATGGAGGAAAATGTCATAAATAATTAAGAATTTGTTTTAAGTTATTATAAAATATTTATTATTGTTACTGTTATTGGTGGAGAAAGGGTCAAGTCGTGCCATCTTCAAATAACTCAATACTTCAAAATAGAGGGTGGCTCTGTTTGTCAGTCAGGGTTTGTGTTCTCTGATTTGTTTTGAACTTTTGGAGAGGATTCATCATTGTGTTTTTTTTTTTTTTAAGATTTATTTATTTATGCATACAAGAGCTGGGGTGTAGGCCAGAGATTCAGGGAGTGAGAGGATTCACCAGAGACAGAGTGGGGAGCAGAACAGGCAGTTCTACTGTAATACACTGCTGAGGGCAGCAGTGGGCAAGAGGTCTGCTGCGTCATGCGGGAAGCTCCCTGGCCAGGGATTGAACTCGTGCTGCAGTGGCCACTGATAACTTCTTAGGCTGAGACTTAATCCATTGCACCACCCGGGAGGCCCTCATCATATTTTGGTCCTTGCTGTTGGTCTAGTGGAACAAGCCTGCTGGGCCAGCTCTTCTCTCTTGGTGGCAGGCGTGGGGCATCCTCCAGGCACTCTTGGTTGTGGATGAAGGAGACCCCTGCCTCGAGGCTAGGAAAGGCCCTGCCTCCTGCACTGTCGCCACGGTCACAGTGGCCCAGCTGATCTCAAAGTCTCTGTTCCTGTCCCTGACCCAGGCTCCCCTCCACCTCCTTGGGCCTTTTAGTTTCTGTGTTCTGCTCTCAGCTGGCTCCTTTAGTCTACCAAAGAGAGTGAATCTGATTGGCTCAGTGTAGTCCCCAGAGTGCCTTTAGGTCAAAGCTCTCCAGGCCACCTGGGAGACTGGATGCTCACACACCATGGGTACTCCCATTGTCCTGGCAGGGCGGTCAAGGTGCCTGGGGGAAGGGATCACAGAGCCACGCTATCTAAGGACTGTCCAGGGATGCCGCCTCACTGGGAGCCTGTGAGTGCAGGCGTTTCCCCAGCAGAAGTCTGCAGCTTGGAAGATACCATGGGGCGCAGGAGCCTGGGCTATCTTTAAAGGGTGGGATGGTCCCCCTTGCAAAGACTTACTCTGCAGTTGGAGTGTGAATGTAGCCACAGACATATATAATCATGAATAGCTATGTTCCAATAAAACTTTATTTAGAGAAGCAGACAGTGGACCAGAGTTAGCCATGGACCATAGTTTACTAGTCTCCAGCGTATAAAACTCAGACTTTGAACCTCGGGTCTGACTCTTGCTAACCTTGTGACTTGTGCAAGTTGTTTAAAATTGTATGCCTCAGTTTTCTCTTCTGTTGCGCAGGGATAAAAGTAGTGTTTGAAGACGGTTATTGAAAATGGTGATGTAATATATGTGAAGTGTACTGGTCTCAGGATAATATCTCAGTCATTGCTTTTTTTGTTCCTGGCATCCTTATGCGTGCTTACAAAGTGTGATGGGAGATTGTTCTAGATCTGAGGGCCTTGGAGATTAGGTGTTTGTGGGACGCTTTTGGTTTTTTGGTTTTTCAGCAGACACATTCAGAGCTCTAAAGGTCATTTTGTGGTTTTCCTTTCTGTGTCAGGAACACCTTCAGCACTGCCATTTTCAACACTGGTTTTGCCTTGAAGTTGTTTGTTCATATGGGCTTTCCCTTTAATCATTTCCAACCCTTTTTGAGGGTGGACTTCATGTTTTACCTCAGGGTGTGTCTAGCCTGTTACCGCATGTTCTTGGCCTACGCTGGGTAAGACATCAGCATACCCAGAAAGCGTGTCTGCACTGAGGAATTAACCTGCGCTCAATTTCCCGGTAGGCACCAAAGAGAGCCCAGGGATCCGGGAATGGGTGGACTATCCCTGATGCCAGATCTGTGCTCTGCCAACTTAGGGGGCTCATGGTCAGCCTCCAGAGGCTTCGAGGGTGGTTCCAAGTTTGATTGACTTCATCTGACCTAGATTCATGGTGGTATCTGCTGAAAAATGTAATGCCAATAAGAAGCTTACATCCCACTACCCATGCTGTGATTTCAACTTAAGAGGGTAAAACATTGCATTTGATCTTTTATATATTTAATTTTTCAAAAAGTAGTGTCTGTTTAAGGTAAATAATTTTGCCAAGTTTTGGCTAAACTATTTGGTATTTAGGTTTTTGAAAAACTGAGTAGGAAACAGTTGCCTCCTCAATGACTCGCAAGTCAAAGGCAAACGATGTCTTGTTTTAGGAACTACGAGGCTTGTGTCAGACCAACTCACCCAGGGACTGTCCCTGGAAGCCTTCAGGAGGTCTTCCCTTGGTGTCACTCTGGGGCTGGACCCTGCCTGATCTGAAATGACCAAAATCAGGGGTCCCACCCTGAGGCTAAACATGGCCTGCACCTCTTTGAGTAGGACCCACAGCTAAGAATAGTTTTTACATTTTAAATGATTGGGAGCGGGAGGGGGGAAAGCCCAAGAGAAGAGTATTATTTCCTGACTCATTTAGATTGAGAGGAATTTGTATTTCAGTGTCCATAAACAAAGTTTTGAGTTTCATCAATAAAAATTTTGTGGAAATTTTGTTTTCTCTCTTGTTATATAAGTACCTCAATAATACTCTTGGTTTTGCCCCATGGCCCACAAAACCTAAAATATTTACTGCCTGGCCTTTATAAATAATATTTTGCCAGCCCCTGACAAGAGAACAGGAATTTTTAGTCTGTTTGGCAGTGTTCAAACTCTTCTATCAAACTCAAATCCTTTGAGAGGAGCCTGGTTTACAAACCAGAGGCAAGAGGGAGCTGCATGGAGCCTGTGGGGATCGAGGTTTGAAGGGTGTCAGACCCAGTCTCAGTCTACACCTCCCCCCGGGGGATCAGCCTGCCTAAGCTGAGAAAGGGCCTACATTTAGGCTTGGAAATATCCATCAGCTGACTGTATCATTTTTGCTATTCCTAAATCCCAAAATTTTATTTGGAAAACAAATTAAAAAACTTTTTTTTTAGGTAGAGGGTAAATTTGCAGCTCATGCATTGGATGGTGAAACCTGACCTTAGCTGCCTTGGTGTCCAGTGTGAATAATTGTATCTTCTCTGTAGAAACACGGATGTGCTGATGATGGGATGTTACCTGACGCCCCGCTGGGTTTTTTCTTCATATGGGTCTGTGCATCAATCAGATTACTTTTATACATTGGAAAACTGCCTGCATGTCAGATGGAGGGCACCCTGTGTGTACTGCCCCTGCCCCCAAGGCCTACGGTGGGGGTCATCTGTCTACCCATGTCACAAACTGCCCTTTTTCCCTTTGGATGGTAGGTGGCTTGACTTCGCTGCATACCTGCTGGGGAGCCACTGTCTCCAGTGTGTTTTTCCCTCAGTGCCCAGTATGCCTGCTGCGGGCTTCTGGCTCCCGCATGGGTCCAGCTTGCTTTTGCCACAGCGCCCTGAACATGCACATTTCTCCAGGTTTCCTCCAGCCCATCCAGTAAGATGTAGATGGTGTACCATCATTTTTTTTTTATAGCAGATTGTTTTTTTTAAAGATTTACTTATTTTTGCATACAAGCTGTGGTGCAGGCCAGAGGCATGGGGTGGTGAGAGCGTTCACCAGAGACAGAGTGGGGAGCAGAATAGGTGGATCTATTGAAGAACCCTCCTGAAGGGAGCAGTGTGCGAGGCAGGAGAGGTCTGCTGTGCCATGTGGAAATATCCCCAGCCAGGCATTGAACTCATGCTGCAACTGTCCACAGCTCCACAGCTCTCCACTCAACCCAATGCGCCACCAGGGAGGCGCACATGGTGTAGCATCATTAACTTGTGGTCTAAGCCTGGTGTGATGCTCGGCGGATGCTGGGGCAAGTGAGGGACTGCAGTTCCCTCCCTTCAGTAGGGCAGGGAAAGCCGGGTTCTCCTGTCTCATGGAGGAGGAAGGGCCTTGTGCATGTTGACATCATCCTGGATTTAGGCTGCCCAGTGACTGGAGTCCTTGTAAGAAGAGAAGCAGACAGAGACAGAGAAGTCCATGTGAAGACAGGCAGGGATTGGACTGAGGCATCTGCTACCCAGGGGCCACCATGATGGCCTGGAGCTGGGAGACAGTCCCTATGAGCCACCGTAAGAAACCAGTCGTGTCCACCTTGACTTTGGACTCCTGGCCCCTTGAAACAGGAGAGAGCAGATTTCTGTTTCCAGCCACCCAGTTGCCGGTGACTTGTTACGGCAGCCACAGGGTGCCCGTACACCTGGCTTCCCCAAGGCCTTTGGCATGGTCTCTGTTCTTGATCTGCAGTCTCCAGAGGGCTCAGCCACCTCCTGTCCTCACAGTGCATTCCCAGGGCAGAGAGCTCATGAGCTTCCTTCATTTAGCCATAAATAAATATTGACCAGGGACAGGCTGGGCCGGGCCGTGCCGGGACAGGCATCTCTAATACAGGCCCTCAAGAAGCTCCCTGTTTCATAGTGAAGGCAAGTGAGTAAGTGGGCCCAGGTGGCCCCTCTCTCCAGCCTGCAGCACAGAGTTGTGGGTGCAGAGACTCTAAAAAGGAATTCCCCTCAGGTCACATAGCCCCTTTATCTCAGGTTGGCAACTTGCCATTCTTCAGCTGGTCAGCGGCCTCTGCTTAAGGATCCACTGCAGCCTCACGGCCCATGAGTCTCACCCCTGCCCACTTCCACCTTCCACCCACACTGACCTTCAGGGCCTGAGGTCTTCCCGTGGGACTGATGAGGACATTGTGACCTACAAACATTGAAATGAGACTAGAGTGGTATTCACCAGACCATTCCAGTAGATGAGGTGAGAGTACGTGCTGGTGAACACCCAGCATGGTTCCACACACAAGTGCTCAGCACAAGTCAACTGCTGTGAGTCTCATGTTTTCTCTTTCTCTGGCTCCACCTCCCTTTTCTCTTCCTTGCCCCCCTCCATCCTCCTCCTCTGCCTCGCCGTGTCCCAATCCTGATCATCATTGTTAATGATCGTTATGACCTGGTTGCTCAGATTCACCCAGTTCCCAGAGAGGGCAGTGGGGACTCACAGCAGACCTTCTTTGGGTGCGTCCTGCCCACTCGGTGCCCTGTCTGTCCCCACCCGGCCCTGTCGCTTCGTGTCCTCTCCTGCACCGGGCTTTTTGAGGCAGACAAATGCCACTGACAAACCAAAAGCCAATGTTTTGGGTGAATGAATTCCCCATAGCCACACTAGATTTGGGGCTGTCACCGCTGACTGGAGAAGACAGCCCTCCTAATGGAGCCTGGGTGCCGGAGCCGCTGGCCGGGTTGCCCTACAGACTTGAAGAATTGCGATGCTGGCCTAACATAATTTTGGTAACTCTGTCTGCTTCTGCCTCAGGTAGAAATAATTCAGATTTCACTCTCCATTTTCTTTAATGGGCTAAGCAGCCACTTTGTAATACCTGTATTTTATGAGACATAATTCTGGATATTGTTTCTGCAGCGTTTTGAAAAGACAAACCTAAGAGTGTCCAGCCATTTAACTGAAGCAATTTTAAAGTTATTTGTAAAATGATATGCTGTCTTTTTTGACCCAGTTACTTTATAAAGCTACATTCTTTGGCAACTATTAACACAACTTCTCTGTGTGTGGGCTAAATAAATATTCGGGCAACACTGATTGAGCGCTGCCTTGGGTAAATAACTCTCTTTCCACACATTTCCGAGTTTATAATGAGGAGTTTTCTCCGTGGTCTGACCAAATGTAACATTCCATTGAAAATGAGACATAAATCCTTGAGTGAGGGAGATGTGGAACCAGGGTTCCAGGAAGTTTCTTTAAAAGGTGGGGGTGGGCAGGGTGACACCCCGAGTCTCCCTGCTTTCTCAATTCCTCTCCTGCCTGTGAGCCTTGAAGGAGTTGAGTATGTGGAAGCAAAAAAGAGCATGCTCAGAAGTGAAGTTTTAAGTCCTACCTACCATCTCCCCAGCAGCACCCCACCCTTGCCCACCCTCCAGGGCTCTTTGTTCTCCCAGTTTCCATCTGTGCCATGGTGGGCAAGTCACTGCATCTCCTGAAACTCACAGGCAATGAGGAGATAATACCAGGATCTTCCCTATGGGGATTCAGTAGAGTAGTTGTGGGAAGAAGATGGTCCAGTGCTCAATCCAGTGTCTGGCGGGAGAGTGGCCAGTTGTTACTAGGGAGCAGAGATGTTGAGAAATTACGCTGGATGGCACCTCTCTCGCCTTGCCCCATTTAAACGTTCTCGCAATCTACCATCACTCCTGTGAAGGATGAGATGAGACACCAGGGGACTTGGCAACAGGTTGAAGTTCATACAGCTGAGTGCCTGCTGTGAAAAACTGTGGTCACCCACCACACTGCACCTCCTCCAGGCCTCCCCCCCCCCTTTTCAGTCAGGTCAGTCCCTCCACTGGTAAAGTCGCTATTACGGGTCCTCCTGTGTAACTCGCTGGAGAGGGTCACGTGTACTGATCACGTTCAGTAGTGAGGCCCTTGAAGAAACCCAACCGTCTTGAGGGGGCCTCTCCATGTCTTGTTCAGGGCTTGGCCTCCTCCCAGGAGTCAGCACAAGGAGACACCTGCAGTAGGAAATAGATGTGTGTGGAGTGAAGTGGGGTGGGGGGCATCCAACATACACAGACCTTAAGGAATAAGTTCTCGCAGGAGCTGAAAGAAACATTTTCTCCTCTCAAAAGCAGCAACTTCCTATGTAAAATTAGAGCTCACTTATTTTTTAAAAAGTGGAAACTATATGGGCGTTGAAAAAAGAAAGAGGAAAAAAGAAACCACCTTTGATATTCACTCAGCCTTTTGCCTACTTCTAGTGCTTCAAAGCACAGGGTTTTGTTTTATTTTGCTTCGTGGTAACCCCAACATATATACTCTGGGCAGGTTCCCTCAGAAATTAATTTCAAGTTAATTCTGCTACAGCCCTCCACGTAATGCTTTTTAACCTGGTGGCCATCGTGCTACATAGATAGTAGTGTCTCTTCTCAATCTGTCGGAGCAGGGCTGTAAGGACCAAAGGATAGTAAGCCAACTCGGGGAACCAGGTTTCCTGGTTTATCCATTTGCTGACTGAAGTTTAGGTTGTTACCAACTCTCTTCGGTTGTCAGTTTCAGGACCATCAGCATCTCTGGTTCTAAAGCACTTCCCATAGGGGGCCCTCTCTGGTGGTTCAAGGGGTTAAGTCTCAGCACTATGAAGCTATCCAGAGCCACTGCAGCACAAGTTTGATACCTGGCCAAGGAGATTCCCACATGGTGCAAGCAGACCTGTCCTGCCTCGCCCGCTGCTCCCCTCAGCAGTGTACTTCAGTCGATCTGCCTGTTCTCCTCCCCGTTCTGTCTTTGGTGAATCCTTTCACACACACACCCCCCCCCACCTCTGGCCTGCTCCCCAGCTTATATGCATAAATAAATCTTTAAGAAAAAAAGCACTTCCCATTTAAGATTATCTCTATAGAATTGAGTTCCAAGAAGAAAAATTTCTAGGTCAATGTTACAGAGGCTTGTGCAGTTCTCATGTGTATTAACTGGGGCCTGAAACCCACCACATAGTTGAGGATACCTTGGGTTTGACTGGAGAGCCTGGGAGAGGCAGGGAGTAAGGGGGGTCTTCAGTACTGTAATGTTGAGAAAAGACCTCATTCTAGATGCATCAAATAACCAGTTTATTTTATTAGAAAAGTCCGGTGAATTTTATGCTTCACTAACGTGCACATCTTCAAAGATAGGTTGGGGATAGGGCTTATTTTTGTCATCCCAGAGAATGGCAGGACGTGGACTCAGTCCCCAGGCTTTTGAAGGGAGGTCCAAATTTGAATGCTTCCCCAGTTTGTTTTTGCAGTGCAGCACAGAACACTGCCCTCTCCAGAGGCAGAGACTCAAGTGCCTGGACTCAGGAGAAGACACTTCCTGGTCATAACTCACCTTCTTCAAAATAAGTAGGGAGAAGGATGGGAAAGGCTCCAGAAAGGAGAAAAAAAAAAAAAAAAACAAACAACTCCATGGAACAGGGATGCTCTTGAGACCTCTGCTCTTTCTCACCCTCATTAGGAAACATTCTGGAGAACAGAACACCAGATTTCAAAGGGATCATTCTCCCTGAATTGAGAGCATTTACACTTTAGCCCAAGTCATACCAACCCTCCCTTCTGCCTACTTCTTGTGAACTCCCCCTCTCCCCTTTATCGTGTCTCTTTGGGAGCATCTGTGCACTCTTTGAAAGACTCCCAGTGAAGACTGGATTTTCTTTTGCTACCACTAAGATGTTTCATTTGCGTTTGTATAGTAAGACAACTTTATAGCACAGTTTATTATTACATGGGATTAAATAAAACCCAGTTAAATCATGCACCTGAAAACCAAACTACTTAGTAGAGAAAAGCCTTCTCTCACCCAGTGGTCACTATCCTAACTGCCCTCCTAGCCACACCAACAACATTCTAGAACCCTTCTACTTATCTTTTTTTCAGTATCAGTATAGCAATACTAGGTTTTTGAAAGTACTTGTTCTGCTAATTTGTTCTTTAAACAAGAAGAGGAAAAAGTATAGGTCCTCTCATAAAACAGTTAACAGGAAGCCCGAGGCATCTTTTAGTGCCATTTTTGGCTGATGCTTGGAATGGCTCCATCAATCACTGCTATTCATGTAGAGCTGGTTTTTATGTCAGTTAAACCATCTTCCATCAACTTGGCGAAGCAGAGTCAGGGAACAAGATGAATAGTGAAACGTCTTCTGTAGCGTGGAAAGGGCTTTGCTTTTAACTGCCTGTGTTGATTTCTTCATATTTTCAGCTTTCTCTTGCTAAGCCAGTTCCTCTCTGACCATCACTCAGGAGTTTGTTCTTTTAACCTTGTTCAAGGGGCAGTGGTGTGTGGGGTGTGTGGGGTGAGGGGAGTGCTGTTGGGTACCAGTCTTTAAGTGCAAGCAATTGATCAGCTGGTGAGGGTTATTCATTATGTCTCCCAGGCTCTTGAAAGAGGGAAATAAATCCTAGGACCCCCAAGTGATTTCTGTAGCCACAGCATTGTGGAGTGTTACCTTTCCTGTCAGTCTGTAGCAGCGTTCATCTGTGCCATTGGATTCTTGCATGGGGATGTGTTGTTAGGTCACATAAGAATGGTGTGGCTTTTCTCAGAAGATGTATTTTGTATGTCAGTAAGTTTATGTGTTTTCTGCCCAGAAATCAACAACCCCTGTTTGTCATGGTTAATCCTTCAGAGTTGTTTGTTGGGGAGTGCAACATGCAAAACTGGGAAGTGCCAGCAGGGGGAGCAATGAGGGAGGGTTTCCTGGGAGAGGGTTGTTTTGATTGACATTGTTGACAATTGCCAAAGCAGGGTGATGAGAAATAACAGTTGGATTTGGGTAAGTTTTATTGTTTTTAAGTTCTCTGTGGATAATGCTCCCAGTTATTGCTTGCACTCTGAATGGACATAGCTATCATCCACCACCCTCTTATTTTGTTGCAGGTACAAATAATGTCATTAAGGAACCTTAGGATGTAGTGTTAATCCTGAAGGAGGTTGTGCTTTAACAGGCAGTGAATGTGGGAATGCAGGTGGAGACGGTGCCTGTTGGACCTGATTTCCCCTGGAATTCCTTCAGTTCTGTTAGATCTGCTCCAGTCATCATTCTGCATTTCCTCCTTGAGAGTCCTATGTGGTACCTCCCTCCCTACCTTCCTGCCCCACCCTGCTCCCCTTAAAGCAGCTCACACACAAATGGTCCACTCTGTCTCTCCACCCCACCTCTGCGCCTTGGGGCAGTTTCTGATCTCTTGACCATTGTAAGGATGCTCTTTGGGTCCTCACCATGCACACCTGGATATGGGGTTCCTCCTGCACAATCTTGTTCTTTCCCATGCTAGCATTGACTCAGTGCTCAGACCCTTCTGAGGATTTGGAGACACAGGTCATTTTCAATGCAAAAAGTCAACTTCAGGTAGCACTTGGGACATCTCTAGTCCTCTGTGAAGTGGGAGTTGGAGTGTGCTTCTCACAAGGCACAGGCTGTATGAAGCAGCAGCAAGACACCATAGTGGGGATGCTGATTACTAACATGGAGGGTTTGCTGTGGGCAAGGCTCAGTGCTCAATGGGGATTTCTATCAGTCCTCTTCAGAATTTTCCTGTGAGGTAGGTATTCTCCTTGTGCCCATTTTACAGATGGGAAAGCAGAGAGTAGGGAAGTAAGTACCTCTCCCAAGCTCACACATCTTGGGGAGGGATGTGGATTTGAAGCCAGGTGCCCTGTCTTGGGAGCTCTGGGCTTGAGTGTAGGACAGCTTTGCATTGGCCACAGCATTCTTTTTCGCCTCCTTCCCCAGGCTAGGTGCTTGATGGAAGGTAACTTTTACTTTTCTGCCTTCCCTTTCCCAGCACCCCTCACCCTGAGGAAAGTTGCCTCCAGTGTATGCCTCATTGGCTGTTAAGTAATTTTCTTCTTGTGTTTTAGGTATGAATGCAGAGTCCTCTGGGTCCCCTATAATTTTTAGTTCTCTTGGTGACCAGGATTGTTCTCAGGAGAAATCTGGGCTGGGTTTTTAACTTTGCTGCAGTGTCAGCTGGTTTCAGTTCACAGGTTACAGGGGTCTGTGAGCTCAGGCACCTCCTCCACATTTCAGCTGGAGCTGAGGTACCCAGCCGTGCAAACATTAGACCACAGAAGATGTTTTTGTATAAATTTAGTGGAACCGAACTGATCATTTCAATAACATTGGGGACCTGATTATTTGTATTTCTATTTCCCCTTTCTTCCCAAGAATTGCAAACTACAAACCAGGATGCGGCTTCTGAATGGTGAAGGTTTTACAAACATTTCCCAGCAGAGATGATTGTGCGGTTGGGGCTGAGACAGGGTGGGGAGAAAGGGCACCAGAAGGGGAACCTGGGAGGAAGGGGCGAGTGAGATAAGCAAAGGGAATTCAGAAAGTAATAAAGTCCTACAGTAATCAGAGGGCGGAGGCCAGGTCCCCAGTGAGCCGTTGTACATGGAATTATTCAAACCCAGTCTAGACTTGTGTTCTGAATCTTTACCTTCGCCTGGAAGGACAGACCTGGCCTTGGGCGCACCACCCCCAGTCCCTGGCTCTGTGACCTTGGCAATTTTTTGCCCCTCCCTCTTCACCACCATCTCATTTGTAAAATAGTAGCCATCTAACTCAGAGGGCTGTGTGGGGGTATTATTGAGAAAACACAAGGATCACTGAGCACCTTTCTGGAGAGCTCCAAAAATACCAGTGTCCTGGGTAAGAACCTGGTGCTGGAGCTTGATGGCCTGGATTTGATTCTCAACTCTGCTCCTTTCTAAATGTGTGGCTCTGGGCAAGTAACTTAATCTCTTCTGTGCCTTTGTTTCCTCTCTGGTAATAGAGGATAACAATAGGCAGCATTTTATTGGCCAGATGACATGAGACAGTCTGGTCAGTTGGTGGTGCCCCAAGTTACAAGCTGTTAGTATAGTGAGACTGGTTTACTGGGCACCTCTGCTGTGCCGGGCAGCATGGAAAGGCAGAGATGACCAATGCAGGCAGCTAAAGAGGCTCCCATAGATGAAGTGACTTGCCTGAGTCTCACAGTTGGCTTCTCCCATTTGGCAAGCAGGATGTTTTAAGAAGGAAGCCCACTTTGGGTCTTTGCTCAGTTTCCATTGTGTAGGAGGTCAGGAACATGGAAAGTGCTCAATAAAACTATTTCATGGTGCCTCCCTCATGGTGCAGTGGTTAAGCGCTGCACTGTGGAGCTGTAGGCAATGGTGACGTGAGTTCGACACCCAGCTGGGGAGATTCCCACATGGCACGGCAGACCTCTCCTGCCTGGCCCACTGCTCCCCTCAGCAGTGTATTTCTGTCCATCTGCCTGTTCTGCTCCCCACTCTGTCTCTGGTGAATCCTCTCGCCGCTCCACGCCTCTGGCCTATACCCCAGCTTGTATGCATAAATAAATAAATCTTTTAAAAAAATAAAAGCTAGTTCATCTGCTCCCTTAGGGAAACCACCTGTACCTTCTTCTTCCCTTTGCTTTGGTCAATTCCTAGGCATCATCTTTTGCCCTTTCTGCAGCTTTGTCCCATGGCAATCACTGCTCCTTACAAAGCACGACTGTCTCTGCACTGTGCTACCCCTCTCTCTCTGCCTCCTCTCCTGCCCTTCTAACTGGTTGAGTAGTAACAGTGATCTGTAAGGAACCAGATTGTCTCCACCATGTCTACTTCTGTTGCTGCAGAACTGCTCTAGCTACTCCATTCCCAAAGCTTACAAAAATAGATTTACTTTTTATGTGCCTCAAAGGATCCAGAAACATTACCACCAAACCCCCAGACCTTTGGACACATGGTGACAAGGGGCATTTCCTTGTTGGGTTAGTTGGTCCACAGGATAACCAGTTTGGTGCAGAGGTAGTCAGTCGTTCTATTGTTAAAGCTCGTTGTGATCCCAGCTCACTCCACCTCCGCTGTCTCACAAAGTTCTGTGAAGAAGTTGGAAATGAATGGCCAAATGAAGGTTTTAGGTTATGTGTGGATTTCATTTAACCATGCTTTCTTCCCCCCATTAGCATGGTTAATTAAGAGTTGTCAATACATCTTTGCTGGAGTATTTGATTATTTTTTCAGCAGGGAAGATTAGAATGAAGTCTTCAGATCTGGCAAGTATCCTGGGACTTGTAGAGTAAATTGCAGGTTAAGCCCTCATTTTGATCCTGGGACCAGAGCAAGCATCGTTTCATTGACATGTCATCAGCTATGATCCGAGGGAGCACACAGAGGTACCCTTAGGGGACAGAGGGGCATTTGCTCTTGTCTCCCCTATTGAAAGGGTTTATTGCACAGTGTGTTTGGGGTGAACAAATAGCAGCCTGGGGTAGAGTTGTTCTTGATGTATGTGTTATTTAAAAAAGATCTATATCTATCTATCTATCTATCTATCTATAGATATTTATGTGTGTATATGCACATGTGTATATATGTATTTACACATATCTTTGTGTACATATTTTTGTCCAGTTGGAGCTGTGTTTGTGTCTATGCTTGCACCTGTGCAAATAACAGGAGTTAAAATTGACAGTAGTTAGTTCTGCAACCCGTGTGATTTTTGATATTAACAATGTATGTGTGTGAATAGACACACTTATCTTTACCTGAACAAAAGTGCCATCTGAATCCTTTTTTTGCCTGGCAGACAAGTACTGCAGCAAACACTCTGCCCTTTAGGCATTTCTTTAAGCATTTGTGTTGACAGTGGCCTTTATTTTTCCTTCTACTTTAGGGCTCTCAAGTTCTAGAATAAATCTTACCAGCAATTAATTATGCCTTGGATTTCCAGGAGAGGCCCACTAGCTTTTATTATTTTACCCACTAAATATACCTCTAGATAACACAATACATATTTACAATGACAAGTTTTGTTTTATTTATAGGGTTATAACAAATCATCAAAAACAACCCAAAAAGGGCCACTTAGACCAACATCCTTATTTCTCCTTCTGCTTCATCAATGAATTATGCATGCATTACAAATGGCAATGAGGAGTAAAGGTCGGTTTAGAACAACACAGATTGGAAAATTATACCATTTGTTTAAACAACATTTATTATTGATTATTCAGCATAGGGGCTGATAGAAACGCAAATAGTGGCAGTAATATAATCTATTTACGTAGGCCCTTTATAAATGTCGGATCCTACCCTCTGTTTAGCTCGGAATAATTGTTCATATTTTCCAGCTCTATTTTGCAAGAGAGCAAAGATAAATCTGGCATCTACTTCCTCAAGTCTTTTAATCCCCAAGAGATCCCAGTTATTCTCCCTATTTTACAGAAGAGGAAATACTGGGGATCCAGTTGGGATGGATTAAGTAATTGGCTTAAGGTCACACTCCTAAGGTCATACTTAATCTCTTTGACATAACATTGTTAGCATTTCAGAAACCAGTAATCATTAATATTAGTAACAGTAGTAATCATAATCATAATAATGTCTGATATCTAGGACATTAACCCCTATTTTGCCAGACCTGGTTTTAAGTGTTTTAGATGGGTTTTGAATGTCAATCTTTTCATGACTCTGAACAAATGTTATTTTTGTGACCATTTTATAGTTGAAGAACCCTGGGCACAAAGTCTCCTGCTCAAAATCACAGGATTAGTGAGTGTCAGAGCTGGCAGTAGGAAAGACATCCTCATGTCTTGGCATTTGCCAAGGTCCATGTTTTCCTTCTTTCTGTAAAGCATCTCCCACTCGTGACTCATGGACACCATGATTTCATGAGTGGGTTTGAGCAGTTGTTGGTTCAATGGTTGATTTGCATCAGTCCTCCACAGATTTCCCTCAGCACCAGGGAAATAAGATATCGAGCATCATAAACACAAAGCTCCATGTTAGTTTTAAGTAGTCGTAGTGTAGCATGAACAACATAACTTTCACTAAAATGGAATTTAAACAGTAATACCCGAGAGACTGATAATAGGAGCGATGTAGTAGTGACTTGGGAATGAGAAATCCAAGATGGTTGGATGTGGAGTGTGCTTTCAGGCAGCATGGAGGGAACACTAGGCGGGTCTGCATGTGGCCTTCCAGCACTGCTCTTGCTTTCTCCTGGAACAATTCAGCAGGCATGTCATTGTACAGTGCAGATCCTGGGCAAGGATGACGCTCACCTACACTGCTGTTCTCTCAGAAAATTTGGTCAATTCTCACTCACCTAGCCTTGCTTTAGAGAGAGTTCTCTGTGTGCTTTTTTTTTTTTTAATGCCTCCCATTAAGAATTATCCTGATCTTTACCCACCCTCTCCATCCCTCCCCCCCGCCAAATGAACTTTGTCCTCTGGTGCAGAGACTTGCTGCTTCTGCTTTGTCACTGAGACATTCTGTGTCTTTGGGCAGCTGTCCAACCTGGCTCTCTGAGAGGCCTCTTGAGGGCGGTCTGTGACATATGCCCCTCATTTCTCAGTGTGGGTTGAGATACTGCAGACCCTCTGTCTGCCCATAGTTGGGGGCACCTCCTGGCCCACCTGTAACAGGCCTACTGGAGGAGCTTCTCACGAGACCTCACTTTGCCAGCCAGTCTCCAGCGTGATTCTAATGCCACCCACAGCTTCCCTTTTCATGTTCCTGCCTTTACACTAAGCGCTTACGTTGTTATTTTTATGTCTTTCCCGAGGCCTCTGATTTTCTAGACTGTTTAACATTTGCCATAACCAATAATGTTGTAAATGTCTTGGCACAGTTGGTCCCCCTTTCCCCTGCCCTGCTTGCTTGGTTCTGGCCTCCCTCTTTATGAGCCTGTAGAACAGTTCCCAGATTTTCTTACTTCCAAAACAGTGGACAGGAACAAGCTACCTTTTAGATGTAGGAAAAGGATAAACCTAAAGAATGTAAAAACTTGGAGGTCACGAAGAAGCTATATTACTGAGAGAGACAAATATAAATTTAAATTACTTTGGGTAAATTAGCTTTGCAGTTACCTCTCTCTTTGTTATTTGAGTAAAAGGAAGAGAGAGAAAAGTCATATTCTCAAGTGGAGACAAATTTACTGACTCAATTTCATTTTGGGGAAGGAGAGACAAAAAAGAACAGCCAATTTCTTCCTGCATCCAATACCCCCACTTAGGAAAATTGTAGCCTTGAGAATCTAGACACCTAACCAAGAATCATAGCAAATAATAATAGCCACAGTTTATTGTGACTGTCACAGTAGCCAGGCGTTTTTCTAGTCCCTATAAATTCAAAATTATCTCTTCTTAATAGCTTTCTATTAAGCTTTCTAAAGTTTTGTTACTCCTATTTTATGAAGAACTTAAAGTTCAGAGATTTTAGTAATTTACTCAAGGTCACAAAGTATTGTGATTTGAGCACAATTCTTCTAACTGCTGCTTCCAGTACCAGGCCACCACATCACGGAGTTCCAAGCCTGTCCCAAATAAGGGATCAAAGATGAAAACTGCTGTTCCATCAGCCTCCAGCACTGGTTTCTAAGCCTTCAGTCCCTGCCTCTTTGCTATCTCACCATATCCTCCTCAACCTTGCCTTCCAGGTAAGCTAGAAGCTTCTCCTGTCTAACTGATCTGACAGTCATTGCTGAAAAAGGAACCTTAGCCTCTAATGCATTAGGCAACTTTAGTTCTCATGATAGAAGTGTACTGAACACAGACCTCCCTCAATAACCAGATTAACCTCCATCAGCCTCAGTTTTGTCATTTGTTAAGTGGGCAGAATGGGCCTACCCAATAAGGTGGTGGTGGGATTGAATGAGATTTTCTTTGCATTCAGAGAGTAATTGTTGAATAGATGAATGACCGATGAGCTCATTCATAAATATGAACAGAGAACAAAGCAGGATATTTGTGAGTAGCAGACTGGCCCTTGTAATCCTGCATTCTGTTATCTGTGGTGGCATCCCCACAGAAGTTACCATTCACATTGTACTCTAAGTAGATGGTGATCCATAAAGTCGTTCAGTATACATTCTGAAGAACAGTACAAGACATCCCCCGGTCTCCTGTGTTCTGATCCAAAATATTGCATCTAGGTGTGTTTGCTTTCAGCAAGGTCAAGGGAGTCCTTGCTTTGTGATGCTTTTTGGATTTGACCTTGAGGCAATGTCTTTTATGTGTCTTCATAACCCAAAGGAATGCAGGCCCCAAGAACTTCTTAAACACACACAGGGGCTCCTGGCCTGGGGTCTTCATCTGGCTGCTAGATTGTTTAAAGAAGGATTTTTGTGATTCTTCTAGGCTGACACACTGGCTGTCATCTGTTGTGTTTCTAATCTTCCAGTAAACATTTGGAAAGTGAAGGCTAAGGCATGCGTGTTTCTCTTACGTTGGAAGAGTAAATAAAGCCATCAGATTTCATGAGTTTTCTTCCAGGTTTGCTCAGATGCGGCTGCAGGTCTGTACCGTGATTGAAATATTTGCGACCTGTAGAGCAGCGGGGTGTTTATTTGGAGGCGGGCTGTATTGATGGATCTGGGGGATGCTGGCTGGCAGTTCCAGGCTCATGCAAGGCAGTGCAGGCTCCAGGAGCCAGCGCGGGAAGCAGGGATTGAGTGACATAAGACTCTTTGGGTATGTCTCAACCATATAAATCATGGGCAGGATCTTGCTCCTGCAAGGAGCACCTGCCGGGAGCCCAGTGGGAGGCACTGCTGTTTACTCTCCCTACACCCCTGCATCCATGCATTTCAAACCCAGGAATAGACCTAGGTCAGCTGGAGAGGTTTTCCCTCACCCTCATTCCTTGTTCATTGGGAGCCTTTGTAATTAGATCACAGCTTCTCTCTTCTTTTGGAAAGATGGAGAACAATTATCATGCAGCTCTGCTGCTTAGAGTGGAAAAGTGATTTGACAAGTTTGGAATTCTTGGTGTTCTGAGATTCTGATACTGATTCTTCAGCTCCTTACCTGCTGTGTGACCTGGGACAAATAACCATTCTATGCCCTAGGATATATATTTTTTTCCTTGAAACAGGAACTGAATATATTCCTACTGTTTTTTATTCTCAAAAAAAAAAAAAAATCAGAGACAATATACATAAAAGTCACAAACATTTTTTCTTAGAAAAAGAATACATGTAAATCCAGGACCTACTGTATACAATTCAGTTATACAATATGAAATACTCTTAATCTTGTAAGTATGAATCCTCATTCACCCATTTATTAAAATATCCTCCATATAAATAGAGATTTTATTTCAGAGGCATGGTGTGTCTCATTTAAGATGTTTCAGATGCTGACCCATAATGCATCCATTTCACATTTACTAATGATGCTTGATGGGCATTTAAAAAAATTGAAATATACCGCTATCCACAACTTGTACAACTGTAAAGGGGAAGTTCCATGGTTAATTTAATATACCCACCAGTAGATTTTACCATATATTGATAATGCTTCCTTTTTAGGATTAAAAAAGGATGACAGAACAGGCTAGCTGGCCTGAATGTAGTTTCACTGGAAGATTTAATAGTGGGGCCTCCCTGGTGGCGCAGTGGTTAAGCGCTGCACTGTGGAGCTGTCGGCAGCGGCGACGCGAGTTCGACGCCCGACCGGGGAGAGTCCCACATGGTGCGGCAGACCCCTCCTGCCTCGCCCGCTGCTCCCCTCAGCAGTGTATTTCTGTCCATCTGCCTGTTCTGCTCCCCACTCTGTCTCTGGTGAACCCTCTTGCCGCCCCACACCTCTGACCTGTACCCCAGCTTGTATGCATAAATAAATAAATCTTCAAAAAAAATTAATAGTGACCTGCTCTTTCTGTTATTAATATATCACAAATGACATGCAAACCAAATGCCTGCAGACATGCTTCTGCTCTTGGTAGAACTGGATCTTCCTGCAGAAACTACTGCCTTTTCTGAGTTCATGGTGTTTGCCAGGACACCCTTTTGAGGCTTGACATGCCCATGGAATTTCTCTGAACTACCTGGAAGGGGAATGACACAGACCAGTGATTCTGTACCTACATTTGGCAGTCACACTAGGGAAGAAAATAGATTTTTATGTGTTCATACAGCAGTTAAAGAGTATTCCAGATCCACCCCCACCCTCCCCCCCACCCTAGAAGGGCATTTTCCCTAGCCAAGGCCCACATGGTTTTTCTTATTTTAAGTGCTCCTCATATTATCTTGACCTTAAAGTTTACAGGGTAAAGGAAACATTTATGGAACAGTTAAGACCAGTTAGAACATAACGACTTGCCTCATTATCACACCCTACAAATCTCCACTTTACAGAGTTCACTTCCCTGTCTGCTCTAAACTTATGTTTGGCCTGCAAATCCTGTTACTGATGTTCACATATGGAAACGCAGGGAACTTTTTATTTCTTACCTCAAACGAGCCAAAAATAAGAATCTTCAAGAACTCATAAAGTAATTTAGCACCACATTAATAAAAGAAGCACACTTCTGAATTATTTCTGTATGTGTTTGAGTTAGTAATAGGATTTTTTAGGTGTCTGTTCAGATGTTTAATCTGCTTAATAAATAAACAGCTCCTACAAATCAACAAACTACAATTTTACAAAGCTAAAAAAATTAGTAGAATAATTGGCAGAATTGTAAAATGTCATTCAAATAACCAATAAACATTTGGAAATTATCCGTATGTATTAGCAAAGAGAAAATGATTTAGAATAGGAGCTATATTCAACTTTTTTTTTGAGTGAATCTGAATTTTTATTTATTTTTTTACTTGTGATGAGGTTCTTTTTTAATATATATATTTTTTATTTATATCTTTTACATTATTGTTTATTCCTCTTGGGTTACCCACCACCAATGCACTCGTATTAAACTTTTTATGTGTGGAAACTTAACAAAGATTAAACAGCTAACACCCAGGGCTAGAATGGTACGGAAGTGGGCATTCTCAAACTCTGCAGGTGGGAAGTACAATTTTATGTTTCAATTCCAAGCTTTAATCTGGAGGTACCTATTAAAAACATTTGTTTTCCCCCTATAATTTTCATTTGAGGGAAATTATCTTAGCACTATCAAGCTAACCCCAGCCACTAACAACCATAGGTATATGTATGGACAGGAGAGGTCTGCTGCACTGTGTGGGTCAACTCCCTGGTTGGAGATTGAACTCATTTCGCAGTGGCTGGTGATAGCTTGATAGTGCTGAGGCTTTCACCCCTGGGCCACAAGGGATGCCCTGTGGTGGTCTTTTGTTTCAAGGTTTTAGGGTAAGAGGAGTGAGTTAGTGATCTTAGGGCCAGACCCGTGTTCACCAAGGAGTGGATGTGTAGGGCCACTGCTGTGAAGCCAGGCCAGACTCAGTGGCAGACCTCAGGAGGTGGAGGCACCCAGGTGTTTTCCAATTTATTTATTTCATGAGGTTTGCTATTTAGTGCTTTCAGTTTTTCTTCATGCCCCCCCCCCCCAATTATGTTTACCAAAATAAAATCGGTTTACACTATTGTATTTTGGTGTATTTAAACCTCTACAAATGTGTGTTTTCACACCATGCCCACCACCATGCTATTTGGGACTTCTAAAGGTTGAGGTCTACGTTGGGTAGCTTCCCTAGGTCAAAGGCTAATTCTGTAGTCATTCAAACACTCATCCAGCCATTCAACAAAACATGATTCTCCCCATTTCTATACACTTGTTCTGGGCCTAAGGATTTGGCAGGGAGGAGATACAAAGTCCCTTCTCGGGGAGCTTGTATTCTAAGGGATGTGGAGGAAAACTGAAAAGTGAGTTGAGGCCAGTTTGTTTGCAGGAGACTTTAATGCCTGTTGTAGGGATTTGAACTTTTTAGTTGGAATTAGTGAAGTGCTTTTTTGTTTTGTTTTTTTTTTTTTGAATAGGGAATTGGCCAATTGAAGAAGCAAGATTTTAATAAGATTTATCTAATGGTATTGTATGGAGTCATTATTGACTATGAGGATAAGATATTAATTAAATACTTTCAAAGCTTACAAATTCAATCATGTCAGCTTTAGACCAATTGGGAGATGCATTTTTTTTTTTTTTAAATAATAGTAGGTCACATCTTTGTCTTCTTGGGATTAATGTCTTGGTGAGTGGAGACAAAAGAATAATCTAGCTACCACACAAAAGCTTTGTTAGAAGGGTGCTTTATTCACTGTGGCCAGTTTTATGTTAATTTCTAGTTAGTCACTTATAAATGAACCATTTTTGCTCAGGTGTTTGACTATAACTAAAGTGCTTATAAATGGCCCTAGTGTTCCAGAGTTGAGATTCTCAGTACCTAAAGTTTCAGGGAGACAGCTGACCTCTTTTTAGCCTTGGGAGTCAGGGGGATCATGGTGGGTAATATGGATGTGAGCAGATGAGTATTTAGCTTCATGGCATTAATGTTGACATAACATTGAAGATCCATGTTGAGAATTTTTGGCCAGTTGACAAGCATAAGAAATCGGAAACATTTAACTTTATTGACACATTAACTAAGTTTGGGAGGCTTCTTAGAAACATTTAGTACTTTTTTTGTATTCCCTTGCGGTGTGTTTGCTACTGCTTTCTTTCATTTAGATTAAAATGATTTTAAAGGGAAACTATAAAGACCTCTCTTTCATAGTGCCTGCTGCCCATTGCTGTATCCATATCGCTTTTAAGTATTTAGGGCATACATCATGAGCAATTCATATAAATTATCCCTGCAAAAGATTACTTATGTTTTTATGTCTGTGTTGGCTTGATGCTGTAGTCATGGGAAGAGATTTGCTTTCATCTTCTGTGTTTGAAATAGAAAATTCCCCATTCCTCGCTCAGCTTTATTGGTGAAGTATATGACTTCTTTCTATCTAAATTGTCATTTATTTCCATGATGATTGAAAAAACCACAATATACACATTTTCTTTAAATAGCTATCAGAAGTCCACCTGGCAGATAATGTCTTCTCTACATAAGTCCGTGATTTTATTAGTATGCAGTCAATGAGTATTAGGAAAACTGTCTGTCAATAACTCGGTACATGTGGTAAATGTATCCCAAGTCCTATTGACTAGGCTGTGGCCTCTCGAATAGTTCGTCTTATCTGTAGCTCAGTCTTGTTCAGTCACCTAAGATTCATTCTATGGGAACACTTTTCATTTGCTGCAGGTCTGCATATGTGTAGTTCAGAGAGGAATGAGTCTCAGTAAAGTAGAACCCCACATTTTTAAGGGTGGTGACAACCTAAATTGTCTGCCCACCTGGGTACTAGTGTCTTATCTACAGAACATAATGAGTTCTTCACTTTTATGAGGATAGCAGAAGGATTGATTAGAATCTTCGGAGTAGAAACCAGTTGCAGTTAATCCTGAGTGTGTGTAGCTACTGGGACTCATGCACAGAGGGTTCTGATAAATCCTTCTAGCTTCTCTTTGTTAAAAAACCAGGTGAGTACCTTATTTTGGCTAAGACGATAGCGCCTCATTCTGGGTTTATCTGGGATTCCTTATCTGGCTTGATTCTCTTGAACCTTTTCCAAGGTCTCCATGCCTCCTTTCTACACTCTGTCTATGCTGAGATTGGCAGTGTTTGTTTCTAATCCCTTATTGTCATTTATGGATGATTGGTGCCTCCCCTTTTATGACTACATCCCCAAAGTTGACCTCCTGCTTTAAATAAGCTCTGAGTCCCAAGTTCACAGAGTTCTTTGAGCAGAATTATCAACCAACAGTGATTCACTCTGGGGCATTTCAACTGTTCTTGTCTAGAAGAGTCATCTTCTGTGTGGTGTTATACCTGAAAACTGACTCTCCTCTAGGCAGAACCACTGTCCTTCCTGGCCATGCTATTAAACATTTGCCCATCCAGGGGAGTAGTTCAGGGTCAATTATCTTTTCTCCTTTTCAGGTTTACTGAAACTTGAACTGGTTTTTCTTAGCATCCCACACATGCCATGGGTTCTTTGAGATTAGTCAAAAGAGGTCTTGCTTTGACAGTATTGAACTGTTTGTCTCTAAGGACACATGATCAGTCATTTGGAGCTTTAGGATGAGCCATCTAACTTAGCTAAGCGACTTGCCGTCTTTCCTTTCTTTAATGCAGAAAGCTCCCAAACCTATACTGTAGAAATCTCATCTGGTTGTGAAAAGTATGGCGCCTGAGAAAACATTGCCAGAGGATGAGATATTTTTATACACATTCCTAGGGGATCCCAGGTAAAGGGTAGATTTTTGGAGAAAGTGTTCATGTCTGAACTTAACATGGCTGTTCTATTAGTAATTTGTGATGCATTAATGGTGTGATGGTCAACCTTCAGCTGGTGGTCATAAGTCAACCTTGACCCTAAGTTGAGTTGATGATCATGATGATGTCAATAACAATAACTCCCACTGATTCCATGGTCTACTGAGTCTGGGTTCTATGGATTCCACATAGTTCCTTACTTATTCATTCCAGCATTCCCAAGAAATGGGTAGGATTGTCTTAGTTTTCCAGGAGAGGAAATTAACACTTCTTGTGCCAGCTATTTTCTGTGTCACCGCATGAATGGTATAAGCATTCAATAAAACACACACAGCTCCTGAACTACTGGATATATTTTAATGAAATTTTAAATGCATAGAGATTAAAGCTTCTAGACTGAGTATGATCAAAGAAATAGCTCCTAATAGTTCCAAATAAATCCACCGTGGCGTGAAAAACCGGAGACTAGATGAACACGTGAATACGTGAGCGGAGCAAAAAGTGTTAAGGGTCAGAGAAGTTACATCTACTGTGTAGAATTTGAAGAAAAGCTTGTACACTGAATTGTTCCTTAGAAATCCTTCCTTACACTTGGATGGTGGTGTCTTCACTGGTGCCACCACTGTTCCTAGCATATCCACACAGTATTGAAAGATGTGACGCTATGCTGTCCTTTTGAAATCCTTTGGACTGCTCTACTAAGGGTTCTTTTCTTGCCTTCATGCACATATTCTAACATCCTCCTTCTGTATCCAAGGCAGCAACAGTGGCTGTGGAGAGCACTGCCTTAAGTCGGGATTTTGCATGGGGATGGCTTAGTTAGCAAGTTCCCGGCTACCTTCTTTGCTCCTGGAGTCTTTGTCCAGGTTTTATGACAGTCTTTTCTGGTTCTCATGTCCATGCTCTAGGGTGGCCACATTGTGTCAAACTTGCTCATCATGCCCTCTGCAAGTAGTCCCTTTTCAGGTCAAGCTAGTGCAGATTTGCTGTCTCTACTTACTTCCCTGTTGATAAAGCCTCCCACGGGACTTGCTATTCAGTGATTGGTGACTAAAGTGGGAGAAGGAATGCTATATATTTAAAAGGTGTTTTCATAACTGTTTGAAAGAAAAAGGATATAAAGAAAGTCTCCCGAATTCCATTCCCCTTATGTAATGATTTCTTCCTCTACCTTTGCCTTTCCTTTTCATTGACCTATGCATGTATGTATTTTGATACACAGAATTGCAATCACTTGACCTTCTAACTCTAGAAAAACTTGTGGTTGAGACTACATGCCATGGATTCAGGGAGATATGTGGAAGCCCTAATTCTTAAATCCCGGTCTGAGGTCCCAGATGTATCACTACATTTTCTAAAACATGTTGCATTTTCTGTTTTACAAAGATAGAATGCGGGAGGTTCTTGTAGAATCATGGGTGTAACTCCTCATGTTTTTCTCCAACATGTCCGATCATTTACATTCAGAATTTGCCTGTGTAGGTTCTATTTTAGATCAATAATGCAAATTAGAAGACCCAGTGGAGCCCAAGGCTTCATCATAGCTGACTAGGCTTTTGGGAAATCAAGATATGAATATACATCCTCCCTTCTCCTTTCCTCCCTGTAAATTATAAACAGCGTTGTTTGTGAGTGATCTTGAAATGCTTTTTGTGGGTGGTGGGACATCCATTTGCAGTCAACAGATCTACTCGGAACCTCTGTTGGGTACAGAGAGTTCTGCTGGGCTCTGCAGGAGGATTCAAGCCTATAGAAGGCCACTTTTATTCTCAAGGGGTCTCTAGGCTGTTGGGCAAGTCCCCTTGTGCCTTTATTCATCCAGTACATTTTATTCAGAGCAGTCTTAGAAGGTAACACTTGAGTTCCGTGCTGAGGAGTCTGAGATGATATTGGGGGCAGATTCAGCCATTTAGTTGGCTGCCTCTGGATATGAACTAAAGCAGGGCCTCAGTCCCTAAGATGCTCACATCTGGCAGATAAGGTATAAATCTCCCCCTCACAAAAGTTATTCTGCAAATAATGCCTTAAGAGAGAGCCAGACCAGGGGAAGGGCCAAAGAATCACAAGGAGGGGTATGCAGACATCCTCTGTATAAAGTCTCACAAGTGGTCTGTGATTAATGGGCTCTGGGCTTGCTAAGTTTTGGTTCTCCAAAAATAGGCCAGGGACTAGGGAGCTGACAGACTAAGAGAAACATTGTGGACATCCTGTCCTGATAGTCACAAATGTGGGAATTAGTGCCATTTTATAGCAGCCTGGGAACCTATGTCCTATGAGAGCTTTTGAAAGACTATCAACTACTCCAAACAACAATATTTAGCCTGATGGCATGAGGGACTTGAATATTTCTTCAGTCCTTGCTGGCTGTGTCTCGTGGCACTGCGTTCTTCATGTTGGTCTCCCATCTTAGCAATGCCAGATAATAGTGATTATCTCTTCTCAGTGTTTCCAGGTAGCACCCAGTGTTGCTTATAGAGTGGAGCCACCCAAGACCCATGGCCATTTCTGAAACAGCCCTGGCAGCCATTTATGATTGGCCCAGGATGGTCACGTGCTCACCTCTTGATTCACCAGGTTGATTCAGACCCCTCCAGAATTACATTCAGGTGAGGTTGCCCAGAGTTGAATGGGGAGCTGTTGTCAGATGAAGGGGTTATACAAACAGGATAGGTAAACACAGCAACAGTCCATTCCAACTCTGCTGTAATTTAACCTCTCTTAATAAAGCCTTGTTGGCTCCAGCCAACTTGTTATTTAAGGGGGGGAGGGGCCCATAGCTTTGCAGATAATTTGTGATTGGGGATTTATTTTTTATTTTTTTAGATTTATTTATTTATGCATACAAGCTGGGGTATAGGCCAGAGGTGTGGGGCAGTGAGAGGATACGCCATAGACAGAGTGGGGAACAGAACAGGCAAATCTACTGAAGTACACTGCCGAGGGGAGCAGCGGGCAAGGCAGGAGAGGTCTGCTGTGCCATGTGGGCCAGCTCCCTGGCTAGGGATTGAACTCATGCTGCTATGGCTCTGGATAGCTTCATAGTGCTGCGCTTAACCCGTTGCACCACCAGAAGACCCATAATTGGGACTTCAAAGAGAGACAGAAAAATAAAGGACCACTGGTCCCTTTCTTTTCACTAACACAGATTATAATTTGTACTTTAATAATTACTGGTAGATACTTGATCCAGGACTCCCCTGAGATTTATCTGTGTCTTATCTGGAGTATGTAGAAAGACCAAAAACTTCCCTCTGCCCACCCATCTCCAATCAGGCTATCTTCCAGGTTCCAGAGACCCCCGTCAGGGGATGGACTGGCCAGCATGCCCCCCAGGCCTGTAGTGTGAAAACTGCCCTGCAGGATTTCATACCATAGACATCCAGCTGACTTGACACCATAGGGGAAAGCTGTTTGGCTGTGATACTTGGTTGTGTTGAGCGATAAACTGCATTTTTCTCTGAATAGCTTGTTTCTGGTCATCTGCCCCAAGTGTATTTGTGAATGCTGTCACAGAGGTCACTTCTTGGGTCTCGCACATCATGTGGTGACTTTTGACATTCATTTGCTCCTCTCTAGGAGGCCCTTAGGACCCACTTGGGAGAAGGAGAGTCAGAGCTCACAAGGCGTCTTTTCTCTTGGGGACGAGTCTGGGCACTGCATTGGGACCTAGAAACAGGAGCTTTGGAGTTTTGCTCTTCTAGGTGTGGAGAAATGTCTTCCCGAGCCATGCTCAGGAGATGACAGGCTTTTGTGTTTGTTCCCAATTATTCTCATATTTTCAGAGTGGAAACAGGAACTCTGGTGACTCTTTAGGGGCTCTGGAACATGTGTTGGATTCTCTGAACCGGGAGGACAGGTCTTTTTATAGCACTGCTTCTTTTAAACCCTGTGGAGTTCCCCTCTTGTTACTAATTGGATATTTTCTGGTTCTACCTCCAGGAGCACAAGGGCACGTAACACTGATATATTCGCTCAAACAGCGTGAATTCTCTCACTTCCATGCCGTATGGTGCCATCTTTGTGAGATTCTTCTCGCTGCCCCAGAGATCCTTAGTGTTGAGGGAATGACTAACAGCAGAATAGCCCGGTGTCCTGACTCATTCTCCTTTGTGCCAGCCTCTGTATAGTGACAAGTCGGCTGCTTTCCCATTTGGAAAACTTGGCATGAGATTGTCAGCTCCATGAGGGCAGAAAGTTGTCTGCTTTTCTTCACAGCCACACCTCCAGTCCCTAAAATAGTTCCTAGTGGTGAATAGAGATTCAGTATGTGACCTGCCAAGTGGATGGGTCCCTAGACCAAAGGTCTGTCATATATCCAGACAAGGCTCAGCCCACACTATACAGAGTTCCATTTATTTATTAGTTCCCCAAATGAAACGATGTTGTGCACATTATTATTTTCTTATTTTTAATTTTTTAAAAAGATTTATTTTTTATTTATACATACAAGCTGGGGTACAGGCCAGAGGCGTGGAGCGGCGAGAGGGTTCACCAGAGACAGAGCGGGTAGCAGAACAGGCAGATCAGAAATACACTGCTGAAGGGAGCAGTGGGCAAGGCAGGAGAGGTCTGCCACGCCGTGTGGGATTCTCCCTGGCTGGGCGTCGAACTCGCGTTGC
Source organism: Scalopus aquaticus (assembly GCA_004024925.1). Classification (NCBI taxonomy): domain Eukaryota; kingdom Metazoa; phylum Chordata; class Mammalia; order Eulipotyphla; family Talpidae; genus Scalopus; species Scalopus aquaticus. The sequence goes on along the minus strand of PVIJ01001476.1, from coordinate 104,955 downwards.
CGCTGCCGACAGCTCCACAGCACAGCGCTTAACCGCTGCGCCACCGAGGAGGCCCCTATTTTCTTATTTTTTAAAAGATTTATTTATTTATGCATACAAGAACTGGGGTGTAGGCCAGAGGTGTGGGGTGGTGAGAAGATCACTAGAGACAGAGTGGGGAGCAGAACAGTCAGATCTACTGAAGTACACTGCTGAGAGGAGTAACGGGTGAGACAGGAGAAGTCTGCACCATATGTGGGTTAAGTCCCTGGCTGGGAAGCGAACTTGTGCTACAGTGACTGCTGATAACTTCATAGTGCTGAGACTTAACCCCTGCACCACCAGGGAGGCCCTGTGGCTCATCCCCACATTGCAACTGTGAAAAGTGAGGCTCAGAGCTGTTAAGGAACTTGCCCAAGGTTACACAGCTCAACCCCAGGTCTGTCTGATGCTAGGGTCTTTCTGTCTATTGCTCATAAGGTGAGAGATCTGCAAACCAGGACTTGCGGGCCTGACTGGGCTTTCTGTATGTTTTCGTACAGACCTGTGAGTGAAGAATGTGTTTTTGATTTTTTTTTAAGATTTATTTATTTTTGCGTACAAGCTGGGGTGCAGGTCAGAGGTGTGGGGCAATGAGAGGGTTCAGCAGAGACAGAGTGAGGAGCAGAACAGGCACATCAACCAAAGTACACTGCTGAGGGGAGCAGCAGGCAAGACAGAAGAGGTCTGCTGTGCCATGTGGGAATCTCCCTGGCTGGGCATCGAACTCACGCAGCAACCGCGGACAGCTCCACAGCACTGCGCTTAACCCATTGCGCCCCCAGGGAGGCCTGAAGAATGGTTTTTAAATGTTTGTATATTTGGGGAAAAGAAGAAAAGAAGAAGAATGTCATAGGCATGTGAAAATGGCATTTCAGTGAGCATAAATACGTTTTGGGGATGCACAACCCCCTTTCTGTCCTTGAATATATTGTCTGTGGCTGCCTTGGCACAACGATGGCAAAATTCAGAGACTATGCAACCTATGAACCCATAAAATGTGTATTTTCAGCCCCCTCAGGAAGTTTGGTGGCTTCTCCTGCAGCCTCCTTATCTGCCTTTCTTCTTTTTCTTTCCTGTTGCCTTTTCTAGGAAGGCAGGGTGCTCACTGCGGGGGTCCTGGCTTTGCCCTTCACTGAGTAGCTACAGGGATTTAGGCAAGCTCCTTGGTTTGTCTTTACTGTAGCTTCCTTTTCAGGCAAGTAGAAGTAACAGAGCACTCTGCTGCGTTGAGTTGTGTGAGGATTAACTGAGTTAATGGAGCAAGGGTTATTATTTGAACATCACCTGGTAGATAATAAGTGCTTGATAGATTCAGGCTTTTGTTTCTCTGCAGTTATCCATCTGTCCGTCCGTCCATCCATCTCTTCCTGTGTCCATGTCTCACACACACAGAAGCACACACTCCCAGGATTTTGTCTCTTATGTTTATGTTAAGAAAGAAAGTACTTTTGAGTTGTTCTTTCTACTTCATTAAAGTGTGGAGTGCTTAATGTAGCCACATGGAAATTAGTTGCTTGTTTTGTGGTTATATAATTAAGAACTTAATTAAAAATGAATAACTCAAACTTTTTACTTCATTTTTCCCATTTGCACAATTTGAATCTTTTATATTGTGGTCCATTAAAATGTGAAAGTGAGTGTTCAGTGCCAGTGAGTTTTCTGAGCATCCAAAGGGCAGGCCCAGCGTAGGCCTGTCTCCCTCCTGTGAATACCCAACACCTTAGGGGTGAAGGTCCCCTGTGCACCGAGCCCCTGGAGATAGTCCCAGACAGCTGACAGTGTTTTCTTTATAGAGACCTGCCCTGAGAGGTCCTCATCCAATCACGGGGCTGCTTTCCATCCACCTGGAGTGAGGAATGGGTAGGCTCTGGGATTTTCATCTCTGAACTCCACTTTTCGCATAGTAGGGCCAAGGCTGGAAATTCCACACAATAATTCAACTTAAAATATCACTTTATGAAACAAAGCAAAGGAAAATATGGTTTATTTGCCTTAAAAAATATACCCTTCTCTCACCCTTCCCCAGCCAGTCCCCAATTGATAAGTAGTACAAAGATATATTGAAAAGATATAAATTTTAATTCCTTTATAATCAAGTCCCTGTAAGGTGTTTTTGGTTACACCCTGGTCTTCATCATGGCCCTTCGTGGCTTTACTTTGCCAGAAGCAGCCATTCTGAGACCCTGATGCCCTCAGGGAAGAGAGCATGTTGGTGGGGGATGTTGCAGCCTCCCTGCACATGCGCTCTATGTGGTTTTTGCAGTGACTGTACTTCTGGAAGACTTCAAGGGCATGGCACATAATTGCCTATGGAGCAAGCCAACAGAATTCCCTCCAAGTCTGGTGAATTCTAGCTGCACACTTTGCCCATCATAACCTTGGACTGGCTTATTGATTGGGTGGGTGGGTGGGTAGAAGGGTAGATGGACAGAAAGATAAATGAGTCCCTGGCAAGCTTCCCCAAATAAATCAGGTAGAAATAACTATAAGAACTTGCCCTTTCTATAATTTTTGTGCAAGCCATACAGCCTTCATGTCAATTATCTGTTATGAGATTTTTTTTAATCTCATACAATACAAAATACAATACAATACAAAAGAAATGCCCACTTAGGTTACAAATTAAAAAAAAAACAAACAAACTATTATAGACCTATATAAAAGGATGGTTAAACTCCTTCCTTTACTCTTTCTAGTCTTTACCACAAGGTAATCATGGTTAGTAGTCTGTATTTGTGCACATCTTTCTTCATGTTAATATACATAACACACCTATATGGGATGTCCTTTTTTATGGATGTATGCACTACTATGTACACAGGCAGTAGGTGATGTTAACCTTCTAAGCCAAAAAATGCAGCTTTCACTGATTTTTATCAGCTATATGATATTCTATAACCTAGAAGCAGCAGGTAGCAACCAGCTAAGGGAGTTAAGAGCTTCACTCATAATGTCATGATTTTGATTAGGAATTTTTCTTTATGAATATCTCACACATGACTTTGTGCTGCAAGGCAAATCATAGGTGGAAATTTTTATGTCGCAGGTGGACCTAATTATCCTTGATTAATGTACTGTAAAACCTGATATAATAGAGATGCGGAAAGGGACAGTAAAGTAATCCTAGATCATATGTTATTTCCAGCTCTACACAGCCTCCTTACACATGGCAGGCACTCCGATTTGACTCTGCTGCTGCTTAACACAATGAGTTATGAGACAGGGAGAAATCTAGACTTTAGTCACGGATTTAACAAACTGGTGACTTTGAGATCAGCACTCTGGCGTCCAGCGTTGCCATCCTCATCAAAGGCTCTTTCTTTATCTAAAATTTATTAGCCAGTTTCAAACTTGTTTGCCAGCTCGCTAATGGAAACCTTTTGAATCAATTTGCTCCTCTAATTTAAACAGTGTTTCAATGTATATTGTTGAGACAGAAAGGAGTTGCAGCTGCTAGCCAGTAGAATTAATTATTTATTATCCTTTTCATAAATACTTTCCTAGGCCAACATAACTAAAAAAATGCTTAGGCTGTTTAAAAAAAAAAAAAAACAACAACACAAGCACACACACAATGTTTTCCAATGACTAATTTGAAAAATGTCACCGTATTAGTTTTCATTTACATCTGTCAGGAAACATTTATATCTACATGTAGGGATTTTTTCCCCCCTTTCACCACGTATTTTTTGTGGAGTATGCATTTAATTCACATTTACAAATTGGTTTCTGTTTTTAACTAAAGGCACTTTTTCAGCAGAAACGATGTGTATGATGTCACAGACCTAAGTTTTAATCTCAATGGCAGTTGTTTGTAACCCATGAAATTGCCGACTTCTTTTATGGGCAAAATATATGTATATATGTATAAATCTGCCTGATTAGTTCATAGACAGAATCTTCAGATTAAGTTCATGTTAGCTTAGCTTTGGTGTTTTCTTCCACCTGTCATTTTTTGGAGGCAGTGTTTCACAGTCTCTTGTGGGTACAGAGGTCTGACAACTTTTGTTTTGGATTCTCTCTTCAAGGAACTTTGTATAGCAAGAGCACTGGAAGAGAGAGGATCTCCCAGGAGTAGAGGGGAGGGTAGTTTACTGTGCAGTGTGATAAAGACAATGTCTCCCTCCAGGACAATGCTGAAGCAGATTTTCTTGATAAATTAACATTTGCATTCCCTACTCAGTATTGCTCAGTTGTGTGTCAAGCCCACTGTGGTCCCAGCATCCTCCTGGGCTGTTCTGCATTACCCAAGTTGGGTCAGGAGACAGGGGTGGTTGGAACTGATGCAATACTGAACTTCATGTTATATGCAGAGCCAGGCTACCAGGCTCTGAAGCCCATGTCCTTAACCCTCTGCAGTCTTCTATGGTAGAAACTCAAAACACTGAGTTCTTATCATGTGCCATGCGGTGCCTCTCCAGACTTCTCAAGTAGGCTCTTCCTGGTGCAGATAGAAAAAAATAAAAACAAAAACAAAAACTCCAAGATTCTTATGAGTTTGAAGCCTTCTCCTAAGTACTATCACCATGGACATTGGTCTTGGGATTCACACCCAAGCCTACCTGGCCTCAGAGCTAATGTTCTTTCCCCAACTTATTCTCTGGCAAACACAGCCACTATTTTGGCTCATTTTCAAAGTTTAGCTGTAATATTTTACAGCTTTCTGAAATTACTACTTCATGTTGGTTGTAAATCATTTCCTTTAAGTCAACCGATGTAACTGTGTCTTTGTGCATTCTTCTGGTCTGAGATGCTTTGATTCCCCTAAGGATACGTACATACTGAGATGGGGCACACAAGCCAGCCATGGATGGCGTCTGAGGGGCGCCCTTCTCCTCTTGCCATCACGAGACAGCAGAAAACATATCCAGATTCACTTTCAGATTCCTTGGTTTTCATCAAGTGAAGTGGTTGCACTGAAAGTCCTTGTCATCTCATAATTCTATCAAATGTTACTGGTTTCCAAATGTTTTGTTTAATTTGGGCTAATCTGGTGTTGAATATTTTTAAGTTTGCTTTATATGACTTAGAAGTACATTTGTATTAAGCTAATTACTTTATCAGAACTATTTTCAGGTAACCAAGACTAGGACTGTTCATGCTGTTCTGTATCATTTTGAGTTATATTTTTTTTAAAAAATTTCTTTTGATGATTTTATATATTATCCCATCCACAGATGGTCTTCTCATCCACCTGACTTTCAAATCTGTTTTAGTCTTGAGGATTTTGCTTAGGTTGAAGGAATGAGTGCATATATCTTGTCAGAGAAAATCACAAGCCCATGTAAACTCACTCTTGCTTCCAGCATCTCGTTCATTGAAACATAAGCCACAATATGCTGAAGTTTCACATTGTTACATCTTACAAGCATGCCCATATTTATCACCTTCCTGGGTTGTTTCAGCATTTGAACATTATTGGAAGTTTCAAGATCCTGGGAACCAATCATGAGAATTTTGTAGATCTGTTTCTTCAAAATCTAGATTAAGTAGCCCATGTGGTAATTCAATGAAATGCCTTTTTTTTTTTTTGCTCTTGGGTTTCCTGACAGAGTGCTAGGCATTCAGTGTTTATTCACTCCAATGAGGAGGAGACTTCAGGTGGGAGGTTATCTCTTATCCTTGAACTTGACTTCTTAGTCACCATGGAGCTTATTAGTCTCTCCAGCAATTAGTCACTTGAGACTCTGAAGAGGACGGAAGGAGAAGGAATGGGGAGAAGCTTTAGCATCATCCAGCCTTTATTATCCTGAACAGGTTAATCATGGGGGAAGAGGTGATGCAATTTGGCATGACTCACATAAGCCAAATGGCAAGGGGTCTTTGTTAGTCCATTGCCCCTGTCAGGCTTTATTTTTTAGGGATTGCTTGCAGTCAGAATTACGTGCATCTAGATCAGGTGGAGTGAGATTCTAATCCAGGCTGTGCACAGCTTTCTAGCCAGGAGACTTTAGGTAAGTCAGTCTACGTTTCAGAGTCATAGGTAGCTCTCTATAAAATAAGGGTGTTCCATTTATCTCTTTTTGAATAACAAAGAATCCCAAAACTTTGAAACTGAAAGGAAGCCATTTTGTCTTGTCTCCTGGTTTTTGTGGTTTAGGAATTCAGGCAGGGCTTACTTAGAAGATTTTTCTGCTCCTTGTGGCATCATATGCAATCATCCAGTGGTACTCTGCATGTGAAAGAATTGTACTGGCACTCAGCTGGTCCAGAATGGTCACCCACATGTCTGACAGGTTCTCGAGGTGACTGGGATTCTGGACTCACCGGAGCATCTGTCGACCCATGGCCATTCCACATGAGTCTCAGGAGAGGCAGATTTCTCACTAGATAACACAGGGCTCCTAAAATGTGTTCCAAGATATAGATTGTGGAAGCTGCTAGTTTCTTAAGGCCTGGGTGTAGAAGCTGGCGTGGCATCCCTTTCATGGTGAAAGCAGTCACAGAGTCCACACTGATTCAAGGAGTGGGCCTTTGCCTTGTTTTGGCAAGGAATTTGCATCCAACTTCAGTCTGCTATAGTGGCAGTGATAGAATTGACCTCAACACCTACAAAAATAAGGCCACACTTTCTGATGCAAAATGAAATGATTGTGTAGCATCTTAGACAAGTGCTAAGAAATGTACAGAATCCTACAGTTGTTCATAATGACAATGATAGTAATAGTGCTAATAATACAATAAGGCTAATGCTGCTTTTATTTTATCACACTATATGCTGGTTGTTTGAAATCAGAAAGGATGTTTTAGTGATTTTTTTGGTATCACTTAGTTCTGCCTTGCACCTCCACATGGCAATATCTGCAACAACAGGTATGTTGAAGATTTAGAAGTGTTTGCCAGTAGGGTCCTGTCTCAAATTCAGGGGCATCACAATAAATGGTCATTGGTGTCAGGCATTTTTTTTTTTTTGTTTGTTTGTTTGTTTTTCAGTAATCCCTTTCTTTCTCCCTTCTTCATTTTCACTAAATTCTGGGCATCCTTACCTTTCTGAGTGACAGAATTTTTGAACTGTTTCTCCATTTCTCCATATCCCTTATCAAATTCATTCTCTATGTTGTCCATTGCCTTCCTGTAGTTTAAATATCTCCATCCTCAGAAAAACTTTAGTCACATCCATTGCATAACAGTCCACTCCAAACTTTCCTGTAACTTTTCCTTGAGTTGGAATACTTTTCCAACCTTATTCCTCCTATAGTAATGTGGGGGTAATGCCCAGGGGGCCCGTGACTGATGTGCTTTTCCTCCGTGGACTGATTAGCAGAACACCTTGTTAGTAAGTTTGGAGCCATGGGTGGGAGTCAGTGTGTATCGTTGGACTCACTCTCCCTAAAGCCAAAATCCAATATTCAGTTTGACCCACCCTTCTCTGTCGATAAAAAGGCCAGGCTCTTGCTCCTGAGAAGCATCCTGCATTGTGCAGCCTGCTCCAAAACTCCTGTGTATCAGTGTGCTTTTGCTCAATGCAATATAGTAACATCTGCTAAGTTTTCCCCAAGTGATCATTGATTGGGGGTGATGTAGAATTCAGAATAAACCACTTGGTTCATTTCCCAGCTGTGCCCATAAGTATGCTTCTATATTAGCCTGACCTCCACCAGCTCTTATCCTATGGGCAGTTCTTTAGCTCATCCCATCCTCAGTTTCCCCATTTGTTGGGCTGCATAATAAGGGGAGAGAGAATTAGAGTTCATAGTGCCCATCAGAGGGCAGACACCAGCCAGCAGTATTTTTTAAAAAGATTTGTTTATTTATGCATACAAGCTGGGGTACAGGCCAGAGGTGCGGGGCGGCGAGAAGGCTCACCAGAGACAGAGTGGGGAGCAGAACAGGCAGATGGACTGAAATATACTGCTGAGAGGAGCAGCGGGCAAGGCAGGAGAGGTCTGTCGCACCATGTGGGAATCTCCTTGGCGGGGCGTCGAACTCACATCGCTGCTGCCAACAACTCCACAGTGCAGCGCTCAACCGCTGTGCCACCAGGGAGGCCCACCAGCCAGCAGTATTGATAGCATTACTGATTCTCACAGAGGGCAAATGCAATTTAACATGACACACGTGCCATGTGTCAACCATGACCCAAAGGAAAGATCTAGAAAACAGGGTCCTTCCAGATTCCCCTTGTTTTGTGATTATAGCAGCCCAATTCCTCTCACTTTTCTCCTAGTCGCTGTCAGCAACCTCAAATCCTTCTGGAAGTAGGCTGGGTACGAATTATAAATAATCAAATTAACTGGGGCTTTGCAGCTGAAGGTGGCATCATGGTGAGAATATTGGAGTCACCTCCCTGTGGCTGTGAGCTCTCAGGGGTGTGCTTGAATCCCTGCTTTAAGATAGTGAGTAGGATTTTAGCAGATGAAACAGGAAACCAGTCATTTCACACCCTCACCTGGAGGCTCAACAAGGGGTGGGGGTGAAGGTATTCACTGTCTGAAAGTTGGGAGGCTTTTATGAGCTGGGTCATCTCTCCTTGGTCCCCATTTTTCCAGGCGTCTCCGAACTCTCATTAATTTTTCACAGGCTTGTGATGGATAGTTTTTATTTATTCACGTCTGAGGTTCTGTTGTGTGAAAAGGACTCATTTTATAACATTACATATTCATGTCTTGGGATAGATGGGATAAAGAACTTATTATTAATGTGTCACTGTGGGAAAGTTACTCTAGTTCATTTGCGAACCTTGTTAAATTTGGTGTGGTCAGCAGACCCGGTGAAGTTTTGGATATAGTGTTCTAATGGAGGGCAAAGATTTTGCCGTTGCTTTTCCTCGATGCAGTGAAACAAGTTTACCTTATTTAAATCTTTTGAAATAGTCAGTTGAAGGAAGAAAGGTGACAACATTATGTGTTTGTTGGAGGGGCATGATAGAGATTAAATATAAAAAGAAGCTCCTGTCTTCTTATTAAATAGCCTGTTTCCTCAAACATCTGTGGATTTTCCGTCAGGTTTGTGTGAAGGATGGCCTTCTTCCTAAAAGAGGATGCAAAGACCCATGCTTCCCTTTCTACTGCCATTGCTAGCGTGTTCTCCTCGGGGCAAGTTGCATTTTTCTCCATCGATACTTTCTCCCCGCTGACCTCTGCTCTGGAATTCTGGGGAGTTCTCCCTTTGGCACTCCAACTGACATCACAGAATTCCTTGCCTGGGACAGATAGAGGAATATTAACACACCATCTTGTAAATCAAAGCTGGGGGGTGGGGGAGAGGGCACAGCAGGGAGGCTGGCCCAATCTGCTTCAGTGGAGCTTTGGAGGAAGGCAGCATATGTTGCAAGCAGTCCTCTGCAGACACAGGCTCTGCTCTCTGGTAGGCACTGGATGTAGATTTGCAGGATTTGTGGGGCTGTCCTGTGTTTTCCAGTTTTTCATAGTTGTGACATAGCTAGTGAGCACTGCAATTTAACAAACACCTCCACGTGAGAAGAAAAGCAGAATAAATGCAGAAAAAGAATATTTTTCAAAGCTTGGAAATTCCACAAATCAGCCGTTAGACTTGAAGTGTGTCCAAAATATTAAGAATCTTGGTGGTGCCTCCCTTGCCACCTATCATGGACATTTTCAAGCATAGATTTTGTTAATGATAACCTCCAGGGCTCTAAAACGCACACACACACACACACACGCGCGCGCACACGCACGCGCACACACACACGCAAGCACACACACAGAGTGAAATTCTGATAACTAAAGTGATTAGCTTCTGAAGTTGATGCTGGAGTGTAAATGGTGTGAGTGGGGGACAAAGGAATGAAATATGCCTGGAAAGGCATCCTCTGATGATGTTTCCATAATGCAAAACATTTGTTTCTCGCCAGGATCCCACTGGCGGTGCGCTGGTATTATATTGCCATTTATATTGGAAAAGCAGGCAGTGCGAAAACTGTAGTCTATTAAGAGTTTGTGAGTGTGTGCATGTGTATACAGTGAAATAATATCTAGTGTAATGTGAAGTGACAGTCAAAATTACAGCTTTTCTCTTGCCGCAAGGGTACTTCTTTGCCAAGTATAGTAATATTGTTGTAGCAGTGTTCGGGGCTGTCAGCAATTCTGGCTCACTCTGCAGAGAGTCATAACAGCGTGTGGAGGGAAGGAGCTTCCTGTCAGGGGAAATACTATAATTTTGATATATATTTGTTGGTGCCAAACTGCAATTAAATAGGAGGTGTTGGAAGAAGGTTTTATTTAACCAGCTTGAATTTGTTAATTAATTAGCAAAAACTTATATTTGGAATGCTTCAAGAAACACCTTCCATGTTGTTCCCATAACTTGATGTCACTCAATTGTTCTGCTGGTTTGTCTGCCTCTTAATAAAAAGAAAACAAAATAGTCCCCTGCACTAAAATAGGCAAGATAAAATGTTTTCAGCCTCCAAAGGAAGAGAAAAATACAACTCCATGAATAATCTTATCTCATACAGCTTCCTGGGGGGGGGGGGCATTTCCTGGTCTGCTGTGTTTGGAGTTTTGCATGAACTGTTTAGAGCAGTGTCTAGGAAATGCTCTAACATGTGCCCTTGGTTACCTTGCACTACCTTGTAGGACTTTCCAGGTGTCTAAAGGAAACAAAAGTCATCTTGCAGTGTGTGTGCGTTTGTCCATATCTGTGCTATTATCCAACGAGTGTAGTTTCCGTACTTTCATTACTTGGATGGTTACCAGCTTCTTGGGGACAACTCCTTCCATTCTCAAGAAAGAATGAGTATGACACCAGAGTGGATTGCAAACTGCTATTCAGATGAAAAATACCTTCTTTTTTAAATAAGTAGGAGAACTATGGAGGACGGAAGTCGTGACAATATATTAAAAGCTCTTAAGGCAGTTGTATGTAAAGAAAAAAAGAACAGAAAGACTGTGCTGTTTTTTAAAAAGCCCATTAAAGAGTCTCAAAAAAACTGCATGTGTGTGTTTTTTTTTGGGGGGTCCCTGTTTGCTCACACTGAGCATTTTGCAATTTAAGTGAATTTCATTCTCCTGTAAAATATGAATCCAATAACATTTTATATGATCATAAAATGTGTCTACGTTTGTCTCCGTCTTTTATGAAAAAAAGAAATATCCCCAAAGTATATTGCAAAAAAACAATTAATACGCAACCTTTCATAGTTATTTTCCAAGGTTAATTATGTCCCTAAGAAATCAATTTCAATTTCTTCAGTTTGAGAGACTCATTTGTGACTGGGTGTTTCCAAAAAGGAAAGTATGTTAACATGCTAAATGGGTGTCGTCCTCTCCTAAAGAAAATGTCTTTGCAGTGGGCTCTTTATCCAGAGCCACCTTGCCTGTTTATATACCCCGTGCCAGGAGAATGTATGGAAAGTATGATAGAGCTATTTGAATACAGTGGAGTAGATAGGTTACAGTAAAACATCATCAACAACAACAACAACAAAAGTTATCTTCATATTATTAAAATAAAAATCAGATACCCTCGAGTCTTCTCAAAAGAAAATAACTTGGCCCTTTTTTTGCTCCCCTCCTGTCCAGCTTGAGCTAAGGTTGCAGGGACCAGTGGGGAAGGCTGCCCAGTCAGTTCTCAGTATGATTGCAATTCCTGTCCTGAGACAAAGGTGAGTGTAGAGGGGACAGGGAGAGGAATTTTAAACCTGAAACTATCTCCTCATGGAAAACAGGAAATCCGAACTGAAAGGAATGAATCCATTTCCCCTCTTTCTCATCTTCTGTGAAAGTCATCAAAATCACCCTCTGTTCTCCCCAGGCACCTGAGTTTTGTGAGCAGGGACTAGAATGTTCTGGTCTGTTGCAGCTAAGCATGGAGGGTTCCCCCACCTGGGAGAACTCTTGGGCACTAGTGGGATTTCCCCTCAAATTAAATATGCTCTTCCAGTACATTTTTTAAAAAAATAGTTTCCTCCCCCATCTTTAATCTCTTTTATCTTTCTCTGTATGGCTTAGAATCATGTATCAGTTGGAATGATTGAGATTATATACTTGCATGTTTTAAGATGAACATTTAAACATGTTGTGACTTTATAGCAAAGAGGGCAGTGGCTTCTAACTAGGTCTCAAGTAGAGAAGCTACCTATCAGCTGGTCTGGATGTAAGGCTTTATATTTTGAATCCTAACACACGGGCTGGGTGAGGTAGAGTTTCATGGAGGAGCTGAGAGTAGATTCCTCAGTGAATTAATCAGGGGGTTCCTCTCGCACACATGAGAGTCCAAATTCAAAGCACCTTAAGCAGAAAGGGTCTTTATTGGCTCATGAAATGCAAAGTTTTATGCAGGTCCAGCACGTTTTCTCTGTAATAGGACAGATAATAAATATTTTTGGCTCTACGGGACAGGCGGTCTCTTTTGCAGCTAGTCAACGTTTCCCTGCAGCAGGAAAGCAGCGTAGACAATAGGAAACCTGGTGGCCTGGCGTGCTCCCATAAAACTTTATTTACAGATACAAGAATCTGAATTTCAGAATATCTTTCATGTGTCATGAAACAGCCTTCCTTTCTCCTTCAACCATTTTTAAATGTAAAGCTCCGTCAGACCTCAGACTGTATAAGAACAGATGACAGGGTCCAGATGTGGCCTGGCATTCAGGGTTGCTAACCCTGGTTCAGAATCTCACTCTTTCCAGAACTGAAATGTGTCATCAGGCCCCCCTCTTTATCTAAGTTCTACCTTTTGATGATTTTCTATTTGTCATATTCCACAAAGGGAATATTCTCTCTGAGGGGGGATCAAGATGGTCGCTGCAGAACGTCACTTTCCCAGCTTAGCAACCTGGCCCAGGAAGTGCTGTCTCTCCCATTTCTGGCTTAGGAACAACCACAGGGACAACTGGATTGGTTATGGTCCAGAGGATGGGGTTCATTGGTCTAGGCTGCAGCACTAATAGAAAGGTGAGCTCCACATAAGGTGTACGGGAGAACATCCCAGACACATAGAGCTATAGCTTCCACATCCGCTGTCATCCTCTTGCAGTCATACTTTGTAATGTTATGCTTAGATGTTTCTGTAAACATATGGAAGAAGCAGTATGTTGAAGGGTCTCTCATAAGTGACTGGCAAAGACACACCTCTTTAAATTGCACTGCAACAAGAGCCTTCTGCTGTTAGATGCTCTTTCTGTATCTAATGCCCACCCCGGACAGGCTCCTAGTTCAAATGTTTGGCTCCAAATTGGGCTTTTAGGAGAATGGGGGGGGCAAGGAGAGTGATGCAGGGCAGGGAGAAAGCTCAGCAAGGGTGTGACTAGCCTGCTCCTCGTCCCTGAGAGTGTGACCCCAACTACCGGTGAGCAGATGCAGCTGTGAGTTAGCAGCCACACTCAAAGCTGTTGGGTGCACCTGCCCACATAAGGGTTCAGGGGTGAGGAGGCACTGCTATGGTGCACCGCTCCACACAACAGAATCTTCTCCCCAAATGCACTCCAACCACGGACGGAGGAATGACACAGGCATCGACATGCCTTGCAAGCAGGTCTGTCCCTGGTGTTCATGGAGAGCCCAGAAGCAGGTCCCCAAACTAACTTTAAACCATTCCTCAAGCCCTTGGCCTCATACTTGCCTTTCCACTTTCTGACCTATTTACTTTCATTGTGATTCTCCAGTAACTTCTGTCTAGTGGAACTCAAGGCTTTTCAGGCTGCTGTGTTAATGTCTTCCTTTTTTAATTGAGTAAATATATTATACACAGCTGGGTAGGTTGTTTCTTTGCTGGCCTTGCTGCTACAATATGAAAATGGATATGATCTTCTTTAACTCACATAGAATGAATGTGGCATTTATTTGTGGTTTCCTGTGGCTCTTTCTTTTTTTAGAAAATGTATTTACATGGACGTTTTTGAAGCACTTTTTAAGATATTGAAAAATTTTAAAAAGAAAACCCTTTCCCCTCCCCCAAACAATAGCTGCATTGTGACAACAGTGGGCTGAGCTAAATTCAGCTACGTCAGGGAAGAGCAATAAAAGGAGATGGATTGTTCTCTAAGCTTCACTTTATTGGATATTGTAATTGACATATAGTTGTCATTTATAATCATCTGTCCATTCCTGTGAGTTGGGAGCAGTAAAGTTAATTGTGGCGGCTCATTTGCATTAATCTCACCTCTGAAGGGTACAGTAACCCATTAATATCATGTCATGATGAATTATCACAAATAACATTGAACATATTGATTAATGATCTCTGAGATTTGTATCTCGTTAAAACATTTTGTTAGCTCTTTAAACTTTTAAGCCAACAACTATTGCATGTAGGAGGGGTTTAAAGACCACCTCAGAGTTGGTGGTGGGGAGTGGCATACATGGTGGGATCACTGGTTGAAGCAGTTGGACAACTCTGTCCTATGAGTTTTTATGGTTTGTTTTTTAGACTCCAAGCATTTTTCTTGGTTTTCTCCTCCTGCTTTTCACTGGATTCCGGTGTCTTCAAAACAGTGACTTTCTTGATTGTAACAGGTACTTACTCTCAACTGGAATGATTGTGTAAGATTTTAAAAGTTATCATTTCAATACCTTAAATGGCGACTTTCCTGATCTCTTTCCCACCTAGATCTGCTTGTGACTTTGAGCCCATCAAAACTTCTGAACATGTTAATTTTTGCTGAATTACTAAATTTGCTAAATCTTTATTTTATTTTTTTTTTATTTATCATACAAGAACTGGGGTGTAGGCCAGAAGTGTGGGGGAGGGTGAGGGAATTCACCAGAGAGTGGGGAGCAGAATAGGCAAATTGACTGAGATACACTGCTGAGGAGAGCAGCAGGCATGGCAGGAGAGGTCTGCTGCGCCATGTGGGAAGCTCCCTGCCTGGGGATCGAACTTGTGCTACAGTGGCTGCGGATAGCTTCATAGTGCTGACACTTAACCCGTTGTGCCACCAGGGAGGCCCTAAATTTGCTAAATCTTGCAAAATTTCTAAAAATGCTAAGGTAAACATAGATGACAAATGGAATGAGTTGTTTGAGATGAAAGATTATAATTTAAAGTATCACTATTTTATTTCATAAAAATAGTGTTACTTCATAAAAATTTATTCCTGGGAGCTCTCATTTTTCAGGTCATAGCAGAAGATTTTACTTCCTGTTTACATTTGTATAAAACAAAGATGACTAGCAGAGAAATCACCATATTGGTCACACATAACCTGTGGCCATTAATAAAATGACAGTACGTTTTCTTTTTTTTTTAAACCTTTTGTAGAATTTCATGGTAACAGTTTAAATATTGTAGACCCAGAAAAGGAAATTTTTGTCCTAAGAGTTGAATTATAAACTTCGATCTTTACAACCTTTTCTTTTATCAATGACAAAAGTGATAGAATATTTGATCTCTCCAATTTGTATATTTCTTTCTCTTATGGTTAGTACTTGGTCTGTTTTCTCGTGGTGAGTATTTCACAAATGGCAATATTGGGGCCAGTCTCCTCTGCTACCCATTTAGAGAAAATAAAACTGATCTTCATGAAAAATGGATATTCAGGAAGATGATGTCATTAGTGCTTGTCTAGCTTGGGTGGTCTTAGGCCCCACGGCAATTCTGAAAAGGGGCAAAGTGCAAGTGCTCCTGCTTGTCTAGAAGACCTCCAGCCCTGTAGGGGTGGTGACCCCTATGCATATCAAGAAGCCAGCTCCTGGAAGGCAGGAGTAATGGTTTAGTGCCAGAAAGCAGTCCAGTGGTTAGCAGTAGTCAGATGCATGAGGGATGAACACTGATGGGAAAGGTGCTTCAATTATGCCTTGCTTGTACCTTTAGCCAGCATGTAAGGACAGTGTCCCTTGCCGTTCTGACTTACACTCAGCTGCTTGGTTTTATGGAGAGGTCTTAAAACAATAATAGGGCCATATGTGCAGCAATCTTTGGGCCTAAATAGCTAAGGACAAAGTAGATTGCTTCCTTCTAAGAGCCTCTTCTTTGTCAGACCTGTAATGCTTCTCACCCACTGAGTATTTAATATCAGTGTTTTCAAATCAAAGAACAAGCCTTTTGTGTCCCAGGATAGTATCTTGTAAAGCCAACCTCTTTATTACTTCACCAGTTTAAGACTTTATTACTTGAGATCTAAAGCCTGCTAGTGAATTATGCATGTTGAAGCTCCCTGTACCAGCAAAAGCCATGCACCCACCACCTTTTGGGGGTTCCAAAAAGTACCAGGAGAGCTGGACGTGTGTTCATTTCCATCCATGGTATTAATCCTTATTCATTTAAAAAATCTGCTAACGGAAATATTTCCATTCAGCTCATTAATCAATTGTGATTTTCATTCCCTTGTTTTGTAAAAGCTGTTGCAATAAATACTTTTTTTCACAAGGCGAAAATCCAAGAGATGGATGCAGCCAGCGTAATTAATTGCACCCAGTTACAGGAGATCAGCAAGTTTGTGAGATTCACATGCTGCTATACCATATGGTTGCCCAGTAGGCGAAAAATTTGATTAATGTTTTGAAGTAGATTTTTTTCAGCAAATATTACAGCCCCAGATGAGGTGAGGTTTTTTTTTCCCTTTTACTTTCTAGTATTGTTAAATTTAGCTGAAGGAACCAATCCTCTGATTTAAAGCTTAATAATATTGTGATCCAGTGAAAACTTAACATGCAATAAAAATTACAGCCTGCCTGTCTCTTGTGGATACAGAAAATAATGTGTTATGTCTTTGTTTATAATTAAGTAAAATGTGAAAGTTGGATTCTAGAAATTGATTCTTTTTTTCTCTGGTTTCAACATCAGCTGATGTATTTTTGTTAGGATTTATAAGCAATCTATTTGGGCAGGCTTTTAAAACTAAAGGGAAGCAACAAAACAAAACAAAACAAAAAAGATTCAATAAATAGCTTCGTATTAATTCCATACTCCATGTCAATTAGACCTCATCAGTATATCTATGGGAGGGTAACAGAAAAGTTTAAACTATTTCTACTCTCTTCTCCTAAGGTATATTAGTTTCATAGCCTCTTAAGATATTCATAGTTAATCTCTTGTTTATTTAAAAAAAAATTCATGTCTTTGAATCAGCTTCATAGCTTTGTCTCTCTCTCTCTCTCTCTCTCTCTCTCTATTTTTAAGCTAGAAAGCCTGTTATACCTTATGTCTCCCTGTTGTGTTAGACACCCATCCTCTTGTGTCTCTGCCCTGCCAGAGTCAGACTCCAACATTTATTTGGGAGGGAATCAGCCATTTGGCTAGGCCTGACCTCAACATTCAAACAAACAAGATGAGATTTTGAAACCCTGTATGCACTAGTGATGAATTCCATGAAGAAAATATTTTACTCCACTTTGGCAAATCTTGATGCTTCCTGTTGATTAGCGTTTCTTTGTAAAATTGAGGTCATGTTTGCTTGTAACACTGTATAGGGTTCAGGCATATAGTTTTCATCTCAGCAATTGTATGTATCTGCTTTGCTTTTCTTGGTAACTTAATAATTTCTAATTTCTTTCTTTCTTTTTTTAATCCATTCACTTATGCATACAAACGGGTGCAAGCCAGAGGTGCTGGGTGGTGAGAGGATTCCCCAGAGAGAGAGAGGGGAGCAGAACAAGCAGATCAACTGAAATACACTGCTGAGGGGAGCAGTGGGCAAGGCAGGAGAGGTCTGTGGCACCATGTGGGAATCTCCCTCGCCCGGGATCAAACACAGTGCTGCAGTGGCTCTGGATAGCTTCATAATGCTGCACTTAACCCACTGTGCCACCAGGGAGGCCCCAGTAACTTAACAATTTCTAATTGCCTAAGCAAACTCTGACTTCTGCCTTCAGCATGTCTGTGAAAATGACCCATTAACTCAGGCGGCTAGAGAGGGTGATCTTTAACCAGGTATCAGCTGGCATCCACCGAGTCTTGGCCAACAGAAAACTCTGTATTCCAGAGTTACCAACAAGATCCATAACTTTGACGCTCTTCGCCTAGAGCTACTTGGTTCAAAAGGAACTGTGTCATCACCGCGGATCACGGCAATGCTAAGTGGTCTTGGCTCCCTCATGTCACCTGACTGTAGCTGATTCTCTCTTTCTAACATTTTAAGGGTTCTCAGTGGTCTCTGTTTCTCATGGCTTAACGAGGACCTGGATCGATCCAGTGACAGGGGAAAAGGCTGAGACCAGATCAAAATGCCCCCGCCTCTGATTTTAACTTACGAAGTTAAAGCTTTGAGTAAAAAATATAGAGGGTATGTGATAGTTTCATTGGTCTTGATTTCTGATCTTTTTTAAAATTAATAATCATTAAAAAATATTAGTGATGAATTAAGTAATAATTATCCACAAAGGCATGAAAAAAAGTGTTACAGAAATGGCACAGTTTTGAAAATTCCAAAGAAATGAGTATAGTCTATCTTTCCTAAGTTTGAGCTGACACTACTTTTTTAATTGTTATGTCCTCCAGTAGAGATTTTATACAGTGAGTCAGTTTTAGGACACCATTTAAGAAAACATTTCTCTAAGATTTAACTAACTTCCTCCCCCTGAAATTTAGTCATGAATATTTTATTCATTTAGCCAATGAATATTTTTAACTGCAATTTAAACGATATATTTTTGAATGTCTATTATATTTAAGACCCTTTGTATGGTCACCTACCATTACAGCCTGACTTTTTAACTGGAAAAAAAAACAACACAGGAAATACTTTTAATTTTTATTCAATATGGCAAGTGAAATGTGCAATATATGGTCAGTTAGTAGGAGACAGTGTGTTGAATTATTTATGAGTTTATCTTTTTTTTTTTTTTTAGTGGCACAGACATATATGAAATTCATTACTGAGTGACAGAGCAAATGACTCAGGGAAATGTTTGGGAGAGCATGATGAGGGCCAGTAGTACGGCAATAAAGTAATGAATATTAGATCTCTTCATGGCCATTTGATCCAGGTCATCCTGATTTTTGTTGTGGTTGTGTGGTCAGTTGTCATTTTAGTGAAATGCTTTTGGAAAGAATAAGCCTGTTCTCAGTCCCTCTTTCCTCTCTGAAGGAGCAGCCTCTATTTTTTTGTGCATCTCTCATTAGTAAAGAACACTTCCACATGACGATATTGCCAGAACAATTATACTGAGTCTTTATCTCCTAGAGAAGCCAGATATCTTTGCAATAGCCCCCTTTGTATTTACAGGTTGGCTTTCTCCAAATGCAATCCTTTTGCCAAGAGAAAATAACCAGAATATCAGGTCCCTTAGATGAAATTTCCTTTTATTTGCACTAACCACCTCGGATCAGATTTATAGGTCAGATCAGTGTACTCAGAAAGAGCAACTTACCAGCAAGACTCCCTCCATTGGTAGAGCTTATTATACTTTTTGAAGTGGGAAAAAAGCCAAACAAGTCCAGAAAGAAAAAAAAACAATCCTGGTTAAGAAGAAGGGTCTCACAATTTGAGATTGTTGAGTGTTGCATGCAAAACTAACACCCAGCGGGAAGGCTCTGCTTTGCTCACACATTCTCAGTTAATACAACGCTCCTGGGCAGCTGGTAGAAGGAGAGCGGGGAGCCCGGCTGCGGTGGATGGAAGGCTGTGTGAGCCGGGGCCTTGCTGTGAACCCCCATAATGGACGGGCGGACCCTGGCTTGTGCTGCCAGTCTGACTCTGCCAGGCTGTTTCTGCCCTGCGCTTCAGGCCATGCTGATGATAGAGCTGAATAAATGAGAGCTAATGATTTTTAAAGGCGTTTTTAGTGATTTGATTGGAGACTGCTAAGTGGGCAAGAATAAAGCCTAGGCAAGGAGAGTTGATTTTTGATGACCCAAAGCAGGCGTGTCCTCGGGTAATTAAGTAAGGCTCCGTTGATCTAAGACTGTCCCACATCAGGGGAAGTGTACAGTTATCAGAATTACTTACTAATGAGGAAACAAAGGCGGGGGCGGGGGAGGCGGGGAAGGATAGCGGGTTACAGGGCAGTGGGAAGGAGTTGGCACCTGCTTATGCAAAAATTAGTTTGAGAAACCTTCCACGTTGGGGATCTGAGATAGTACTTTACAAAGAATCAGTTCCATTGTCGTGCAGTGAAAGGAAAAGTCCAAAATCCCCCTAGAGGTAAGTGAGTCTCACTTCATAAACAAAGGGAGGCATAAGAGGTCCAAGTTTATACAAAACACCTCCAGTGACAGATCAAACCTATTATAGTTTCTGAATAACCATTATTTGAAAACACAATCTTGCCAAACTTCATTTTCTTCCCAAGTTGACTGGAGGGCCTGGTTCTTCGAAGGAGATAATGAATCAAAGAACAGGGGCTCTGGAGGGAAATGCTGTTTACTGGACAGGTGGTTTCGTAAGTTTTAAACAGCTGACAGTATGAGTCAGCGTGTTACACATTTGGGATACTCACTGACATTTTTAATAGTCACCTTATCTTTATTTTCCTGAAGAATGAGGTCATTTATTTCATTTATAGTCAGAAGCATGCCAAGCCCCAAATTCAGTTAAAGGTAAACGAAGTCACTTTTAAAATGTAATCACTGCACATGCACCCTTAAAACATTTTCACACTCACACATATCACACACTCACACATATCACACTCACACATATCTGTATTATCTTTTTTTTTTTTTTTTTTTTGCTTATGATGTATTTAAATGCCCAATGAAAAACAAGTCTCTGTAGTACAGACCTATTTTTGGCGTTTCTGCATTTGAAAATGTCTCAGAGACGTAGGGTTTGGTCAAACCAAAGTCACATTGGCCGTGTGTACTTCCCGAACACTCTCCAATGCGGCATGTCAATACCTACCCACGTGTTTATTTGTAATTAAAGTGAAGATGCTTTAGAAGGGCTTTACCATTAATCTCGAAACAGAGAGCCGTTTCCTGGTGAATGATGTATGACAGTTTGCTTTGTGCTGCCTCTGAAAAGAGAATTGTTCCTGTGGCATTGTTACAGAGAGCAGCTTTCCTGCCGGGCTCCCCGTCTTAACTGCTTCAAACTCCTGTTGTTCGGTAAATCTGTCAGAAGGGTCTGCAAGGGACCATATTTATGAAGAGAGCGTAGAGTGGTCAGTCTAAAAAGCTCCTTAGTGTAGTACTTTGAATTTTAAATTACACACATAATTCAAAGGTAATGTAACTTGCAGTGTCGGACTTTAGTCCATTCCGTTAAATGGAGAAAAATGACTGACGTGGGGAATGACTTATTGATTCTTGGTGGGAAAATGACTTCTGTAATATAGGAAGTATGGTAAAAGGAATAGCTTAATTATTTAGGGAGCACTTTTCAAAATATGCTTTTACAGCAGTACAAATTGTGTATATACAAATTGTACAACTAGGTTTTTTTTTAATTCCTTCTTAGAGGAAAGTTATGAGAAGGCTTATATTATTTAGTTGCCAAGGCAAAGTTTGATTTTGCTGAAAATCAAGGGCTGTGACTAAGAAAAGCATAAGGAGTAATGAGAAGTCTCTAAAATATGAGTTATTCTAATTGCCGTTTCTTATTTACATTGTACTAAGAGCAGCCTTAGGACACAGCCTAACTGCTGAGATTTACAAAGCACACTTCTCCCTCTCCCCTCCAAGCTCCCCCTCTTTCTTTCTGGTTTATGATGTTTTTCAACAGTGTCATGAACTCACTTAATCTGATTTCATCAAGTAAATATATGGGAAGTTGAGATGACATATTTTAATCTGGCATTTGAGGAAATATTCATAAAATATCAGATAAAATATTTATTTTGGCCTTTTCCTTCTGATCTCACTTTTGATTCTGTGTGTATTCTTTGCTTAAGGACCACAGCCTAATGTTATTTTGACTGCAGTCCACAATGTTGGCAGCCTTTCAGATAAACAGCATATTTGTGGTTAATTGGTTGAACATGTTCTATAATTATAATTATATTAAAACCTTAATGTGCTTGAACATTTGCCCACTGAAGGCCACTTGCATGAACTATGTTATGTTTCTGTCATTATAACTGAGCTGGCTGGTGGCTGACGTTCAGCCATTGAGGCAGGACAGAAACTTGGGAATAGCACGGAGGCTTCTCATTATTTCCATCTGAGACCACTGTTTGGATAGTTTTCGAAGTTTTCCATGAAAATTGCCTTCTGGTTATAACTTGGATCCCCAGGTTTCAATCTGTGGGCTAACGTTTCTTCAGATTTTCAAAAAGCATTGGCTTGGCTTTTTATCAAAGTTACACAACGGCTGCAAAAAGCAGAATTAGCACTTTATCAAGTTTGGAGCAAATTGCCAAGGCCACCAGGGAGCAGGGAAAGTCACCGGAGACTACCGCTTGGTATTCGGAAAGAAGCCATCTTTGAAATGAGCAGGGAGGCTTGATGCCAGCGGCTGAGGGAGGATGGCTCTTCTCTGCCTCCACCGATGCCTTCTGGATGGCATCATGGTCTGGTGGCCGTGGACTTCCCAGCAGAGCATCCCAGCATCTTTCTTTCTGCGTAGCTGGTCAACCATACCACGGTGCCATTCCCAGTGTCACAGCCAAAGTTAGGGCCCACCAACCACCTGTTTTGGGGTTGTCTGAGGATGACTTTTACATTTTTTTAGCAGCTGGGGAAAAAAAACACCTAAATATTTCATGACTCAAGAAAATACACAAACTTCAAATTTTAGTGTCCATAGATAAAGTTTCATTGGAATGTGCCCTGCTTATCTGTTTTGGTGTCACTGATGGCTGTTTTCACACTCCCTGGGCAGAGCTGAGTAGTTGGGACAGATAAAGTAGGGCTTTCAAAGCTGAATATATTACTGTATGCTCTTTTACAGAAGAGGTTTGCCACCCCAATCTTGATGTTCTTCTGTTTCTGTGTCCACTAGATGGACAGTGCTGTTGGGACTCTTATCTCAGTGCTTGGCCCACTGTAGGGGATTTGAGCTGCATGAATGAATGAATGAATGAGCACACTCCAGCTCTCAGATGTTTGCCAGTCCTTCTGTCTGGCCCAACAACTAAACACAGTTTATAAAATTAAGAAATCTGTTTCCAAATAAATTTGTTCAAATTGATTTTTATGGTCTTTTAATTAACCCGATAAAAATGGCAACAACACAGCAATTTGAAGGAAATAACACAATCAAGTATTTTTTTTTTTATAGCTATGCCTGCAATCCGTATTACATCCACAGGCAGTATTTATATGTTCCAAGTAATTATCTTTTGGACTTAGAATACTTTATATTAGGATTTACTTGAAAGATTATGTTCTGTATCATTAAGAAAAAAGAAAAAGAAAAGATCTCCCCAAATTTATTTACATGATGGAGCAATTCTGGCACCACAAAATACAGCAGGAAATTCCATTAAGTTTAACTGTGCTGCCCTCACCCTAAAATACTTGGAGACAGTCACAGAAGAACCAAGTGGATTCAGATAGATTTCAGTTGTAGGGCTGAGTGTACACATTGTCAGAGTACTTTGTGTTTCAGGAATGGGTAAACACTGGGAGGGTTCTAATTCAGAACCTTCAGGATAACCGTATAAACTAGAGGTCTTTTGCCTGATCCTGGCTTGATTTGGCAGCCATTGCTAAGATTTCTGAGCTTTTCTCTTTTTGCCTGACCCAGGCCAGGCTCACCCTGGACTTTGGAATCAGACTTGACCATCAACCTTGCTTCCCCCACTTTTTAGCTGTGTGTCTTCAGACAAGTGACCTGGCCTACCTGACCTCACCTCTAGAAGCCACTGGTTAACTCAGCGGCAAAATGGGGATCTCACACCTATCTCTTGGTGTTGTTGCAGGAATGTATAACGAGCAGGATTATCTTTGCTCTGTCTCCTGTCACTGTTGTAACTGTGAGAAACAGAAGTCTAGAGAAATGGTCCTCTCTTGCATACAGCCCAGCGTCATTTTTCCAGGTTGTGTGTTCTCCCTTTCCACCTTTCTCTCTCCTCTTCCTTACAGTGGCTCTAAGATCTGTGGGTCAGTTGTCTCCTTTAAGTATGGACTAAGCAGGTAGCCATTCCTCCCCTGTAGGAGGTGGCAGGACATCACTTCCATGGACTGGAAGCTGCTCTGCTGCAGCCTGTTCTGGTCAATTCAAGCACAAAGGAGTCTGTTTTCATTCAGGGGACATCTACTAAAAGCTGATTCTCCACTTTCTTCAAGACTCTTTCACATATAGCAACTAGACTGTTCACATCATCCTGTCTTTCCTTCTACTGGTCTGTCTCTCTGTAGCCTGTTCTTGGGTAAGCCAGCTCTCCTCTCTCCTTGGCTTGAGTGCTCAGATGAGCCACAGGTGTCCTCGCTGTCATAGGTTGACTTCCTTCAGTGAGTTCCTTACTGCTTATCCAATGTGGTCTTTTTTGGACTTCACTCAGCATCTCTGTGCCCAGCCAGGTTGGGGGCTGGGAACACAAAGGCATGGTGACGGCCTCTTGCCTCAGAGAGCTTGCAATTAGGAAGCCCTTTCTGCTCATCGGTGTTTCCGTTCATGGTTTGCTGCTGCCTGGAACCCACTCAACTTCTCTTCTCATTCTTGCTGGCTTCTTGTTCTACTTCATGAGGGTGGGGACAATCTAATAAAGGCTTGTGTTTCCAGCAGGAAACAGAGAAAAATAAAGAAAGAAAATCTTGGTCAATGTTTGTTTCATGACTGCACAAATGACTCACTAAAAACAAACTAATGAATGAATGAATGAATGAGTTAGGAACAAGGTCTGGCTGAAAGGGAGACATGTGGTTTTCTACATGGGGCTTGGGCAGGAGGGCTCTACGATCCTCTGGTAGACCTTGCCTGCAAGACTGGTGTGCTGAACCTGGGGAAAATTCAGGAGTCTCGTGTCCCCTTGGCTTCTAGATCTAGGCTAAGTTATGCCATCTACAGCTTTACAGGTGAGATATGCTGAGTGGAGAGAACACCAGTATAAATCTAGAGAGAAATGGTGCGGAGCAGCTGGCTGGGATGTCGCTTTCTGGGCAGGGAAGATCAGGCTGTTGGAGAGTTTGAAAACAGTGTGGAGGAGCCCCTAGAGGCGCCATGCAGAGTCTCAGAGGAGAATGGTTATCTGCGTTCTCAGGCTAAGGCACCAGTTGCCAGACTGGGGCATGGAGACATCACAGGGGCTTCATCTATGGAGTTGCTGGGGTGCAGCCCATGATCTGTCTTCCTAGCAATTTCCCAGGTGGTGTTGAGGATGCTGGCGTTGGGATTACCCTGGACGAGGGGGCTCTGTTAATTTCAGCCCCAGAGTATTGACTCCTGGGGTACGATTCCCAGCACCCACCGTTCTTTGGTCATTAGTAGCGTGGTATCTCACTCAGACTATGAAAAGCATCAGAGTTACTTTAGTAAAATGCTTTTGCCCTCATTGCTTTTAAAGCAGCCCTCTGAAGTGAGAAAACCAAAAGTTAGGTTCTTTTATTGAGGTAATTTGTTGTAAATATGAGTTCTGCATCACATTTGGACCATATGAAAAGCCCTACTTTGAACTTATTTTGTTCAATCTACCTGTATTGTTCGATGTTTCCTATATAAATTGGATGTACCTGCTGCAAATGTTGGTTTTGCAGTAATAATACTTTTCTACATTAAAAAAAATCCTGAAATGAAAATGTAACTTAGTCTTATTATTATAATCTCCTCTTGCCTTTTTTGCATGGATCATTTGTTTGTGAACTGGTTATTTCAGGAAGGGCTCAAAGGTAATTTCATGGTTTATAGCATTTATATTGGCGCCTTTAATGAGCAAAACATATTGTTTTCTAATACATGAAACAAGGAATTCACCCATATATATATATATATATATATATATATATATATATATATATATATATATATATATAATTTCCATTTCCTAATATTACATGTATATCAAGTTCAAGACATCGAGAACAACCACATAAAGAAATTATACTTCTGTACACGGGGGAAATATGAAAATTTTGTAATGCAAAAAAAATAAAAGTAAAAATCAACATTTGTAGGCTTATGAGATGATTTTATTTTTAATGAATCCAAATGAACGCAGGGAGCTGCTGTTGTGTTTGTGCATTGTACAGCAATTCATATCTAAAAATATGGTAACATATGGCTTTGTTATTATTTAGTATAGGAATTTATGTACCTAGAGGAGTTTTGAGAGCTCTGGGTCTCATTCAGATGTTGAACAGAGCAACTAAACAAGATAAGCTGGAGCAGGGAGTTCTCATCCCCAGGTTATTAAGATTTGACCAATTCACTTTTCTGTTGGTGAGGTTTATTAAACTCAGAAACTTTTCTGCTTATTTGCTAATGAACTCTTCCCTGTTTCTTCTTATGCTTTAAAAGGCTGAATTGCTGAAAATGTTTGACCCATTAACAGTAGGTCCTGGATTGGACAAGAGTACGTGCTTCTTTTTCTAACCCTGGCGTGAGGTGGCTCGCTGGCCTGGTTCATTTGATGTACTGGGGAGTCATCGACACCCACACACTCCCAGTCACAAGACCCTTCCCTCCCGTCCAGATTGTGTTTGTTTTATGGCTCTCGCTTGGAGCACGCAGCTGTGTAAACCCGCGAATGGTTTCTCCAGGCCTTTGATCTTTGCATGGATCAACAGTTGCCTTCAGTCCCTGAACCCTGTTCCCTGGCCTCTGTGTTTTTGGGATTTTTCCATTTTCTGGTAATTATGGCATTGGGCAGGGAGCCTTCCCACAGCATCCCCCACGACTGTGGGTGGAGAATTTGGAAGAAGCACCTTAAGTCTGTCATTTATAGAACCCTATTAAGAAGCGTTTTCCATTTGATGCCAGAAAGATACGCCATTTAGTTTCCTCCTCAGAGGCACTCTGACAGTTTCAAGTAGACCGCTGGAGTCTGAGGAGCTTGAACATATTATGGGCTAAATAAATGTTTATGGAACAAATGTGTGTGTGTTTTTAACCACAGAAAAGTTCAGTCCTCCCACGAACCAATTCACTATTTTTGTTGGTGGTGTTTATTAAACTCAAGAACTTTTTTTTCCCTTTTGCATATTTGCTAATTATTCTCTTCCGTCTTTCCCCTTATGCTTTAGAAGGCTGAATTATGAACCTTTTACCCTGGCTTGGTGCCTCTGTCAGAGAGGGCTATTGGGCTGGGCCAGTGTGGCATAATTTTGTAATCAGTTAACCTGGCCACAGGGAAACACAGGAGTTGTAGTGCCTGTCCTGCCAATCTAACAGGAGAAAAAGAGCCTTACTTGACAGACCTCAAGTCAAGTACAAGAGAACTCTGGTGAGGTCCCAGAGAAGGAGCTCTCATACCCCATGTGGGTCGATCACATGTGGCTTTCAGAGCTAGAACAAAATGTGTAGGCAGGATGATGAGATAAGATGAAGATAGGTCTTCCCAGGCAAAAGGAACAGTTTAGGAGACCACATATGGCCGAGCAGCTAAGGTTTTGAGATTTCCAGATTGAGACTGACTTGGGTTTAGATTCTGACTCTGCCCCTTAGAGTTTCTGTGATCTGGGCTATTTGCTTAATCTTTATGAGTCTCAATTTTCTCTCATATAAAGTGATATTAATAATAGCCTCTGCCTCCCAGGTGGTGAGAATTAAAGGAGACAATGCATACAACTTCTTTAATACTATCTCTAGGATATAGTAAGCAGTCAATAAATATTAACTCCCATTATAGTCACCTGCCAACTCTTTTTCTTATCTTCCCTCCTCTCCCTCCATTCCCTCCTCCTTTTGATAAAAGTTTACCCCAGAGAAGATGAGCTTCTTTACAACTGGCTTCTTGGGTTGGAAGCAGATATGTGGTAGAATGTCCTGAGAGTAAGTGAAATAATGAATCTCTACCATCTGGGGTAAAACCATAGCCTCTTCGTGTGCCCAGAACCCAGAAATGACTCTCAGAAGGAAAGGCTCTTTCCTGGAGGATATTGAATGCAGGGGTGAAGCTCAGTGGATGGCACCAAGTGGCCTCTTGGGGTGCCACGGTTGATTGAAAGTGAAAACCACCTATTCTTTGACGACCCCAAGAGAGAGCTCTTCCTCTCTGGGTGCCTGGCATCTGCTCCCCGTATAAGTACTATGTTCTTGACCCCTTGAATATCATGATCCCTGATTGCTGTATTTGTTTGCAAAAACAATCCTGAAGAATGAATAATTGGGTCTGAAAGAACAAACCAACATACAAAAGGTGTTTATAATGTCGCCCTAATTTCTTCTGAGTCTGCTGAGCTGTGACTGGAAGTCCCATTCCTTATCAAGCAGGTCATCATTGCTGCCCTCCAAGAACTTGGACTGAAATTTGGGTCAGATTTTCTCAACTGTGTGGCGTGGTTTGGTTGGAACTGTCTTGGGGAGTTCAGGGGTTAGTAGGGAATCTTAAAGGCTTCAGTTTTGCCTCATCTGTTGGGCATGCCTATGAGGGAAACTGTGACCACAGATTGTTACTTTACTTATAAAAAATAGTGCTGGAAACAGAACTGAGTAGAAACTGAGAGACAGCTTTATTTTTCCAGCAGTAATCATGAAGTTTGTTCAGTTTTCTTTTGCAAAAGTAATTTAATCTTGTAGAAAGTATATACATGTAGGAATAATTTCCTGGGGACTCTTCATAACTTTTTTTTTCCCTATTCTTTTTTTCTTCTTCTGACATCTCTAAATAGTTCTTCATGCGATGGTATTACTAACGGCTTGGCTTTTTCAGGAAATGATTCATTACTTTATAATTTCAATTCACTAACCATTTTCAGCCATGCAATAAATTTAAATCCTTTAGTATCAACATAACATTTTTTCTCCTGTCACTGAGATATAATGATTAGAAACCATTTTTAGAAGTTGACCCTTCTTGGGACAGCTCTTAGGAATTTGTCCTTTATGCCAGCACATAACTTGTAGGGTGTCAGTGTTTCCGGCACAGGGGCCCTGTGCTATAAATCTGCACATTTTTCCAAGTGCCCAGAATAATGCCCTTTGCCAGAAGTGCGATAAAGAGCTTATCGGGCGAATGGGAAAGAGGAGAATGTTTATTTGAAGTATGTGACTTTGAGGAAAATTATTTCCAAAGAAATAATGGTTCATAAAGGGTGAACCATAAAGTTAGTTGCTAAGGCATCCTTTACTCTCCTGAAAATCAGCTATGAATCAACCTAGGTGAGGTCAGTCAGCTCAGTGGTGCAGGATGTTGTGGAGAGGAGTCTTAGGTCAGTCAAGTTTCCTCAGCTGTCACTAACTTGCTGTGTGATTGTTGTGAAGTCTCTATGAACCTTGCTTTTCTTATTAATCAGATGAAGGAATGGCCTGGTGCTCGAGGGATGTTCTGAAAAAACAGGTTGGGTGTTCTCAGCAGTTAGACCTCTACAGTGTTAACTGGAATAGCTCTCACTTTCTCCACTTTCCACATGGAGCTTCTTTGTAGGACATGTGTTAAAAGTGTTTTTTTTTTTTATTAAAACATTCTGAAAAGAATAGTTTTAATTTTTTTGTTACGAAAATTATCAAGCATACAAAAATTTAAACAATCTATAGTACAATTAACAACCACATGCCTATGACCTAGACTCAATAATTTCTAGTGTTTTGTTAGTCTATCCATCCAGGCTTCCATTCGTCTATCCCTCTATTCACCCATTCATCTACCTACCTACCCATCCACCCACCTATACTTATCCATTCTTTTACCCATCCTCCTGTCTATTCATCCACTTATCCACCCACCACCCATCCATCATTCATCCATCCATGCATGTTAATTTTAGAAACTGACTCACTTTAACCTGTAAATACTTTGGCAGGCATCTCCTAAAACTAAAGACATCATTGCATATAATTACATCTATCACTATTACATGCCTATGAAACTGAGAATAATTCACTAACATAGTAATACCTACTTGCTATTCAAGTTTATCTGGTTTACATAATTACTGCTTAGGTTTACCCCATTATTTTCAAAATGTCTTTTAACGATTTTTGTTTTCAATCAGGTTATTCACACGTATCATTTTATGTCTTTTTAAGTCTATTTTAGAGTTTTTTAATTAAAAATTATTTTTTTAATTTTGGGAGAGTCAGGGTTAGAGGGATACTCACTCTGGATACGTTTTCAGCTAGCAGGGTTCTTTTGTATTTTTTGACAATTTTGTTATAGAAGAAACATAATTTGTTATTCTTGTTAATGTACATTGTGAATCCGATTCTGACTTCCAGCCCAGCTAAGACTATGAGAAGGGCTTCCCTTGGGAAGAGTTTTCCTCTTCACTTGGGAGGAAGGGAATGGGGGGAGATGTTGATTAAGAACCTGGGAGGACACTGTGTTTATCTCAAGCTAAATAAGGCTCCCCAAGCTCTAGGTCACAGTCAGTAAGATGAAAAAGTTGTAGAAAGGAAGACTCAAGACTTAAGAACTGAAAGCCTTGAATGACCTTGCCATGACTAGTATGAGAAAGCCAGAGAAGTGTAGGTTAGAGAAGACTCTTGTCCTCTCTGTGGCTCATCTGGAGGACAGAGGGCACTGGATGACAAACACACCTGCTGTCTCATGAATGGCAAGTAGCATGGGAGAACTGTCTTCTCACTCCTTTGGGAGTTATTTGCCAGAAACTTGGTCACAGAGAGGGGTCTGATGGGCCACAAGTTTGGTTCATGTGCCAAAGTAACTGACTCTAAAATTAGATGAGATTTAGAGTATGTTTATCATCCTTCCAAGATGATAACATTTGTCAGGCAGCTATATCATTGACAAGAGTTGTAGGGTTAGCTTTCAACCCCCAGACTTTGCTTCTGCCTCACTGCTTTCCACTTGTGTCCTTTTCTTGCCCCAGCCCAGGGACAAGCTATAGCTTTGTATGTGACCTTTGAAGGAGAACAGTTGGTGAGCTGTTTTTCTGCTTCACTAGACATGACCCACTGGCAGACATCTTTTATTTTGATCACACAATGACTTTTAAAGATTGCTGAAATACAAATACAAATTGAAAGATTTAACAGAAAAATCCTACTTTCTTATTAGATGTGAAATAAAGGAAGGAGAAGCAACAGGTGGCTAGAGGTGAGTCAAAGCATGAGAAGGACATATGATTTCTAGTTTTCCATAATCTCCACTACTCTCTATTGTTTCCTTCCCAATTTAACAGCTTTACATATTCAGTCTTCTGTCCTACCAGCCTGTTCTCAAAATACCAAGAGGAAAAAAAACATATAACCGCTTGATGAGTCTTTGGGTCATTTAGAAGTGAAATGAGCTTCCTAGAAAAAGTGACTGACAAAAATAATTAGGGAAAAAAAAAAACCTGTTAAGTTGACTGAATGATTGCAGGGATATTCAGAATTGTCCCCTCCAAGTTCCCTGTGGATGAACGAGCTAAGTTCCCATGAATGAATCACAAATCACTAGCCCATTCAAGTTTCAACTATCCTGAAACTGAGCAAGTCCATGGGTCTCCCATGGGGCTTGAGCATAGGAGCACATTTTAATTTTGAGGTTGAAAAACCCTTCTCTTTTTATTTTTTTGATAGTAATATAATGGCAGAATGTCACTCACCCACCACTTGGGTGTCTGAGAGAGAAAGACAGTGGGTGCCATGCAGCCCTCATTGAACAATGAGCCCTTAAGGATTGGAGGGTTCAGGTTAGTTTGAAATGAGAAATTGCCAGTGACCTAAAACCCATCATTAGTAGCCCTGTGGCACAACATCACCATAATCATCAGGCAACTCTCATTTTTTCCCCTTTTCTAATTTTCTTTTTGGTTAGAAGAAAGGCTCATTGATGAAAGTTGGCTCAGTTCTTTTTGTTTAAGTAAAGTGGTTGGACCACCAAGATGAATGGCTTTCCTTTGATTGGGAACAGGTCTTAATACAGATGTCCGTCATATGGCCAATCCACTTTTTACACCCCACAATTGGTTTGAGCTGTGTTTATATATAGACACCAGCCCACAGAGACTGTGCGAAGAAGCATCTGTATGTTACTGCCTGAGTTTTTCAAAGAAGTAACTTTTAGTGATTCCTGGTTTTGCAGCTTAAGTACATTTTATAAGGAATGAATGGCTTCTTTCCTCTTCTTTCACCCCAAAATGGAACAACTGACAAAAAGAAACCATGAGATAGGAAGGATCCTAGAAATCACATTATGAAATAATATAATATTCATGGCATCCCTGAGCATTTTGTGTTAGAAGATTCTGGAAGGGTAAGTCGAGTTCTCTCTAGAGGCGGCGCCCGTGTTTGTTACGCATAGACTGCTGAGGTGATCAGCGTCCCACTGAAGATTTTCTTTCCCATGTGGCAATTGCTGTTTCAGAATCTTGCCTTGTGGCACCCACAGACATCCCCAGAGTGACATTAATGCTCAGCTGGGCACCCTTCCCAAAGAAAGGCCTCCTGTGTAGCATCAACTATTTGTTCTATTTATAATGCTATTTCAGAGTGTTGGGCTTGCTTCCATTTGTGACCAGAGGGTACATTTTCTTATTCCAGATCAAAGAGTGGAGAAACTTGAACCCACAATTCCCAGTGAGCCCCACTTCTTTCCACAATTCCCAGTGAGCCCTGTTTCTTTCCACAGTTCCCACTGAATCCCAGTACTGGTGTGGCTCTGAGTAGCCTTACTTTTGTAGGCTTCCAGACATGAACTCTGTCGTGGCCCATTTCCAAATTCCTTTTTTATTTTTTCTTCCTCAGCATTTCCTGTGACTGCTCTCTCATATCTTTGTCAGAGGATGGTAAGAGTCCATCAATAACTCAAATTTTTTGACCCCATACCATTATCTTTTTTTTCACTGGGCTTTATAGGCTCTGTTGG
Source organism: Scalopus aquaticus (assembly GCA_004024925.1). NCBI lineage: Eukaryota > Metazoa > Chordata > Mammalia > Eulipotyphla > Talpidae > Scalopus > Scalopus aquaticus. The sequence continues at coordinate 72,304 of PVIJ01001476.1, read as the reverse complement.
CTTTCTAAGACCTGAATCACCAAGAACTTAAGCGGAGCCTGTGAGAAAGGTATCTTTTACAAGGTAAGGAGCTAAGTCCTGGTTCACTGCTGTCCCTTCCTTGCCAGCATAGTACCTGGTGCTCAGTAATTATTGTGGAGTAATTATATGGAATACTGGAGTGGACTGGATAATGGCCCCCAAAGATACCCAGGCGCTAATCCCTGGAACCTGTGAATGTCACCTCAGATGACAAAAAATGCTCTACAAATGGGATCTAGTTTGAGATGGAGACATTATCCTAGAATATCCAGGTGGACTCTAAGGGTAACCATCGTGTTGTCAGAGGGAGGCAGAGGGAAATTTGACTACACAATGGAAGAGGACTGAGGCCTCGATGAGTCAAGGAAAGCAGATGGTCTCGAGTTACAAGAGGCAAGGGATGGATCCTTTCCTGGAAGTTCCAGAAGAAACCAGCCCTGGACACCTTAACTTTAACCCTGTGGAATCAATTTTGGAATTTGACTGTGAGAACTGTAAGAGAATGAGTTTGTGTTGTTTTTAACCTAAAGCGTTTGGTTTGTTGTTATAGCAGCAATAGGAAACTAATATAAATGTAGGTGCTAAGACTGAAAACAACAGTCAGGATTCTCATGTTCTAGGCTCTTGACATTCCTTTTTGTGAGAAATATTGCCGATCACTTTCTCTCCTTAGCTTTTTCATTTTATTGAACAGATGCTTACTGGATGTCTGTAATGTTACAGGTTATACCTTAAACATAATCTCCATCTGATTCAGAGAAGTTTAGTTTCTGGTCAAGTACCACGATCCTAAGAGTTTAGCACCAAGACCAGATGCCCCATGTATGTCCTGGCTTGTGGCAGCAGACAGGAGGATAGGGACACATATGTACCTGCACTGAAGCTCACCTGCCCAGGTGCCTGCACTATTCAGCACTTGACTTGGACTCCAGCCACACCAATCAGGCCTTCGCTTTTCTTTTATCACAGGAGACTTGGAATTAGGCATCCCTGCTTGTGAGGCCTGGTCCATGATGCCATCAGAGACTGTGACTGCCTGGGTTCTCCCACAGAGACTCTCTTAGTGGCTGCTGAGCCTGTTTTCCAGGCAAGAAGAAGGGGGAGTGAAGGGCAAGAGCTGCCTGCCCAGCTTATGCTACAAATTCCTCCAGCACATGCTAATGACCAGAACCAGGTCACATGTCCACCCAGAGCTGCAAGGAAGGAGATTGCTTTTTATTGGCTTTGTGGCTACCTGGGGCTAAATGAAAGTACTGTTAAAAAAAAAAAAAAAAGAGGGTGGGAATAATAACAAGAAGGGAGTGCCCCAGCAGTGTCTATCTCATTGGCCATGAGCTCTGGCTCTGATGTCCGGCAGATGCACTAGATTCCAGCTAGATTGACACCAAACCTTGGCCCATGGCATGTTGCTTAACTCTTCTCAGTCTGTGTGCTCCCCTATGTAAAATGGGGATAACAATTGGACTTATAGTAGGATTGTTGGATTGGCTAAATAGGTCTTACATGTACAATACTTAGAACAGTGTCTATGCGTTCAGTAACTCACAGCTGTGGCTTATCAGAATGGCCAGCTTCTTCCCTTTCTCCCCTCCCTCCATTTCTCTATTCCTCTTCTTCATCATCTTTGGCATCACCATCATTGTCTATAACCACTCCCTCACCACCTTGATAAACCCATATATATATACATATATTGAATCACATACCCCAATGTGATATATTTTCCCTAAGAGCATTCATCTAATGTGTTTCCTTCTACTCATGAATTTTCTTAACCCACACAGAGAACCCAGTGATATTGTACCCTCACAGATTGTGTCTTAGCTGGGAAGTGTCCTCCTGAACTCTATATTCCTCCGTATGGTGCCCACACACCATATTTGGTGTGTGCCCACACACACATGCATGCACACTCGCAGACACAATGTTTATTGATCAAATGAATTAATATTTCACTGAATAACAAACAAATGCTGATTGTACTTCTACGGAGCTAGTTTGTTTCCTGTCTGAGAGCAAGGCCAAATAACCAGATTGATGGCTCTGACTGTTTATCAGTCTTTTCCATTACAGCTGCTAAGTTAACCTGAATCTGTGATAATACTAGCCTCGACCCCAGCATGGGGGTTACAACCCCTAGCCCCAGTCCCAGCCCTAGTCCCAGCAAGTAGAGGGCACTGAGGATGTGCCAGTCACGTGGAAAAGACATGCTTCATGCATGGTCTGGGTACACTTGACATCTCTTTGGGATGGGCTATTCACATGACTCACCATTGCTCTTGAGTCTTGGCTTCCATGAGTGAGGGTAGGGCTGGTGAGAAAGGAGTTTTTCTCACCCTCTGTACTTTTGCCTTACTCACAGATCACTCCCATACCCTTTCCAGTTACGTTTCCAGAGAGCAATGATCCTAGTCTGGCCTGGAGACCTGGAGGCTTCTCTGAGGGCAGGGACACTCATGGTGGTGCTGTGGATGAGAGCCACATGTGGCATCAGAGTGCACACTCAGGAAATAGACATTGAGTATATCCCAGGACCAGCTTGCCTGCATGTGGTACCAGGGATAGCTTCAAAGACCCAGGGCTCTACAAGTCTTAAGTTGCAATTTGCGAGCAGTCTTCCAGAAGACTTGGGGAGCAGACGCAAGACTTAAGAAAAACATCAGCTGTCCTAAGGGTTAAAAAAGATGAAAAGGGAGGGGAGGGTGTGGCTTGTGCAATTTCTGGCTGCTTCCTAGGCATTCATTATCTCTGGGGGGGGGGGTTAAGCGTAGTTGCACTGGTTGTTTTGCTATTGGTCATGTTCCATGTATGTCTCAGGCTATTTTAATTTGGGGAAAAACAATGCCCGGCATGAATAACCCAACTCCTGTCTTGATCTTCTTCTAAGTGATGAATACTTAACAGATTCAAGCTTGGAGAGCTCAGTTCCTACCCAGAGCTCCAGAATGGAGGATTTATAGCTGGAAGGCAGACAGAAGGAATGTGAAAGGTACTCAAACTGTCACTTCCTGAGGCCCACACTGTGATTCCTCTGCAGTTGTTGGACTGGTGAGCTGTTTTCCTTCTTGGCAAGAGAGATGGGTGTTAACTCTTTCATGATCAGAGCTGCTAGAAGAGTCTGCACTCAGTGTGACCTGTGCACATGACTCTGTAAAGAAACGCAGGCGAGGGGGCCTGCAGCGCACACAGCCAGTGTGGAGCGAGTGGTTCTCTGCAGGAGGAGGAGTGGGGACGGGGAAGGGCTAAGACTGAGAGCCATGGGGGCCATCAGCCTTGTTCATAAAGCTTACTTTCTTTTCAAGGGGGAAATGTGTTCATGCATGGCTTATGTAATAAAAAATGATCTTTAAAAGGTAGCCTGGGGGTATTAGTTTTCTATGACTGCAGTAACACGTTACCTCGGACTCAGTGACCTAAAACCACACAGCTTTATTACCTTTTCTGTCTGGAGGCCAGCAGTCCTACATGGTCCTCCCCGGCAAACATGACTGTGTTGGTGCGGCTCTGTCCTTCTGGAGACTCTAGGGGAGAAGTCATTCCCTAGCCTTTTCCAGCTCACAGAGACTGCTCCCTGTCCCTGTCTCATGACTTTGCCGCCACTTGCAAGCATCAGGCGAGTCCCTCTCAAAGGGTCAGCTCTCTGCTTCTCTCTTTTTACCTCCCTCTCCCAATTTAAGGATGCATGCGATTCCATGAACTCATCCAGATGTGAAAGGCAGCCTCCCTATCTCAAGGTCAGCTGATCAGCAACACTAATTCTAGCTGTAACTTCTGTTCTCCTTTACCAGGAAAGCTAACCTGTTCACAGAACCTGGCCATTAATGTGGACATGTGGGTGGCCAATTCCTCAGCCTGTAATACTGGTGGTGGTGGTGGTGAGAGCAGTGACAGAAAAGAATGGGTTATTGTTGACTGAACATGATCTAATATGGTTTCTTTTTTTAGATTTTGACTTCAAAAAATTCAGCATCTTTCTCAGGGAGAACTCTCAGGTTTTTTTGTTGTTGTTTTTCAGTTGTAAATCCCAAGTAAGGAAACTCTCCTGTATTGCTAGTAAGTGACAAGTGAGACCTGAGCTCTAATCCCAGCACTCTTTGCCACGGAGGACTTCTCTGCGCTGGAGGAGTCAGGCTTGGGTCGTCTGGCTCCAAGGGTGATGTGCTTAGAAGGTTCTGTGACAGGTCAGGCCTGGTCTGGGGACTGTAATAACCTTGACCCTACCACAGGTGATCAGACCCCAGGATCATGGCCGGAAGGACCTCACTTCTTCATGGCCTCTATGGCCCCCTGTTCGTTTGTCCATAGACGTATGTTATGAGCCACCCACTACTTGCCAGTGGACTCCCAGGTGCCGGTGGGTTCACAGGAAAATTGAGTAAATACAGCCAACTCACTGCAAATATTTTCATCCACGGGGACAGATCCATATGCTGCTAGAACCATAGATGTTCCATATTCAGAGGCCTTGATTTCCAGCAGCAAAAGACCTAGAAGAGAGTCCCAAGAAAGTTCCTATAATTGGTCAAAGTCAATATAAAGGCAGTGAAATGTCAGGTGGTCACTTAGAAATCGGACAGCCTGTACTTTAACATGGCCTTTTCTGTCTTGCAGCTACAGGTCCTCACCAGGATCCTCAGTTTACTCCTCTGTAAAACGGGGCTAGTTAAACTGGGTTACAGGTTGCCTGGGTAAATAAAATGGGATGATGTCTGAGCAGTGTCTGGCACATAGCCGGTGCTCAGAGATATTTTTTTTTCTACTTCTCTCCTGCTGCGATTGCTGCCTTCCTCTCATTTGCAGGTGCCCTGCTATTCAAACCCAGAGCCCTCCTTTCCTCACACAAGGCTCTCCTCCTTTCCCAACTCTCTTTTCCTTCAGTCCTTCCAATCTAAGGACTCAGCCATTTGCATCACTTCCAGTTCTTCCATCAGAACTCATTCTGGCTTAGAATTGTCCAGTCTAACAGTCCTTTTGTTCCCAGTAACATCCTCCTGATATCTCTCTTGGTAGAGGGTTTAGAGACAAGTTCACGGACTAAGTTGAGGTGGATTCCTAGCTCTACTGCTTTCAAACAATTTACTTTACCTTTCTGTGCCTCAGCTTACTTAAGCTATAAAATGGAGCTGGGCATCTATCTCTTGGACTTATTGTCAGAATTTTGTGATAATATGTGAAAATTAGATAGGAATGGAAAACAGTTTGAACAAAGTGCCAGACATAGTTAAGGCTCCTTGAATATTCATCCTGCTGCTGCCTGTACCCTCTGACCACCACCAAGGCCACCTCCACCATTAATGCTAATATTCTTAGCTAGTGAGTCCTCTCAGTTCCTGCTCTCAAGTTCTTGCAGTTGTGGGCCCTTTGGGGAGGTCAACCCGGGGGTGAGATGGGAGATTTTGCTGTCACAGAGAGAGACCTCTTTCATTCAAATGTCTTAACCATTTCCTGGCATTTCATTCCAGTCTTTCTTGATCTTCCTATCCATCTACTTATCCATCTATCTATTCACTTACCCCCTCTTCTACCCACCTATCAATCCATCCATCTTTCTATCACAATCTATTTTTTGGTCTTACATTTTATCTCTTTTTCCTCTGCTTGTTATAGAAAAAACAGGTTTTTTTTTTTTAATGTAAGAGAACACAGAACATGAAGCAAAAGTAAATACCCCCAAATAGCTATCCTTTCTTTGACATTATGTGATATCCAAAATTCACTGGGTGAGAAGTAATACAGATGAAGATGTTGACATGAGAATTGGAACAATTGTTTTTTTTGGGAGAAGAAGATTTTACCTGTATTCTTAAAGATATCTGCGCACATTTTTTTTGAAAGTTTTATTTATTTATGCATACAAGCTGGGGTACAGGCCAGAGGCGCGAGGTGGCAAGAGGTCTCACCAGAGACAGAGTGGGGAGCAGAACAGGCAGATCGATGGAAATACACTGCTGAGGGGAGCAACGGGCAAGGCAGGAGAGGTTTGCTGTGCCATGTGGGAATCTCCCCAGCCGGGTGTCGAACTCACGTCGCAGCTGCCGACAGCTCCACAGAGCAGCGCTTAATCACTGCGCCACTAGGAAGGCCCTGTGCACATTTTATACAATAATAAAAATTATTGTGTGATGAAGAAGGAAAAAAAATCATGTCTTAAGTATGCTTAGATCACTCATGTATGCTTACACTACTTAAGACTTGTTAAGCCTATGATTACTCTATTTTCTGTTATTATTCCCATTTCCAGATGAGAAATTCAGGCACAAATAATCCATCCTTTTCCATTATTAAAAAACATTGTGTGGGCCTCCCTGGTGGTGCAGTGGGTTAAATCTCAGCACTATGAAGCTATCACCAGCCACTGCAGCATGAGTTCCATAACCGGACAGGGAGCTTCCCACGTGGCACAGCAGACCTCTCTTTCTCACCCTCTGCTACCCTCAGCAGTGTATCTCAGTCGATCTGCCTGTTCTGCTCCCCACTCTGTCTCTGGTGAATCTTCTCACCACCCCACACTTCCGGCCTACACCCCAGTTTGTACGCATAAATAAATAAATCTTTAAAAAAATGTGAAAAAGAAAATAAAAATTACCAAAACTACCTACCCAAAGTATTTTGGTATATGTACTTTCAAGCTATTTACTGCAAATGGACCCTTAGTGATTCTATATTGACTCCCACAAAATTTAAGTCTGTTTTTCTGTAGTTAATTGCTATACCTTGCCAATGAGAGTTAACACTTGCTTTGCATTTGTTGCTTTAGAAGGACCTCCCCTTCTCCCAATTGGTAATGCTTGTCCTGGCAAGAGTAATACACACACACACACACACACCCCTACACGTATATGCACACATGCACCACCCACACACTCATACACACAATCCTTGTATGCACACACTTACACACACTCAATGTACACACTCGCATACACTAACATGCCCATGTGCACCACATACATCAGCATACTCACTGTGCATAAGTATCACACACCCTTAGATATTTGCACACATATAGCCACACACACATACACCTTCTCCGACACTCATTCACGTAGGCAGTATGCACCTAGCTGTAGTCATTTTTCATGCTGCTTTTAAAGTTGTTGTATACCGCTGCTCAAAACCAGTCTTGTGCTCTGTGACATGCCTCCTTCTGGAACTTCCCTTTGTGTCTCTTCATTCTGCCAACGAGCTTTTATTTATTTATTTATTTTTAAAGATTTATTTATTTATACATACAAGCTGGGGTACAGGCCAGAGGTGTGGGGCGGCGAGAGGGTTCACCAGAGACAGAATGGGGAGCAGAACAGGCAGATCAGAAATACACTGCTGAGGGGACCAGCAGGCGAGGCAGGAGAGGTCCCCCGCACCATGTGGGAATCTCCCCCACTGGGCATTGAACTCACATCATGTGCTGCCAACAGCTCCACAGCGTAGCGCTCAACCGCTGCGCCAACAGGGAGGCCCTCTGCCAACGAGCTTTTATTGAACTTATACTGTGACCCAGGTGCTCCACTGTGGGTTGGGGACACAAAGATAAAATAAAATTTCTTTCTATTTGCAAGGCCCTTAGAATCTGGAGGGGATGTCTGGCCATTGAGTAGACCAGGGGGGATAAAGGCTCCAACAGTCCAGGAAGTTGGGAGGGGGCACCTGGGGTAAGGGCGTCCACCTCCTCCAGGGAATGGAGAGGTCAGGGAGGCTTTGGAAGAAAGTTGTTTTGAAGCTGATGCTTCAGGACTTGGACAAGTGAATAGTAGGTTAAAAACTATGGACACCTGAACATCTGTGTTGTTTTATATATACACATAGGTGTGTACATTTCAGGTAAAGCAATTGTTTTTCCTTGGGGGTGACTCTGCCACTCAGGAACATCTGGTAATGTCTGGAAACACTTTTGTTTGTGAGAATGTGATGGAGAAGGGCCACTGGCATCTAGTGGGGAAGGCCAGGGCTGCTGCTGATCACCTTACCACGTGGGGCAGGGCAGCCCCCCACAAAGGGTTATCTGACCCCAGACGGCAGCAGTGCTGAGCTGAGAAGCCCTGGGCTATGGTATAGGGAGGCCCTGGGAGCAAAGCAGGACATTGGCAGAGCTGGCCACATTGCCCCCTCCGAGAACTAGAGGTCGGGCCTGCGTGTGTGCTCGCACACTGGGGTGAAGCAGGAGGGACCCGTGTCCCCTCTGCACGGGGCTGCTCACGGGTACTTCGGGAAGCCTGCTCTCTGCTTGTTGACTCTCTGTCCAAAGAGTTAGTGACTCCGCAGGTGTGCCTCCCCCTCAGCTCCCTTCACAGCGTCCTCACCTTGATTTATTAGAGCATTTTATTCCCCCTTCAGTGTTTATGACATCCAGGGACTTGGTGGAGCCACTAGGAAATGAGAGTGGACAGTGAGACTATTATCATTCATTTTCACTCCCCATAAACATTTTCTGTTTCTTTTTTGGAAGACATGGCTAATCCCCTCGTGCATTGGCTTTGCATGTTTTTCCTCGGCTGCAGTAGAAAAAGCAAAGTGGTACTGACTTTTTCCTTATGGCTGCTGAAAAGGTTACGCAGTTTTTGGACCGCTGCCTGCTTCTACCCTGGAGCACAAAGGATACAGGAGTAGAAATTGGCTCTAACAACATCCCTTTAGAAAATACCAAGGGGATGTGAGTCACTTTCCCTTTGTGTTCAAGGCATTTTGTCTTTCAAATTCAGAGCTAGAGGATGACATGCTCTTGATCCTTACTTCCTAAAGAGGCCTGAGCGACTGACTACAGTGACCCGGAGCATTGACAGAAACCTTTAGGAACCTTGGGCTTGGGAGGAATTTGTGTGTCTGTGTGTGTGTGCGCGCGCACGCGCGCTTGCTTAAATTTCTAGAAAAGTTTTGGCTTGATAGTAATGACAGCAGAGGGATGAAAGAAATTTTTCTATTATGGATGGAGGTGCTGTGTATATAGTTAGGGGTCTTTGTTTGCAAAACAACAGCAAAGAGAATGGAAAATTTAAGAAGGTAAACAGGATGCCCTATGTGATCTGAATTTGCATATAACAGAAAGACAACTTATTTTCCGAGAGGGGAAGCCTAGGGTAGAGGCATCAGCGCCCCAGTGTACCCCAGACTGCCATCCCAGTGTTTGAGGCCCCTGTGATCACTAGCGGGAACTCATGGAAGAGTCGCTTTATGGTCCTGCCCTTGGGTGACCCCGCTCCAGGTTTAGGGTCTCAGGAGATGGTCTGGGTTGCCTGCCCGTTGAACATGTCATAGTCAGCTGCCCGTTCTCATGAGCTGGAAACCATGAAAGGGTTGAGATGGGCGAGAGGTGCTTTGTGCCACACATCTCTGAAGATGCTTTTTTATTTTTTTTTAAAGATTTATTTATGCATACAAGAACAGGGGTGTAGGTCAGAGATGTGGGTGATGAGAGGGTTCACCAGAGACAGAGTAGGGAACAGAAGAGGCGAAGTGACTGAAATACACTGCTGAGGGGAGCGGCAGGTGAGGCAAGAGAGGTCTCCTTGGCCGGGGATCGAACTCCTGCTGCAGTGGCTGCCAATATCTTCATAGTGCTGAGACTTAACTGATTGTGCCACCAGGGAGGCCCCTGAAGATGCTTTTCTTTTCTTTTTTTTTTTTTTTAAGATTTATGTATTTATGCATACAAGCTGTGGTACAGGCCAGAGGCGTTCGGCAGCGAGAGGGTTCACCAGAGACACAGTGGGGAGCAGCACAGGCAGATTGATGGAAATACACTGCTGAGGGAAGCAGCGGATGAGGCAGGAGAGGTCTGCCGCACCATGTGGGAATCTCCCCGGCCGGGCGTCGAATCGCGTCGCTGCTGCCCACAGCTCCACAGTTCAGTGAAGATGCTTTTCAAAAGGAAAAGATTAACTTGGACAGCCTGATTTGTTCTTGGACACATGTGGTTGTGTCCAGGAGGAGAAGAAGTTAGCTAATTTAGTAGGTAACCGTCCTGAAAATTAACTTGTGAGCAATGGCTCCCATAACATAATGGATGGATCCTTCTGTCCTCATCTTTACCTTGTCTAAAACTCTCTCTCTCTTATATTTTTTCAGTTTTTTTAGGAGATAGAGCTATTTAGGAGGTTGTTCTGGGAGAACTCAGACCTTAGCCCCAAATGACCTCTTAAGTCTCAGCTAACAGTTACCATCTTTTAGGCCTTTATCTTAAGAATAATAATTCTCATCAAGCAGTTCACTTCTACTTTTTGATATATGATCATATATGGTCATATATTTGGCCCTTAGTTAAAACTTGAGTCTATGAAACATAATGTTCAATATACAGTCTTTAGGACACCCTATGTGGGTTTGAATGGCCTTGGTTAGGGTAATAAAGCCTATCTTTGCTTTGGTTTGCTCAGTTGTAGAATGGGCATAGTGCCCACTTCATAGAGTGGTTGTGGGGATTCAGTGATCATAAATGTAAAGTACTTTGAACTGCCATGCATGTGTTCATTTATGTCCTGTAACTAGTGGCTAACTTTGATAATTATAGATATATAGAAAGCTCCACAAAAGAAGTACAAGGAGGTTCTCTCTACTTTTTTTTTACATTTGTTATACCTCATATAACTCTAGTATCATACCAGGACACTGAACTGACATTAGTACAATGTCAGCATATATAGTTCTGTGGTAGGTGAAATTTTGGCTCCCAAAGATGTCCAGGTCCTAAAACGTAGGGCCTGTGACTATGTTGCGTTACATGGCAAAGGAGGATTAAGTTTTCAGATGAAATCGAAGTTACTAATCAGTTTAATCTAGAATAGAGAGAAGATCCAGAATTATCTGGGTGGGCCCAGTGTAATTTCAAGGGCCATTAAAAGTGGAATAGGGAGTCGGCTGAGACAAAAGAGGTGGCAGTGTGAGGACTCAGCTGACACTGCTGTCCATGAAGATGGAGAGTGGGTGCCAGGAGCTACCCGGATGGAGCAGTCTCCACAAGTTGGAAAAGACAGCAGAATGGGTCCCTCCTTAGGAATTCCAGAGAGGAATGCACCCGGCTGCCATTTAGGGCCAACCCAGTGAGATCTGAACTGTATCTCTGCTGTGTATACTTGTAAGATGGTTTGGTTTGGTGATTTGTCACATGGCAGTGGACAGCTAATTTCATTCTGTGCCACTTTATCATATGTGGAGATTCCTGTAATGACCCCACAATTAAAAAACTAGACTGCTCCATCCCCACAGAAGTTTCCCCAGAATACTCCTCTGTCACACCCTCTACCCTTCACCAGCAACTTTTCTTATGTTTTCATGGAAGCAGAGGTCTTTGCTTGCTGAGCTGCTGTCCATTTTGACTGGAATGCATGGGTCCCCAGTCTTCCTTGATAACACCTCATCTCTTCAGACTCCAGATACCACCTCTCTGACCTCCTAATCTCAATCAGACTCCTCCCCAATACAATGTCTTTTCTTTTTGTCTTTATTTTGTAGCACTTATGATATATGAATAATGGTCTATTTATTTGGTTCAGAGTATTTGTTTAATCTCTGGCTCCCCAATTAGCCTGGAAACTCTGTGAGGGCAAGAGCTGTATTTCTTTTACTCAATGTTGAGTTCGTAGCCTGCTGTTTGAGCCTGACTGTGTGCACAGGAGCAGGCATATGTAAATAATGGCTGAATAAACGGATGAATGACAGTATTCGAGATGTGGAACTGAAATTGCACTAGGTCTTTAAATGGAAGAGTACATAGTGTGAAAGGAAATTCTACCTGCGCAGCTCAAGAAATTTTACTTTTTTATCACCTTCTTTGTGAACTGTCATGCTAAGCTCTGCTTCCGATTTGATGTCTTAACGCTAAGGGTAGTTATACTTCTGTGAAGTCCAAGTAACAGTTTAATAAGGATAAAGCGGCATTGCAATGCTGTTCAATTTTGCGTGTATTTTTTTGTTCTCTAATTTTTTTCAGAAATTGTTTGGTTAATTCATACTTATGAAATAAATCCCAATTTAGCTTTACTCCCCCAAAGGACATAGGTGTCTTTTGCTACACTTAATTTTATCATCAGAAAGAATTGATGGAACAAACTAACCTTTTGGCCAAATGCGTTTTAAAGTTATTCAACCAAAGATAGCAGGCTGCACCTAAGGGGACCAAAACAGCTGCATGAAGAATGAAATATCCAGATGTTTTCAAGTATCTGGATGTTTTTAACCATCTGGTTCTCTTGGTTATTGACAAATGATCCAGCTGTTTTGCAGAAGATGGTATACCTAGTCTAACAGAAGAGGGAAATAGGATTCTTAGGAAAATTTTGATGTCCTCCCGTATGTATGAACACAGGGTGGATGTCTTTAACAGAAGTTATGATTCTGTTACAGAAAATGGAAAACAGCTTCATGTTTTCTGAAGCTGTTGTCTTGCTGTGAGCGCCAGACTGCAAAGATATTAGGCTAATTGTCTCCTTTACCATCAGAGTCTAAGTTGTTTGTAACTTTATTCTGTTTATAATGTAGTCACACCTTAACCAGTAACTTAACAATGGAATATAAGAAAACTAAGTTTCTTGTATTTATTTAGCACTGCTAAAACCTACATGTTACCTAAACATCTTAGTGTTTTTTAACGTAGAGGGGAAAAAATAGGTACCTGAAATTTCTAGTTAAAGTAACAATTTATAACCTTGCTGAAAATGCATCTTTTTTGGAGCAGGAGTCTTGGAGACTGAGTAGTACCCTCATCTGCTCCTCCACTCAGCTTCTTATTGGTTAAGCCTAACCATGGGTTCACAGTTATATGTCTTAAAAAAAAAAAAAAAAACAATATGTTAAGGCAGGAGTAGAATAACATCATTGTAAGGCTTGTTGAGATCTATTCAGAGTCTGCCACAGGAATCTGGGGCTGATGTTTGTGGGTCGGTAGGACTGAATGTATAGTCCTTAAAAGGATGTTCTAACAGCACCTAAAGACTGGGGCTTGGATTTATGTGTTATCTTATTACTTTGTCATTTCCCTGAGTGGTACACCAGAGCGCATGGAAAAGAAAATTAGAGGAAGCCTCGGGGTAGAGCAGTTATGACCCATGGACTAGGTGTCTCAGCTTCAGCATCCTCATCGACTCTCAGCCCAAGTCTCAGGTGGCACTGTGTGTCCAGCTCTCAAGCTCAGTCCTAAACATCGGTATTTGGAGGGGGGGGAAGTGGGGGATGGGGAGGCAGATGTTTCCAGTGACGTTTAGTGACATTAGTGCTTCAGACCAAATAGATGCAAATGGATTTCATTTTTGAGTGTCTGTTAAACATATTGCAAGTGACAGACCCACAAAGACAGGTTGTGGATAGAATGCAAATTCAAATTAGTGCATCAAAGCAGCAGCTTAAATGGACAATCCCAGTGTCCTGACTAAACAGTTAGCTCCAAATTTTACAAAATGTCAAATGATTTCAATTTCATTGTCTATAAAAGGAATGACTGCGTATTTACTCCTCACTTGCCCTGCCCAGTGGGATGGGATTTCTGGGGGCAACAAGGACAAAGAATGCAAAATAGCACATGAGCCGAATCCATCTGGGCTTTGTTATATGCTGATTAAATAGTAGGTTGTTCTCTTGTTCTTCAGGTCTCCCAAAATGCACATTAACCAGCATGGAAGTGGGGATGACATTTTGACTTTGATTCCCTTTGTAAGGTCATGCATTGCCATAGTTCCCTAAAGTTTCTTCTTTAAACTAACATTATGTAATGAACGATGACTAGCATTTATTGTGTGCTTACCATGACCAAATCAATGCCAGATGCTTTCACATTTATTTCATTTTGAACTTCACAACAATCCAGTGGCATATTAGCCCCATTTTAAGTGGATAAAATGGTAATTCAGAGAAATTACCTATAGCATCAGATGGCCAAAGAGTGTTAGAGACAGAGTCAACTGCAGGTAGATCTGAATTAAAGCATTTTTTAAAAGATGTATTTTATTTATTTATGCATACAAGAACTGAGGTGTAAGCCAGAGGTGTGGAGTGTGGGGGGTGGGGGTGAGAGGATTCACCAGAGACAGAGTGGGGAGCAGAACAGGTGCATCTACTGAAATACACTGCTGAGGGGAGCAGTATGCGAGACGGGAAAGGAATGCTGAACCATGTGGGAAGCTCCTTGGCTGGGGATCGAACTCTTGCTGCAAAGGCTGCTGATTGCTTCATAGTGCTGAGACTTAAGCCCTTGTGCCACCAGGGAGGCCCTGAATTAAATCTTCTGAATTAATTATGTCACTGGATGCCCCTGCCTCCAAAGATGACTGTGCTTTTATAGATGTAAATAAAGTTAGTATATGAAGCAAATGTTGGCAAACCTTTCCTGTAATAGGACAGAGAGTAAATCTTCATGCAGTTCAGTGTGAAGACAGGAGATGTGGTGAGGAGTGACTTGGGGCTAATTTGTTTCAGATGATAGAAATGGAAATTGAAGCTACAACCAGGGATTTTAATAATCAGATACCCCTTCAGAAACAGCAACTATACTTTACACTTCACTAGACACTTTGCAATGCATTTCCCTCTTGCAGCATTCACCTTAACCCTGTAAGGTTACTTCTTCTGTGTCACAGATAAGAGGAATCAAAGTTTGACTTGCATTAGCTGGTTTGCCTAAGCTCGCATCCACTAGGAAGTGGCAGGCTGGGATTTGAATTTATGACGTTTTGACTCAAACACAGGCCTTTTTCACCTAGTCCCTTGCAGCCTCTCAATAGTCAAGGTAGGAGGGTTTTCTATTTGCAAAGTGAGCAGGGATTTTTCTGTGTTTCCCAGTCCTAGATACCACTTGCTTCATTGTTGAAATGTGAAAGTGAAAAGTCAGACAGTAACAGTGTTGGTGAGGATGTGGAGAAAGTGAAACACACATACACTCTTGTTGGGAGTGTAGAATGGTGCAGCATTTTGGAAAACAGTTTGGCAATTTCTCAAACAATTAGCTATAAAGTAACCATATGACCCAGCAATTATATTCTTAGATATAGATGCAGGAGAAATGAAAACATACACAAAAATTTGTACATTAACATTTATGGTTGTGTTATTTACAGCAACCAAAAGGTGGAAACAATACCAAAGTGCATTAGTGAATGAATGCATGAATAGGTTGTGGTATAGCCTGACAGTAGAATATTATACAGCCATAAATAGGAAGGAAGTACTGATACTTGCTACAGAATAGATCAACGTTGGAAACAGCTTGCCAAGTGAAAAAAGCTAGTCACAAAAGGCCACCTGTTATTGATTCTATATATGTGAGCTGTCTAGAATCTATCAAAAGTGAAAGTACATTAATGTTATTTAAGGCTGAGGAAGGGTCCTAATAGGGGAATAGGTAATTAAAATACTTTAAAATTGTGGCAACGGTTGTACAACTTTGTTTTTTTTTTAAGTTTTTTTATTTGTGTCTTTTAAAACTTTGAATATGAGTTACAGCTCAATAAAGTTATTAGAAATGAGAGTGGTGAATAATACAATCAGAATGGCCTCTCAGGGCATGGCCTGCTCATGGGCCAGGAGTCCATTTCTCAGACCACGCTTGTCTGGATAGCTGGTGTTGTAAGAACCTGCAAGTGTCTGTAACAGACCAGAGTGGTCTGCTGGTCACAGGACCGCAGCAGCTGTTAAAGCTGGAACTAAGTGTTCAGGATAACTGCCTGTTCACGTCCTCTGCTTCTCAATGCAAATGTTTACCAGTGCTCATCAGGAGAAATGAAAAATCACACATCTAATTTTAAATATGTTGCCTCTGATCACAGGTGTTGTTAAAACAGCTCTTTTACGGCTTTATAAATATTCCGGGATTTATTTTGAAGCAATGTTTCATTATTCCTATACTATGATTAAATATTGAGAATATTGCTTTTCCAATTGTTCTATTGCAGTATTTAATGAGTGCAATTAAATGGAAAAATTGCCTTTTTAACTGATGATAGTCCATTAGTGTCTCTGTCTCTTCAGAAAAGAAAAGAAGTGAATTATTAGAATGACAAATGAGGCAAAGTTACCACCGTGATGGAGAGGTGCGATTTCCCTCCACATAATCTTCAATTAGTGATCTCTGTAAGAGGATGTTTTTCAAAAGGGTAATAGAGAAGTAATGAGATCAGAAGGAGGTCAACCCGGCCTTCTCCGTTTGGCAGCTTGATTAATTTATTTCTCCTTCTTGGAGATTGCTGCAAGGGGCTTTTGTCACCCTGTGTTTTTCATGGGACTGTAACCTGAGTGACTGCTGATATATTAGCCTCTCAGGCAAGGAAGCAAGTCCACTGCCCTGGAATAGAAGGGTTAGGAGTTAGAAGTTTGTTGCATTTTGAGGCTTAACTTGAACACTCATCGGTAGCAGTGGATGAAGAGGGGTATTAAAAAAAATTAATTCATCAAATTAAATTGCCCTGAATTGAATGCCAGGCTCTGCCTGGAGTTTGACACACACAATATCACTTCATCCTCTCAGTCTCCAGGAGGCTTGTGTGTGTGTGTGTGGGGGGGGGGCTTTTATGGATAAGGACGTGTAGGCTGAGATGCCTGGTGTGGTACAGGTATGAAGTGGGGAGGTAGCATTGAAATCCCCATCTCCCTCCAAACTTTCAGTCTCCCCTTAGGAAGTTTGTGTCCCCTACTCACACTGGATGTTGCATCCAGCTTTTCATTATGCTGAAGAGCCAGATAACTGAGAAATCTGAACTTTAGGGTCCTAACAAATGAGTGATTCTGTTGATGGTATCTTTTTATATGCTAAATGCACCTATGCTCCCTTGCAGAAACTTCCATTGCAAGATTGTCTGCCAATTTGGCATATTCAGGCTTCTTTTTATACTCTGTCTCCTTATCACATTTTTCTATGAAAATGCCATATTGTAGTCATACACTTGGAGTCATAGGTAGTTAAATGATCTCATCACATAGAGGAAGCTTGACTTCGTGAAGGAATTCAAATATTAAATCCCAGTCCCACTGCTACAGACTGTGTGCCTTTGGACGAGTTGCTTAAAACCCTTAGATCTCATTTGCTTTGTTTATAACTTGGAGATCTCTAACAGAATTTCATTACTGAGATAGAACAAAAAGCTTAGATTTGGGCACATAACACGTTTAATTTGTGAATTCATAATTCATTAATACGGGTAGATTTCTGTATTCTTTCTTGCTGCTGACATGGACTTAACTCTCTCATTTAAACATTTTAAGGTGCAATTTATTAAAAAAATGTTGATATAAATTTAGTGTCAAAACATATTTATTTTTAAAATGTCTTTCTTCAATAAAGACAATTTCTGAAGCTTTTTGGGTTATATTTTACTTGAATGTTGAGTGTAATTTTCCCCCTGTGGAGATGACAAATACATCTAAAAATTCCACTTTTCCAACTAAATTTCTCTTCTTGTTTTTTTTTTTTTTTTCTTATGGGCCCTGGGGGCTCATTATCATGAACACATCAATTAACATCTTCCTTGGCTTCCTGGCTCCTCAGCACAACAAGAGGCACTGTCACCCACCCCCACCCCCAGGAGCCTCCCCTCTGGCTCAGATCCTGACCTTTTGACATTCAGGTCCCTTTGTGACCCCAGGCTGAAGAATCTGGCAAAGCCCATCCCAACCTGGAGTTCATTTAAGTAGTAGCGATGGGACTAAATTATAGTCCAGGTCTGTCTTATGAAAGATGATAAATGCGTATGTCACCTTGGGAAAGAAATCACTCTGTCATCATATGGCAGGCTGGCTTGGTTCGTTTGCACTGTTGTTCCTAAAAATCGAGATGGGGGTGTGAAGTGTGCAGGCTTTCAGGACCAGCTCCCCCCCCCTTCTCTTTCTGCACCTCCCCATGGTGATATGCAGCAGCTTCTCCGCACTCTCTTATCCTTAACAACCTGTCAAAGAAGGGAGCACTGCCCATGAGGCAGAACTTGAGACTGGAATGAAGCTCAAGGTTTGATTGAAAGCATGGAGCACTCAGCAGGTGTAGATCTCCACCTGTCTCTCTCCATCACTGGGAGCATTGCTGTTCCTCCTCTCTTATGCCTACTGAGAAGCCTCTCTTGTGCATAACATGAAGTTTCCACAAACACTTATTTTTTTCTTGATTTTGCAAACACTTATTTTTTTCCTGATTTTGCTTAGCATTGTCTCTGGTCTGTCAAGTGTGAATGCTTTATTCTAAATGGTAAATACATAGCAGAAGTCTCCTTCCAATCCCTGACTGTGCTTACATTATTTCCTTGAAAGTGGATCTTTGCAAAGGTTGTTGGACTTCAACAAAACTTGTGGCAGCACCCAGAGCCAACTTTAAAAAAGCAAGAGTTTAGGAGTCAGCAAACCTGAATGAGTCCTGATTTCTTTTTTTTTTTTAAGATTTATTTGTTTATACATACAAGTTGGGGTGTAGGCCAGAGGTGTGGGGTGGTGAGAGAATTCACCAGAGACAGAGTGGGGAGCAGAACAAGCAGATCTACTGAAATACACTGCTGAGGGGAGCAGTGGGCGAGGCAGGAGAGGTCTGCTGAGCCATGTGGGAATTTCCCTGGCCAGAGATTGAGCTCATGCTGCAGTAGATAGTTTCATAGTGCTGTGCTTAACCCGTTGCACCACCAAGGAGGCCCGAGTCCTGATTTCTTTAGGTCCACACTCTCTGATCTGCGATTCAAAACCCAGGACCTTTAAAAACAAGCAAAAAATTATTTCTTTAGTTGGTGGCAAACTCAAGTGGCAGACAAACTGAATTATAACCATCTTAATTCTCCATTTTATGTGACTTTTTTGTGGCAGAAATATTAACATGTCTAATGTTTGGGTGGAATTTTCCTCCACTGGCTACTCATGTCCAGCCAACTCCTTTGGGTAGCATTCAGAGAAAGGTTCCCTGAAAAAATGGGAAATGATAAAAGGATGCAGGGGAAAAGGACTTTGTCTCTTAGAACAGTCACGCACCTGAAGTTTCTTGAAAGAGCAATATCTCAGCATTTGCCGACCCTGTTGCCAAAAGGCTGTCATGTAGCAAAAGTAGTTCTTGGGGTTTTGTGGCGAGCGTGACCTATCTCTGCAGCCCTCACGGAAGCACGCCAGTGTGGCGCGTGAGGCAGGCAGAAGAGTCCTTGGTGAACATGGTGGCGCTTGGCCATGACCCTGAGCGCAGCCTACGTAGGGCACATAAGTGTTTCCTGCACAGCTTCACAGGAAGAGGAGACGAGCCTGGGGATGGGCCCTCTGCTGTTTCTTACCAATGGAACCCAGACCTAAAACATGAAGTACCCTTTACTTTTTCCTGACAATCTCTATAGATTTTTGTCACTCCTGCCTAATGCCCAAATACCCTAAACATTGATGCTGTCACTTAATAACAAACGTTTGTTTTTATCATCAGCTTTAACAATAAAAACTAATAACTGTGTGAATGTGCTTAATACCACAGAAATGTACACTTACAATGCTGTTTTATGTATATTTTACCACTGATAAAAATGTAACCAATTATACACAAGCCAAAGAACTATATAAAACATCCGAAATTACTGTTTCTTGAAAGACACTTTTACTAATGGCAAAATTTTCTGTTTCCAGTTATTAGTGTGGGAATAGGATTGGAGCAGCTTGAGTCTCCACTACATATAGGTGTGTTTTTCTGAATGTATCAGTGAAATTTAGAGATTGTCTTTCCTCTTCCCACAGACCCTCAAAGAGGAATTTAATTTACCACTTCATGTATACTCCTGAAACTTCCTTCTGGAAACAGAAGAAAATAAAATTAGGTTTTTGTAAGCTGGGATGATGCATGCTATTTTTATTTTTCAATATAGGGAAAGTAATTTCTCTATTTTTAAACACCACCTCGTAATATAAATAATCTAGTCCTTTTTTGTGCAGCCTGTTTATTCAGACAGGTGGAAGTTGACGCTAAAGATTGGCGTTAAATTGAGGAAACCATTCATGTAGTAAATAAGATAATTTGTTTCTGCCCCAAAAAGATTAAAATATAGATTTTTTCATTCTCTGTATTATTTTTAACATCTACAGTCCCTGAATATGTTTGATTCAGATTTGTGTCTGTAATTTGGACAGGCTTTTATTGCAACTAAAATATCTTTCAATTGTAGAAACCATCACTAAAAGTGTTTTCTTATTTATACTTGAGTTTTCTTGCTTTTGTTATCAAATGACATTTAGCTATTTTTTTATTAGTTTCCAAAACAATAGTTAGTGTGAAGGTAATATCAACATATTTATTTCTGATATGTGTCCTTTCTGCAAAGAATACTCCCCTTTCTTCCCCCAAATAAAACGAGTAAGCCACCAGGTATTTCAGCAGTTACATAATAACAAGCAGAGTCTCATGCAGATGAGATTCCTTGGAAATGACAATGATAGAACCTGGTGTTACTCATTCTTTTTGCTTTGAGTTCCATGTAGAAAATGAGAATGTGTCAGACACATGCAAACACAGTCCTGTACCCACTGGGTGTAAAACGGGATAATCTTTCCTCTCCTATCCCCCCATTTCTCTGATTTCTGAGCAAGGGGCATACAATATCTCTAAACAACACAGGCCTGCAGTGGGAGGGTAAAATTTTGTTATTCTGACATACTCGTCTTAAATGTTTCTCATTACATAGACTTCCGTCTGTGTGCACTGCTGGTATCTTATAAAGTGCCTACTGTGTGCTAGTGCTGTGCCACATGCTTTTGCATCTTTCCAATATTTTTGAGATGTCTGTTATAGTTATTGCCTTTTTACAGACAAAGAAACTAAGATTTAGAAATCTGCCTAGCAGAAGAGGTTGGTTTTGGAATCTGTACCAGGGGTCAGACCCAAGCTCTGCTCCTGGCTCCTGAGCACTGTGTCAGCAGAGGAAGACCCAGTGTAGAATACCATTCAGGGCACTAAAGAAGTCTGACTTTCACTTATCTGTCCAGGCTCAGCTCAAACCCTCCTCCTTCAAGAAGCCTTCCTTGACGACCCAGGCCAACTTTGATTTGCTTCTCCTGGGTCCCTGCCTCCAGCCTGGCTGTGTCTGTCCTCTACCATGAGCCTTGTTGAAAAAGAGCTTGCCTTGGCTCTTCATTGGAGAGATAGACTCCCAGGTCCTAGGTGAACCTGCTGTTTTGGAAGTGCTGTGTTTTAAAAAATTTTCCCAAGTAATTTCTTTCATAAGATAGCATTGAAGAAACATCCTAATAGGCCATAGCACCATAAAACCAAGGATAGCAGTTTCTCCTCTGCAATCTTAGGGCCTCACCCAAGGTAACTGATGTTCATGAGGTGCTCCTTTTGCTCTGTGCGTTCAGAATTTTATGTGTGTTATTCTTCTGGATTATCTAGGAAATATTATTATCCCCATTTTACAGATGAAGAGTGTGAGGCTCAGAGAACTTAAAATTTCCCGTCACAATAGCTAAGTAAGAGTGAACTATGAATGCAAGCCCAGATCTGTCTCCACTGCTCATGCTCTGAACTGTATCATCACAAACCATGTGGTTTTGTCCATAAGCTTTAAACAAGTAGTACAAAAAAAATCTTTTCCATCAAAATTCTTCTCTTGGGTGTCCTGAGCAGCATGAAAGGAATACCATATTTTGTGTGGTAGTTGTTTAATTTTCAAAACTTCATTTTCCTGTTTAAATAAAAATGACTACCTTATCAGTAAGTAATTTAGTCATGGAATTTAGTGAGTATAATTTGTTCTGACCTGACATTTAGTTTGACATAAAAAATAACTTTGAAGAATTTAAAATGTGCTCTATTTACTTTCTTTGACAAACTGAAATGATTCACTATATCATATTTATAGAATTCATTTGATAAAATATATGGATATATACACGAGTATATATGCATCTTAAATAATGTTAAAGGAAACATAGTGGTACCCCATTTCAATTCTACAGCATAAATACTTCATGAGCTGGAGGGTGTTTGTTTGTGTACATGTGTATATATGTATAGATAGATATAAGATACAATGCATGCATTAAAGTTTCAAATGTTTACTCTCTTCTGCAAACTGATCCAAAGTTTTGGCTTAAGTTATTTGGAGTTTGGTTTTATTTAAGATGCATTTGAATTTTAAATGGCTAATCTCCCTGAGAAATTAATGACTGTACTGTTCAAAGGAAAATACAGACTTAGCAGTGGGGTACTATCTCCTCCCCCTCTTTCTCTCTTTCTCTTAGTAGCCTGGCATGATCCATTGATGGTAAATATTTCATGTACTTTGCATATCAGCCCCAGTTCCCTTTGTGAAGTCAGGTAAATGGAATGTAAATCCCTTTGTACTCTAGACAGTAAAACGGCATTATTTGATGTTACATCACATAAACATGCAGATTTGATTCCCCCTTTACTCATGCTGTAAAAACAAAGTTTTTAAAGTGGTTAGCGATACCTGGAAATGTAAATGCACTCGCCTAATGTAATGCCAAAGAAAAATTAAGACAAATGATACTACATCGCTGCCACAAACTGCGGCTCGTACAAAATTCACTTTAGTTATTATGCTGTGACTACGGGCTCTCACCCTCCTCTGTGAATGCACAATTTATGTTGAATGCAACATGAATCATTTTAATAGACCAAGCAAAAAGTCCCCAAAGTCGATTTTCAAATTATGAACCTTGGAACAGAATATAACAACAGTGAACAACAAATAGTTCAGACTTTACTCTGAGATATGGGTAAACCATTAAAAATACAGTAGCACTTTTGGTCAGGTGTTACACAGTTCACAACCTAATGGCAAGAAATATCAGAAACGGGGATTTTTTTATGCTCATTTCTTGCCATCATTTTGTTCAATTATTTTCACATTTGTGTAATCAAGATATTCCCAAACAGAGCATAGAGTTGTATATTGTTTGGAACTAATTATATGTATTACAAATCCAAAAATTAATTTAAATGACCCAGTTTCCACAGAGAAAAATCCACATTGTTTTTAAAGAGCTAACTAAACAAAATGCTAACCCATATGGGAGAAATTTCCAAAGAACTAAAACCATCCACCGGGAAAATGGAAAATCCCTCAAAAAAAAAACAAAAAAAAAAAACAACCCACCAAATCATATCAGAACAAGATCAAAAAAATTCTACTCATTGAGGAGATGTCAACCATTTATTTTTATTTATTTATTTTTTTTTTTTTGCAGGAAGCAAAAGATTGAGCTGGGTATTTATTACAAGATACCCAAAGATGGAGACCAGAAGAGGTTTTCCAAGTAACCCTTAGCCCAGAAGCGGCCACATCACTTGGCAGCTTGTTTAGAAATTCTTAGGTCTCATCCCAGACCTAATGAGTCAAAAATTGGAGGTGGGGGGAGGGACAGGAGTGAGTCCTGCACTCCTAGTTGTAACAAGTCCTCCAGAGGATTCTGATGCATGCTCATCTTTGAAAACCCCAAGTTCTGATTCCATAGGACTGAAATGAGGCCCCCAAATATGCATTTCTAAAAAGAATCCAGAAAATGTTGATGCTGTTTGTCCTGGCCAATGAAATACAAAGCCTGTAGTTGGCAGGCAGATAACGCAGGCATCTATGGAAACTTGTGGAAGACAAAAGGGAGTGGTGAGGACCTGTGTCAAACTAGAGGACACAATCTCCAACTGTTCTTTAAGAGGTAATGGCCTCTCAGCTCTTGCTACCATTTGCATTGGAGGAACATAGTGCTGTACGATTTCTGATTGTTTTTTCACTAGAGGCTAAGAACATCTGGCTCTTTAAATGATGTTTCCTGATTTAAATTATTGGCAGGTTGTTTTTTTTTAACTGCAATTCAAAGAAAGCATGTTTGTGGTAGTAGGCAGTTTGTAATCTGCATAAAACTTTATCATCCTTTGGTAAGACTTGGTTATCTTTTAGCAAGTCTACTAAGTATGGTAACTATGTTGGGGACAGGTAGATATCTTGGAGAGCATATGTGGAGGATTTTTTTCTTAGTACAATTTTAGATTCACAATAATCAAATATATTACATGGAGTTCTAGATACCTACCTGACTTTCCTCTCCCTTCCCTCTAGCTCTGTTTCTCCTTTTTACAACACCTTGCGAATGTGTAGCACATTTGTTGCAATCAATAAGCCAATATTGATACATTATCAACTACCCTCCCGAGTTTACATTGTTTCACTCTGCATGGTATATTTTGTGGGTCTTGACAAATGCATAGTGCCACCTTCCAACATTGTGGTTTCCAAGCATAGTTACACTACCTTAAAGATCCTCCAGAAGTGTTTTTAAAAGCCCCATCTCTTTGTGTCACCATCTCCCCACCAATGTCCTTCTGAGAATTAAGGCTTTGCACACTAATGAGTCTCAGTGCTTAGAATGAGACATTAATTGACTCCAGGGTGCCTCCTGCAGTCCTCATTGAGTTGCTACCATCTTCCCCCTCTTTCATTTTAAAGCTGGGGAGTGGAAGCCCATGTGATCAGGGGTGCTGCTAGTGTAGAGTGACCCCTCTGGATCCCTTTCTCCCCTTCTGCCTCCCGCTGGAGTCTTCCTTACAGAGAGCTCTTGCGAGATACACACAGGTCACCCAGCAAGCAGGTTGATGGGCGTAACAGTGACTTTCATTTTTTTTCTTTTAAAATATATAAAGATTGGGCATCCCTGGTGGCGCAAGGAGTTAAGTCTCAGCACTATGAAGCTATCTGCAGCCACTGAAGCACGAGTTCAATCCCTGGCCTGGGAGATTCCCATATGGCGCAGCAGACCTCTCCTGCCTCGCCCGCTGCTCCCCTCAGCAGTGTACTTCAGTAGATCCGCCTATTCTGCTCCCCACTCTGTCTCTTGTGAACCCTCTCACTGCCCCCACACCTCTGGCCTACACCCCAGCTCTTGTATGCATAAATAAATAAATCTTAAAAAAATATATAAAGATTATTTTTATCCAAAATGACAAAGATCAAAAACTTTCTCTAAAGGAAAAGTAGTTCATAATTTAGGGCCTATATTTTGAGTTTACATAGTATATGCTCATTATCATTTACTTCTCCTATGTCGATAAAACATTAAACCATTTTGTGAAATAAAAGGTAGAAACAAATTTACAGTTTCACAGGGCAACCAGATTTTTACTGTTTGCCTAGTACTGCTGGTTCCATAGATTTTGAATCATCGTATAACTCACCGAGAGAGAATTGTTCCCCAGTCATAAAAAGTAAATTTTTTTTTTTAGTAAACTTTTTTTTTTTAAGATTTATTTATTTATACATGCAAGCTGGGGTACAGGCCAGAGGCATGGGGTTGCGAGAGGGTTGACCAGAGACAGATTGGGGAGCAGAACAGGCAGATCAGAAATACACTGCTGAGGGGAGCAGCAGGCGAGGCAGGAGAGGTCTGCCGCACCATGTGGGACCGCACCATGTGGGATTTTCCCCGGCTGGGTGTCAAACTCACATCACAAGTGCTGCTGGCAGCTCCACAGCGCAGCCACCAGGGAGGCCCTTTTTTTTAGTAAACTTTTTTTTTAATCATTGTAAGATTGTCTCTTATTTTTTGTGAGGTGGGGGGAGGTTAAGTTGTTTTATTATTTTTACCTTAAAGGAGTTAAAGACATATAACATAGTCTTAGAGATCTTCAGTAGTTTTCACAGACAACCAGAGAATCTTTCAATGAAGAAAATTATTCCTAGTTCTGTAGTAAGGATTGTGTTGCCTCTTGGCTGTCCCCATCATTAGCTTAAGACCCAGTTTTCCTGAATCGATTAAGTTTCTTTCTAGCTGTCCCCCTGCTTTCTAGCACTCAAGTTTTTTGCCTGTATTTTGATATCGGATGCTATTGGTGTTATCTGCATTTGCACTCAACAGATAGCACCATTATTTCCTAAACTTGGAAGTCAGACTTGATATCTAGAGATATCCCAGCAGGCTGCCTTTGCCTCACCACCTTCTGTCATCAGTACGGAGGTGTGGGCAGCAGTGGAGCCATGTGTTCCTTCTTGGGTTGAACCAGGGTGAATGAACCCTTTTGTGCTCCAGGATCTCACCTTGGGGCATGGACTGTGGTTGCCAAAGAAGTTGTGTAGGCTCATATGAAAGATTGCTCAGCATGTAGTAGGCCAAGCAGTACTCCCCCTGTCCTGTTGTCTTGTTTTTGATGTTCCCTTTTCAATTTGAGCTTCATGTCACCCCAGATACCAAGACTGCAGCATAGCCCCATGACTGTGTGCACTCTCTCAGTGTCCTCTGTGTGCCCTCAGGAACCCCTCAACACGGAGGCTCTTCTTCATGTCTGCATGTGTCCGGAGTTTTCATCAAGTTGCCTGTCACCGTAATGCTGTGTTGATTGAGTGAACTCATTCATAATCCACAGCTACTTTCTTGGTTACTTGCTTGTAGGCACATTAAATGGTGGGTGCACAGGTCCTCATTTTTCTCATCCTTCCATTTCCATATTAATTCTCAATCAATCACTGATGGCCAGCTGTCAACAGGCACCACTTTTGGTGGGGCCTGATGATGTATATTCCTTGTTTCCAGATTCCTCGTTCTCATTGTGGAAAGCAATGCTCTGAGCAGGGGTTTTATTCTTTAGGGCGCAGCCCCCTTGAGCTTTCATAATGGCACATCTTGCGCAGGTGCTGCAAGGAAGAAAGTCTTTAAAGAAACAGGCCCTAGAAACAGGACTTTGTGGACTGGGTTTTAATGTACTTGGCTGTGGATATGCACCCACAGTCTAGTCATTTACTTAGATTGTGATCTTTGGCTCCTTAAGTTTGGGAAAAAAAGAATGATGATTCTTTGATAGCCAGACTCATGGAGAAAGGAAGGATTTGTTGTAAATGATTTGTCACTAAGTTTCTAATTTTGGCTTTGAAAAGTTTCCCTTTTGTCCAGAACAATGGCCAAGATAATGCCTCTAATATTGAATTAAAACATTGGTTTGAGCAGGGAAGTTTCAATCCTGCCCATCATTTTCTTTCCTCACCTTCCTCACTTACTCTTTTTCTTCCCCTTATGCCTGTCTCTTCCTTCCAAGGCCCCCCCAGATCCCCTTAACTACCAACAGATTTTCTAGAACTCATCCTTGTTTCTCTTCTCCATGGTCAACTGTGTTGTCCTGAGGACAGAGGGAGAAGGGGTGTAATTAATGTGTTTCTACAGCCTGAGCAGAACCCCCATCCAGAGGCAGGGGAGATGAGTTGGTATTTATGAATGACTGGCAGCATTTTGACAGGATGATAAATAAATATGGAGGACTCAGAGGACTTTTGGGTGCTGAACATTTCTTTGTAATCTGTTAAGTGATAAGACTCATTGCTTAATTTTTCTAAAATATGCATCTACTATTTCTTTATTGTAAGGTAATTAAAGACATATGTCATGTACACCTAACTCCTATGTGTTTTCATGTCGTTTCCAGCAGGGAAGTTTGGATTACCAAAATGAAATTGTTTTACACTTCGGCTCAGATAACTAAATCTCTGCCTGGCTCTATTCAAATGTACACTGAATATACTGCCCCTGAACTTTACATTAATAAGGGTAGCTTTTTCTGATTCTGTCACATGAGTTGGCAGATCCTGGGCTACTACCACCCTACTTCCATAGATATAGACTGCATGGGGGGGCCACTTTTAGGGGCTTATCATGTTCTGGGGGACTTACCTTTTCTTTGCACACATGTCATTTAAAAAGCAGGAATCAGGGAAAAAGGATTCTCTTCCCAACATGGCATTTGGACCTGAAAAAATTCTACTTTCCTTTTTTTCTTATTTATAATGAAAGAGAGCATATCGAACTGTTGCTAATTAATGTCTGACCCCAAAAGAAAACTTAAGTTCTCTGAAGAAGTTGTTTTGGGAGGCACCGGCTTTGGGGTCAGACTGCCTGTATTTCAGGTATTTCAGTATTTATTTTGTCACATCCTAGCTGTGGGGGCTCTAAGTCACTTAACTTCTCTGAGCCTCATTTCCTTCATGTGGAAAAGGGCATAAGATGTTTGTGAGAAATATATGGCATAATGCCCCTACAGTCCCTAGGAGATTGTCTGGCATGTTGCTCACCCCACAAAAGGTTATTATGATCACTGCTACTAATAGTATGGTTACCACATCAGTTAAATAGTAATCACATCACTTAACTAGTAGAAAAGCAGTAAGTGAAGGCAGAGGGAGCTGATCTCAGAGCCACAGAACTTCTGTACAAATCTCAAGGGGCTGACCTTTCTGGACATTGTCTTCCTCACCTGAAATGAGGAATTTTATCTCTCTTATATGAGCTTGCTAAAATTAAATGAGATAATGGATGGAAAGCCCCATGGCTTTTGTGATATGATTCAGTAAATGTGGCCATCAATATTTTCTGAAATCAGAATGGGATATTTGGAAGTCACTTTGTAATTTTTAAAGAAAAACACATTAAGGCATTTGACTCATCCTTCTTGCTTGCTTGCTTGCTTGTTTTTAATCAGCTTTATTGAGGTACAATTTATGTACAAGGAGCTGCATCACTTAAAGTATTCAATTCAATGAGTTTTGACAGGTACACATGCCACGAAACCACCACTACACCCAAAAAATATGATGTTTCCCTCATCTCACTTTTGTGTTCTCCTTTTAATCCATGACACTGCAGACCAGATAGCCCAGCCCTAGGAAATCACTGGCCTGTTTCCTGTCACTATTAATTAATTTGCAGTTTCTATGAATGAAATTATATAGTATATATTCTGGATCTGACTTCTTTCACTCAACATCATTATTTTGCAATTTACCCATGCCATTGCATTTATCAATGATTCATTCATTTTTGTTGCTGAGTAGTGTTCCATTGTGTGGACATATCATACAATGTTTATCTAATTGTTAATCTACTTTCAGTAATTACATGTTGATAGTGTTGATAAAACAGTTACCAGTGGTCAGCTATTGTAAATGGACATTAATGTGAATAACGTCTCTGAATATTTAGGAAAACATCTTTGTGTGGCTATATGATCTCAATTGTCTTTGAGTAAGACCCTGGAGCAGAACAAGTCAGTCAATGGTAGGAATATAGTCGACATTCTAGAGGCTGACACACATTTCTCTAAAATGGCTAGACTATTTTACATTCTCTGCAGAGGCCAATTCCTTTCTCTCCTGCATAATACTGAATAGTCTGCCTTTGTAATTAATTCATTTATAGATTTATTTATTTGTGCATACAAGCTGGGGTGTAGGCCAGATGTGTGGAGGACTCACCAGAGACAGAGTGGGGAACAGAACAGGCAGATCGACTGAAATACACTGCTGAGGGGAGCAGCGGCAAGACAGGAGAGGTCTGCTGCACCATGTGGGAAACTCCCTGGCCGGGGATGAAATTTGAGCAGTTGTGGCTCTGGATAGCTTCATAGTGCTTCAATTTCTTCCATTGTGCCTCCAGGGAGGCCCTGCCTTTGTAATTTATTATTTACATATATAATGGTATGTATCTCATGGTGGTCTTATTTATTTGTTCATAAATGTGTGTGTAAAATAAATGACTAATGATGTTCAACGTCAAAAATATGCTTCTATGCCATTGCCTCTCCTCTCCTCCCCCCCTTTTTTTGGCAGGGGCAACAACTTTATTGAACACATACCATATATTCACCCATTTAATGGTTTTTACTTATTCATACAGTAGTATTGTCACTGCCATTATCAAGCTCATCTTTTTTAAACACTGTGTTCTTAATCATTCCCCACCCACCCTGCTGCTGGCCCCATTTTTTTCCTTCCACCATCTAAATATAGTGTCCTCCACCCTTCTGGGTTTTTTATTTTTTTTTCTCTTTGTTGTTGCTCTTTACCCTAGAGATCATACCCAATCTTAAGATTTCAGTCATGATACTGACCCCCTTGTCTATCTATCCCAAGTCCATTAGTCCGAGATTTTGTACATCTGCTGGGCATACTCAATAGATCATAAAGCCAACTAGTCATTTCCCCATCCCCCCACATCACCCCAGTCCAGACTTTCTCTCACCTCCTGCATGTTCAGAAACCACCTGGGCTTGTGCATTATATGCATTTTTGTATCCTTTCCAGTCTCAAGTGTAGGTAGAAACTGGGTAAGTGCTTATCTAACAAACAAACTTGTGTTCTCTAGATTGCCTGAAAATGTGCTTCACTTTTATCTTCCTTTGAAATTAATTGCATTACTATCTTATTAAAGGTCAAGCAAAATAACTCATGCTCTATTTCATGAGGCTACTAAACAGTTGCCTTGGTGATTTCTGATTATAATTTTGGAAGTACTTCTAAGTCATGGCCTTTTTTCTTACCTCTTGTTAAAGCTTTTCTGGACAGAATTCAATTGCTTCTTTTCCTTAATGCTCCTTAAATGTTGTACATGTCTTCAAAGTGGGTTCCCCATAAAACAATATGGATTATGTTCTCATTCTGCTTAAGAGTATGAAAGCTTACCTGAAAGGACAAGAATAAACTCTTTTAAAATCATGTCAAAGTTTTAAAGGAATATAAAACTTTCCATTTAAAAATATACCTTTCTACTTTCATCCCCTGGCCAACAAAGCTCAAGTCTTGTTTAACTCAGACATGGAAATGGTTCTTTTATTACTGTTCTGTAAAGAGAGCACAGCAGAAGCCCCTGCTGTCTAGAGACCACATGAAAATTCCTTTGCTTCTCTGCTGTGCCTGTGCTTCATCTAAGCAAGGCACAGTTTTAGGCACTTGGTTCCAGGTGCTATTTAGTAGCAAATACTAAGTACAGAAACGGGAAGCTGAAAAATTAACTGCAACTATAGCAGCCTCTGAAATATCACCTGTATCCAGGAAAGATGAGGGCCAAGGACTGTCTCAACAGGGAGCTCAGGGTGGTAGGGTGGAGGATTGCTTGCTGGCCACTGGGAGGGAATAGGAGAAGGTCTATGTAGGCAAAAGAGATAAATTAACTCAGAGATGTATTAATGTCTAGATTGGATAATGAGGAAAGAGTGTCAGTATCACCAAATTATAGGAGCAAAAGAAGGGTCCGTGTCTCGGAGTGTGTGTGTGTGTGTGTGTGTGTGTGTGTGTGTGTGTGTGTGTGTGTATGTGTGTGTGTGCGCGCGCGCATGTGTGTATGGGTTCATGGAGCAACAAGAGTCAGAAATCAAGGAAACTATGAGAGGAAAATAATTTGTCACAGGTTGAGGTTGGTATATTAGATTAGTGCGTCCGTTAAGAATATTCCACAGACTGGATGATTCTAACAAAATTTCTCATAGTCCTAGAGGTTAAAAGTCCAAAATCAATATGACTGCAGGTTTGGTTTCTTCTGAGGATGCTTTGTGACAGACCACCTTCCTCTCTGTTTCCTGGGGTTTTCCTCTTAGTGTACGAATCTCTGCTGTCCACATGCATCCAAACCTCCACACCTTAAGACATCACTCATTTGGATCGGGGCCCACCCTAGTGGCTTCATTTTAACCTAATCACCTCTTTAAACATCCTCAAAATACAGTCATGATCTGTGATACTGTGACTTGGGACTTCAGTACATGAATTTGGGTGATGTTGGGCCCATTAATAGCTGGGGATGAGGACATAGCAGATGACCTTGCTTAGCTCTTGCATGTGGACTTGATGGTTTTTAGAGGCACCTATACCCTCAGCTCACTTTCTCCTTGCCCTGACTAGGCCACCATCAGCTGCACAAGGGCGCACACTCGACTAAACAAATGTGGCACCTGGTGATCCACAGCCACCTTCAGTCTTTCTGGGTCTTGCCCCCAGTTAGCCTGGTGTGGCATGAGCCCGGTGTGCACACCTCTGATAGCTTTTCATCTCAGATTTCCCATCAGCCTACTCAAATTGGTGGTTGTTTCTAGTGATTGAAGATAGGCTTGGAGTGCAGGTGTCATGGATGAAATAGTAATGCCTTGGAGTGACGGATTTGCTATAGAAATAATTCTAGTAAGCCCAGTGATCAGAAAGGAATGAGTCTCAAGTTTGAGCTATATTGATTTATTTTTTTCAGGGCTCAGTTTCATTGCCCAGAAGTAATCCCTGTTAACATTTTGGTCTGTGGCATGGAAGTGAGTTTTTCCTCTTCTATAGTTACATAAATACCCATATGAGATACACACACACACACACACACACACACACACACACACACACACACAGAGCTGCTTATATACCCTCACACACTTTGAAACCAAATGGGATTATACAGTGTATTCTTTCTTTAGCTTGCTTTTTATTGAACTCAGTGATAAATTGCAAACATTTCCCATATCAATAAATTTTCTTTCTTAACATGATCTCCAATGGCTATACAATATTCTCTCATATGGATAGACTATAATTCTCCCATTTAAACATCTCACCAGAACCTCAGTGTGTGATGTTGTGAGGTTTGTCCCCAAAATTTATTACCGGGAATCTTTAAAGTGCAGATGCTTGTGCTTCATTTTCCAAACTGCTTTATTGATATAATAATCCGTTTAAAGTGTACAATTCAGTTGCTTAATTGTCACCTGTTTGAAGGGTACAGTTCTGCAGCTTTTTGTATATCCGGAGCTGTGCAACCATTACATTTTATTATCCCAGAAAGAAAGCTGTATCCTTTGGCTAGTACCTCTCCCCCTGCCTCTATTCACACCCCAGTTGTAAGCTGCTACTAATCTACTTTATGTCTTTAAAGATTGCCTATTCTGAACTTTACAAACAAATGACTTCAGACATTCTGTGTTTAGCTCCTTTCATTTAGCACAATATTTTCAAAGGTCACCTGTGTTGTAACATACATTTTTTTCGTTGTAAGGACATACCACATTTCATTTATCCATTCAGTTCATGGACATTTGTCTCCCTTTTTGGTTAATATTAATAGTACTGCTGTACACACTTGTAAACAAATTTTTGTGTGGACATATGTTTTCCTTTCTTTGGTGTGTGTCTCTATGAGTACAGTTTCTAGATTACATGTATGGTTGACCATTTGAGTAATGGCCAGACTGTTTTCCAAAACCATCCACCATTTTATATTCCCACCAGCTGTGCATTTTGGGCTTCAGTTTCTCCATATCTTCATCAGTGCTTCTTATTGTTTATATTTTGATTGTGGTTTTTGAATTGGATTCCCTTAATAATTAATCATAGTTAGCTTGTATTCATGTGGTTATTGGATGAATGATTTTTTTAGTTTGAGGTATGAGAGTTTACAACATTATAGGTTTCAGGTGTACAGGTCATCTCAGCAACTGTATATTTCATACCATACCCACCACCAACAGTCTAATCACCATCCACCTCGATGCTGTTCCCTCTTTACTCTTTTCTTCTGGCAACCACCTTTTCATTGTAAGAGCTTAAGAGTTTGTTTTTGTTTGTTTTATTTATTTGATTGCTTTTTTTAATATTCCACAAATAAATGCACTAATACAGTATTTATCTTTCTCCTTTTGACTTATTTCACTTAGCACAGTCTCCACAAAGGCCATCCATGTTAATACAAATGGCAAGATTTCCTCTTTTTTATGACTTAGTAATATTCCAGTGTGTATCTATACCATTCTTCTTAATTCATTCTGGATGAAGAAACTTTAAAGTACTTTTTGAAGTAGTCTGTGGCCATCCTTAGAATAATGTCCAGCTCCTTTCTGGACAGTATGATGTGCTCTTTCAGATAGATGCCAAGAACTTTCATAGATCTCTACCTTTCAGAATGATTCCTGAAGCTTTTGTTAGAGGTTCTTATAGGTCCTTGCACCATAGTTTCTGAATTAGAATCCTTTTGGTTGGAATTCAGTCCTTATTGTGATAACAGTCTGGGGAACCACTCTTTAGGCAGTGAATGTCCCCAGAATCCTTCTGGCAAGGGACCCTTTAGTGGACAGTATCTTACATTGGTTCCATCCCAGGCTCACAGAGGACATGCCTCAATTCAAATCCCAACTCAGCTACTGCTTACTAGTGGGGTGATCTTGCCTTGTATTTCTCATCAATAGAATGGGGATTATACTCTTACTATCCTCATAGAGACATTCTGAGAATTAAGTAAGTCCCTGGTATTACTAAGTTTTCAATACGTGTTACCATTATCATCATTATCATTATTGTTATTGCTAAGTATTATTACTGTTCATATTTAGTATTATTTAATTTTATCAGCCCTATTTTGACCTATAATAATTTAATTATTAATTATTAATAATTTGATTGTTATTTAACATTAATTCTAATAATAAAGCATCAGTAATAGAAGCAGCACAGGTATCATTATCATCATTATTATGTTTCACTACTGCAAGGAAAATGTCCAGAATGCTCCATAGAGAAACCAATGAAATAAGAGAGGACAATTCACACACACACACACACACACACACACACACACATACACACACACACACACAATGACTTTAAACTTTTAATTTAAAAGTGGGGGTTTGAGATTTTATAGACTGATGCTATTTGAGAAATGAGCTCTGAGATTGGGTATGTTTGGATGAAAGTATGTAGAACAAAGTTAAATTGGTTGTTTTGCTGCAAGACTGGATTTCTGATTTGCCAAAATACACAGCTCTATCAAGTGGGTATATTATGCACAAGTTCAGAGCACATTTATGTTGTGGCAGGATGGAAGCACCTGCAAACCTTTTTCTCCTGGCCAGTGTTGAGTGGTGTATAGATTAGAAATTGCTGGGATGAAAGACTGGCTAGGATAATGAATTCATTTTTATAGTATGTAAAGATGTCATGGACTTATAGAACAAATCATGAGTGCATGAGAATTTGCTAAGTTTGGGAATTGCCTCTGACCTCTGAGCATGGAAGCCCTTCCCTCATTCTTAATAACTGGCATATTTTCAGTGATACTAATAACTGACATATTTTCATTCTTAATAACTGGCGTATTTTCAGTGATATGCTAGGCTCATTCTGTTTTATCAACGGAAGTGTGAACTAAGGGCAATGAGGACCCTAAGTTTTTTCTTCTTTATTCTTTTTTCCAATTCTTAAGACTGTTAAGCTATTTGGAGCTATTTCTACTGAATTTACTTGACTCCATGTGGGGAAAATAAGACATTTTCCCTACGAAGCCCTGGAGGCTGTAGCAGTAGTTGAGCTGACGGTCGCCACTTGCAAGTGTTCATTTTATGTTTTTAAATGGTCTGAAGTGGGCCTTGAGGCCTTTGAATGCATCATCTAAGTATCAGACACAAGCATTTTATCACCCCAGGGTTGCCATTGAGAGGGTCCCTGCACCAAGGGAAGGAGGTAGGGGGAGTGATTCAAGTTCCCGACAAAGATTGCTCCCAGATTACAACACAGAGAGGCCGAATTATAGCCCCATAAACCTTTCCTTTAAACCCCTTCACGAATTTGTGCCACCAGAATTCGAGAAGAACAAGCATAATTCTACAGAAACAAGTACAGGTTGTCAAGCAGCTGTGGAAATGTAAGAAGCTGCAGGATGCCTGGCTGTATCAGTTTAGTCAAAACTGGCCTACTCGGCAAGGGTATCCTATAAGCTCTTAGATGAGCGTGAGAGGCAGGTCTGTTTTGAGATTGTTTCAAGAAGTAGGAATGTTTCAGGAAGTATCCTGCTTTTATTTCTACTCAAAATGTGTGGCAGCCCTCCATGGCATGGATGCTAACCTGTCCAGTTGCTGACTCTAAATTGTGCATACCTGGTGAATATTTGTTCTGCTTATCTGTGCATGTCTGTTTTGCTTGCTCGTTTGTTTTTAATATCTTAAAATATAGACAAAGAGTGAAAAATTAAAATGTCTGATAGTATCAATTCATCATCAGCGACAGCATTGGAGTGAGGGAGTAATAAAGAGGGGTGGAGATTGTGGCCAACTGGTGAGGCCACAGCCGATCTCCAGGACAGTTGCAACTCAGCCCACCTAATTGGCAAAATATGTGCAAGTGGACCGGGTATTACTTATCTCTCTCTCTCTCTCTCTCTCTCTCTCTCTTTTTTTTTTTCCAAGAGGAACCAGAAATTCAGATTTGCAAAGTGTCCCATTAAAAATGCTGTATAACCATATTCGTATTTCTGCTATACCAAATTTTCACAAACTGACGTCTCTTAAAGCAACACAGAGTTATTATTTTATAACTCCGGCTGTTAGAAGTAAAAAGTGAACCTCAGTGGACTAGACCCAATGTTTTGGGAGGACTGTATTCCTTTCTACAGGCTCTAGGGACGAATTTACTTCCTGGTCTTTTCTAGCTTCTTGAGGTCTGACCTCTTCTTTGGGGCATAACCCCTTCTTATCTTTTCAAAGTCAGCCTTGGCGAGGCACGCCAATTCTTAAACTCTCCAATTCTAGCCACTGCTCTACTTCCTCCTTCCTGCCTCCTACTACTTTTAAGGACTGTGATTACACTGGGCTCATCCTAAAAATCCAAGACAATCTCTCTAATTTAAGGTCAGTTTATTAGTGACCATAATTCCATCTGCAACCTTGATTTTATTTTGTCAGGTAACCTAAAATTCAGAGGTCTCAGGGATCAGGACATCTGGGGACAGGGAGCATTATTATTCTGTTTACCACAGTATCCATAAGTACATGTTCCTTAAAGAATACCCAGGTCTTAAATTTCCCCTGCATCCTCTCAGCGCCTAGCAGAGTAGATAGATATTTCTGGATTTGGCTGATAGTTGAGTCCACAAAGGAATTGGATAGGTGTGTAGAAAGGAGATCAGTCAGAGCAAATAACTTTTTGTTTATTCCATTCTTTCAAGATTAAAAAAAAAATATTCCCATTGCTTAATTGAAAAGCAGGTTTAGTTAGCAGTTAATTAAAACAAGCAACTTGTTTTTGCATCTTCCTTTGTAAAATAGTAACACTATCTGGGGTTTGGGGTTGAAGGATAAATACAATAATGTCTTCTCCTTTCATCTTTCTTCATATCTGTGGTTGGCCAGCTGGCAAACTACCCACTACTTATTCCATCCTTTCCCCATACCATCTAACCAACCAAACTTCTCTCACCTCTTTGCAAGTGAAATTGAGCTTGCTTATGTATAGAACTGTGTAGTCCATCCCAAAGAAAAGGGACCCCAGTGAGGATATCAGGGTTTTGAGATAATCAGCTGAAGGAGGGGTAGCACCCCCCTGCAGATGCATTGGCCAGAGTTTGTGCACAGATGCCCCAGCTAGGTTGAGAACCTTCCAGAGGTCTTGGGGAAAGAGGTCAGTGCAGTTCAGTAACTCCAGCCAGGAGGACACATCCCCCGGGTCTGATGACAATGGAGATGTTCAGTAGAGTCACCTTTCTGTCCTTCCTGCTCCAGCCAGTTGGAGAGAAGTAGCAGCCCCGTGTCTTTCTGAAAGAGGTTGTACTCTATTCATGATAGATCTAAAAAGAGAGCACTTTCATTTTACCAATATGCAAAGCGTTGGGAAGAGCTCTTCTCTTTTTTCTTTCTTTCTTTTTTTTTTTTTTACTTTCACGGGGTGGGAGATATTATCAATATGAAATTCAGCTCTCCATCTTCAAGAATTACAGTCTGTGGATTGTGTTGGAGGACAACTTAAGAACTTATTAACAGAAGCAGCATAATTTGCCTCCTCTCAGAGCCACACCACCAGCAAGCGGGTTCCGCCAGGTCAGCAGTTAGCAGGAAGTTGTACCGCTTGGGCATCCGCGGCGTTCGAGGTACCCGCGCCCTTGATGTGGAGCAGACTTGTCAGGATTCTCGTAAAATTCCTCAGCGATAGCTTCTTCTGTTCTCTTTATTTCCTTAAGTGAACATCTGTCTAATTGTTCACCTCCATTGCTTTAGTGCTTTCCTCATGCTTTCTCTCTTTCCAGACAATAAACTTTATTTTCTTCATAAGAATTCAGTCTACGCGAGGGTATTAGGCAGCTTGTTTGCACCTTTTAATTCCTGGATGTCTTCCAGGAAGGCTCTTTGCAGTAGTTCCAGTGGGTTCATCTGTGAATCACGGAAGACAATGCAGCATTGTGTTTGGGTTTTTATCAGTTACCTTCTGTTTGTAAACATCTGTTTGGAAACGTTTGCTGGTGCCCACCCCCGCCCCCCCAACTCCCACCAGAAGTAAAGGGACTCATTTCTTTTTGCTTGGCAGAGGGATACGACTGTGGTGCCCGCTGATTTTTTTTTTTTTTTGTCCCAGTCAGGTGCATAGGTGTGTGACTATTTAACCGAGACCTATAGACTCTGCACATGTGCCAGATGACTTCCGCGAGGGAATCGGCCCTTTATTTCATTAATAGCTAGGAAGCCTCCTAATCTACTTATTCTTGCAGCTTAATTTTGATGCTGATTTTGATGATGTACTGAAAAACTGTATAAACCAGCAATTACAACTAGAAAACATTTCCATTTTTGAAGCAACCATTATTTTTCATATGCTTAAAAATACCCCGCAAGCCACATTTTTTTGTTCCCCATTACATTTTATTTTTGTCTTTCTGAATTACTTATTGTTATAACTTTGCCAATAAATATTTGACTTTTGTTTTCTGACTCAATGTACGGATGTTTTTACTGAAACTGTGTAAACTATTTAAGTGTTTTCATAATTATTGAAATGTTCCTTTCCAATCTGTCCAATTAATTTTGTTTTTTTTTTATTGTTCATGTTTTTGTGTTTTCATAATCTTTTGGTTACACTGGTCAACAAATTTTTACAAAAGTCATATCACTAAATAAATTAGTCATTGCCTATCAACTTACATGTGCTCAACGCGAATATGACAGTCAAATTCTAATTTTGGCTCTAGTTTTTTTATAATCTGCAATAAATTGATGTTTACATCACGAAATGCATGCCAATCACCGGTCAACAAATTTTTGCAAAAGTCATGTTACTGAAATAAAATTATTCATTCCCTATCAGTTTGTACATGCTCAACACGAATATGACAGTCAAATTCCAATTTCGGCTAGTTTTTTTTGTAATCTGCAATAAATGGATGTTTATATTCACGAAATGCCTGCCAATAGCGATAGGCCTACAGTTAATACCTGTAAAAAATCAAGTCATAGACTACTTCTTATATTTCTTCACTTGTCTCTTGTACAGCTGTTCAGGAGCATCTCTGGGGAGTATCCAGCAGTAGTCAGCCAGCATTGTAGTGGACCATTTTCCCTGGTATCTTTGTTCCATTGATGCAATATCTTGATGAAAACGTTCACCATGTTCATCACTAACCATACCATAGTTTTCAGGGAAGAAATTCAGATGGGAATGAAGGAAGTGGATCTTTAGAGACATATCGCAGCCAAGTTTCTGATACTGCATCAGCATGTCTTCTACTAGTTCCTTGTAGTTTTCTGCCCTAACATTCCCAAGAAAGTTTGTAGACACTAGGCAAAAAGCATTCCATGCTTGTTTCACATCACCCTGCAGCAAGTTGTTGAACCGGTCATCTCAATGCAGAATGTGGAATGTTTGGGTAGACTATTCTCGACTTCTTTGGCTTCATTATTCTGCTGGAAAGAGGAGGAAACAAGCAGAAGTAACAGTCTTTTATGTGGTTGCTTGGCTCTTTCCACACCATGGAGACTGCAAACGGCATTGCTGGTCTTTTGCCATTTCACCACTGTGAAAGCTGTGTTGTCCATGTAGCACAGCACATATGAGCGGCTCAAGGCTTGTCTTGGTCACCAACCTTGCATTTGAAGTAAAGATGATAAGCCTTCTTCACTTGAGAAGGGATACTTTTCTTCTGGCTTGCAAATGTCGTTTCCCCACAAATAGAGCAGAAATTGTCCAGGGCCTCCCTGGTGGCACAGCGGTTAAGCGCTCAGCTGTGGAGCTGTTGGCAGTGGCGACGCGAGTTCGACACCTGGCCAGGGAGATTCCCATCTGGTGCGGCAGACCTCTCCTGCCTTGCCTCCTGCTCCCCTCATCAATGTATCTGCTTGTTCTGCTCCCCACTTTCTCTCTGGTGAACTCTCTCGCTGCCCCTTGCCTCTGCCTTGTACCCCAGCTTGTTTGCATAAATAAATAAATCTTTAAATAAAAAGAAAAAAAAAGAAATTGTCCATGCTATTAATGCACTTTTGAGGCATTATGTTTTGTATTGTGCCTAAATGGATCAATAATAACAGTTCTATGGAACAGTAGCTTAAAGTGTCTCCCACAAAGTCTGAAATATTTTCAATGCTCAACCTTTCCGACAGGGCTTTCTATAGTGCAGTGCTGATGTCAGCTTACTTCAGCAGCCGCCTGGCAGGAGTATTGCATTGCATCAGAAAATGATGCAATCAACTCTGGATGATGTGTGAATGATGGTATTATGCAATGTGGTGCAATATTACATCATTGTAGGCTGATTTAGGATGTTGTTGCAGTCCTACTGGATAAATTTACTTGGTGAAACATATAAAATGAATTACATGAAATATCTTCAAAACGAGAGCTAACAAAAATTTTTCAGGGTTATATTCATGTTCAGCACACCAAGATACTACAGGTTAGGGCCTTTTTAAAGTCAGTTATGATCTCACTGTTGACAAGTGTTATGGGAATTTCAAATACTTTCAAATGTGAAGAGGATAGTGTAGCAATGAACCCCCCATATGCCAATCTCCTTGCTTCAATAATCAGGAATCTGGTTCTCCCTTCTCAGTCATGGTTCCGTTGTGTATATGTGAGTACATAAGTTTGTGTGTGCATATGTACATATGTAAACACACATATGTGGACATACACACATCTAAATTTTTCTAGTGTATATTGTATGTTGGTTTATGTTTTGTGTATTCAAATAAAATCTGGTTTAAAATGTCAGTAATCTTAAAGTGAAAGTAAAACCCATCTAATTAGCAAAAATTTGAAGCCCCTGATATGAAGTGCTAGCCCTCTCTATGAGTCTGTGGACATGTGAGAGGACCTTGGTTCCTCTCAGGGGCCGTCATGCATCTCAAGCTGATTCTCACCTCCCTCTCTCAGACTAATCGCCATTGTTCTGAACCAAGCAAAAATATGGCCAGGGCATAGTGCAAAGTGGTGCTCTCTGAAAGACTAGAAGTTCTCATGCACTGCAAGCATCAGGAGGTGAGTTGGGGTACAGGCCAGAGGTGTTGGATGGTGAGAGGGTTCACCAGCAACAGAGTGGGGAGAACAGGCAGATTGATGTAAATACACAGCTGAGGGGAGCAGCAGGCGAGGCAGGAGAGGTCTGCTGCACCATGTGGGAATCTCCCTGGCCGGGCGTCGAACTCATGTCGCCGCTGCCGTCATCTCCACAGCATAGCACTTAACCGCTGCACCACCAGGGAGGCCCCGGCCCCCGATTTAAATCATGGTTCAGAAGTCCCTGATATCCAACAGTACTCTCTGTGACAGAAAGCCCAAATGTTGCTAAGTGAATCCTCTGGGTGGTGTTGTAATGTCAACAGGGGAATCACCCTTAGAGAGAGATCCTAGATTATCTGAAGACCTTACTTGGGGAGGACCACAGATCCCTCTTTCCCAAGAGGCACAATCCCCACCACCACCCACACACAGAGATGCAGAGAGACAAACCATACACACACAGAGACACATTCATACACACAGATACATGTACACATGGAGACACATATGCACATACAAATATATACACACAACTCTGGAAGTCACAGAGACCTATATTTTATTATCATGCCCTGTCCTATAAAGTCATCCTCTTGCATTTAATAAATCAACTTCTAATAAGAAAGTGGTTTGGGTTTCTTCAATCTGTAGCCTCCCTGAAACTCTGTCTAGAACCTTGATTCAGGGAATAGGATAGGACATAATCAGAAAAAACAACAACATGTGACTTGGAACCCATTTTTGGAATATTTATTCTATGCTAAACATTTCCTTGTATGTTTTCCAGAATAATCAATACAGCCCCATGGGGTTGGAGAGACAGTTGTCTCCCCAATTGTGTTGAAATTGTTATTATTATCAATATCAGCTGTGATTTTCGATCACCTCTCAACCAGGCACAGTGCCAGATACCTTATCGCCATTATCCAATGCTGCCAGCTCTCTTGCTAGGATATTTAATGACCCCATTTCACCAGGTCTTGAAGACTTTGGTGACTTACCCAGTATTTTATGACCAACCAGTGGCAGAACTCACAGTCTGATTTGGTTAGACTGGACTTCTTTGCCCATAGTTCCTTCCTAAGTGGGGTGAGGGATAAACAGGAACATTGATCCGCAGAAGATCAATACTTTCTCCTCTCTTTTTCCTACTCCTGGGTCTTTGTTTCCTTGAGGGGTTGAGCCGTTCCATGGGCTGGGCAGAATCCACATGCATGTACCCTGCACAGTTGATTTTCTTCTCTTACCTTTTTGGGTACTCTTAGAATCAGTTCTTCATTTAAACTTGTTCTTCATTACAGCATGGTAAAAGTTTGAATGCTACAGAAAAACCTCAATGAGAAGTTTCCTCCCAACATCCTTTAAACATCAGCCCCTCTATGAAAAAATAACCTCTCCTGTGCCCTTCCAGGAAAAAAAAAGCCTATACCAGCAGTAAATTCATTCATGTATGTTATATATTCATGTATAATATATAACTATGTAATCAACTTAGAACCTTGCTAATGAATTTTCCCCTGATTGAAAAATAATGTAGTTATTTTTATAAATTTCACAATTAGATTTACATATACTCAGAAAAGGAGGAAAAAGCACTTCAGAATCTCAGATGCAATCACTATTAGTGTTGTCTGTATCCTTTTTATCTTTTTAAAACCCCAATACATTTTTCTGTATTTCTTAAGTTGCAATCATACTGTAAGGTTTTTTTTTTTTAACTTAATATATTTTAGACATGTCAATAGCAACATATTGATAAATGTTCTTCGGCAAAGAAGTACTAGTGACTTTCCGCTATACCTTTATCACTTATTAAGTAAATCCCTTATTGCTGGTACAGATGCTGTTTTCAATTTTTCACAATCATGAGCCATGCTGCTGATTTACCTGGGATAAGTGAGGTATTTGAATGCAAATTGGTCATTCTTCTTCAAAAAGGTTGTTTCAATTTGTACTGTTTTCTCAGCAGTGTATGAGCTTGCATTTCCCCACATCTTTACCATCACTGTGTATTTATCGTGTTATAATGATTTGTATTATGTGCTGAAAGGAGCATGTCTCTCCATTTCATTGATTACAAAGAGGAAGGGAACTGGGTTTGTCCAGCAATTTGTCCTATTATTCTTCTCAATTAAAAAGAAGTGTGTTGAACAAAATATTATAACATTTCACATAAAGCCTTTAAAACTTTCAGATTAAACTGCATTGAGTGTTGTGCATGCAAATTTAGTTTTTCTTTAGGTTTTTTTTCCTATTAAGCACTAGTCATTAGAACCCCAAAATTGGGGCCTCTCTAGTGGTGCAGCGGTTAAGTTCTGTGCTGTGGAGCTGTTGGCAGCGGTGATGCGTGTTCGACGCCCAGCCGGGGAGATTCCCACAGATGGCGCAGCAGACCCCTGCTGCTTCACCCGCTTCTCCCCTCAGCAGTGTATTTCGGTCAATCTGCCTGTTCTGATCTCCACTCTGATGCTGGTGAACCCTCTCGCCGCCCCACAGCCCTGGCCTGTACCCCAGCTTGTATGCATAAATAAATAAATCTTTAAAAAAAGAACCCCCAAATTGCTATAAGAACACTTAGAAAACACATGACATCAATAATTGGCACTTAGGAAATAAATGAAGGAGCTTTTTTTTTTTTTATTGTAAAACCATGTTGGAGCTGAAAGATCCAAGAGTTTATCAGCGTTTCATATCTTGCATATTGAAATAGGATTTTAAAGCTATACTCAACTTACATTAAATTTCTCAAAAACTACAGAGACACATAGGAGATTAAAAAAAAAAAACCTTAAATTTCATTGGTGGGAAAAGTCAAACCTCTCAGGAGGTATAGGCACATGTTTGAGAGGCCCTGATTATAGAAGCTCACGATTTGGTGTGAGAAACACACAAGGAAGTAAAGACCCTTTGCTGGATTCTCCAATCTCTGCTTCTCAGAAGGAAGTGTGCGAGTTTGGAGTGTGATGTCATACCCAACCCAGGGTGATCAAGAAAGACTTCCCGGAAGAGGTGGTTATGCCTTCATTTTGGTTTGTTACCACAACCACTTAATTCTGTGACAGGAATATTGACAGTATTCCCTGAAGGGAACATTGTTCATTTTACAAACATTTGTGCCTTTTCATATTCATTCAGTCATTAGTAAATTTTAAATGGGGTTAGTTAGTGGTTCTTAGAATTCTGGATTTCAGACTCAAATAAATATTTTCAAAAGAAAACAAAAATGAACACACTAACTTGGGC
Source organism: Scalopus aquaticus (assembly GCA_004024925.1). Taxonomy (NCBI): domain Eukaryota; kingdom Metazoa; phylum Chordata; class Mammalia; order Eulipotyphla; family Talpidae; genus Scalopus; species Scalopus aquaticus. Next base: position 28,076 of record PVIJ01001476.1, on the reverse strand, counting down.
TTTGCCAAAGTTATGTTAGTTTTATTTTATGAAAAAACTCTAAAAACAGTAACAACAAAAGTCAACAAAATGTAACTGTGTATCCCTACCAGCAGTCAATATTGCCTCATAAAAGAAAGGGTATTTTAATAGAAATATTATAGGAATTTTACCTACTGGAAAGGACAGCCATTGCATTTTATTTGATTAATTTTTTTATCTTGAACTTTATTTATTTTTTAAAAAATATTTATTTATTTATACATACAAGCTGGGGTACAGGCCAGAAGCGTGGGGTGGCGAGAGGGTTCACCAGAGACAGAGTGGGGAGCAGAACAGGCAGATCAGAAATACACTGCTGAGGGGAGCAGTGGGTGAGGTAGGAGAGCTCTGCCGCACCATGTGGGATTCTCCCCGGCTGGGCATCGAACTCCCATCACGTGCTGCCGACAGCTGCACAGCGCAGTGCTCAACCGCTGTGCCACCAGGGAAGGCCCTATCTTAAACTAACTTTAGGTTCACATAGAACTTGCAAAAATAATACTGAAAGTTCTCTTACCTCCCGCTGATTTTAACACTTACTTAGCCACAATTTAATTATCAAAAACTGGTAAATTGGCATTGGTACTTAATAGTAACTAAAATTTTCATATTTTGCCAGTTTCCCCCAATATCTCCCAATCAGAAAAATATTTTCTATCCGTAATCAGTGTACAAAATGCTTTTTGTGCAGTGGTCACTGGAATGCATATGTGTATGTGTGATAGAGAATGAGAAATTTTTCACCCTACTATATGTATAATTTATAGATTTCAATATATTCAGGCATTCCTGTCAATGTGATAAGTTTCTAAAATCTTGCTTTTAGAGTGTGCAAGTGTGGGAAGTTATAATTTGCAAGTGTTTCATGAGAACTCTGCCTCCAAGAGTCCCAAAGAGAAAATGTTCCTCTCGCTACTGAATAATCTTGACCAGCACCATTCCTTGTCTTCTACTTGCCTTTGGTATTGTCAGTCCCTCAACTTGTTAGAAACAAAGAGAGGGACTCTGGAAGAAATCCTGTGGGCCCAAACCCTCTGGCTCACAGCTGAGAAGGTCGGGCAGTTTATCTGGAGCCACCTATGAGGTTAGGGGCGGAGCTCCACTAGAAGCCAGGGGAACTGACTCTAGACCACCCCCTGCCATCTTGCTGCGGTGCTTACCCCAGCAAGCTCCCGCCAGTGTGTCTGACTGACCAAGTGGATAAAAGGAATTCTTCAGAATGGTTTCTTAATAATAAATGCTTACATTTTCTCCTGGCCCAGGGCCAGATCCCCTGCTCAATCTTGTTTTCAAGGTTGATCATTCCTTCAGCCTCAGTGACCTTGCCCTGACTGGCCTGAGGATGTCGCTCTCCATCCGTAAGCCTTCTTTCCAGGGACAGTGTTTGCAGCGAAGACTATAATTTTATTTGGGGTTTGGATATACTGATTACATTTTAGCTTCTGGTATATTTTCTTACCTGTCACAGCCATTAAATTTATTTTAATAGTTACTCTACCCTCCTGATAGCCACTAAAGGGGGAATTGGATATTGTCTATCAATTGGCTAGTCTGTGAACTAAGGCTGTATCTAATTACAAGGCATTGTATCGGTTCTGATTTATTAACCATTTACTGTGCTCCGGAGAAGGTAGCATTTTTAGTAGCATGGCTCTGTCTGGATGTAGCATTCCAGGAGGGCAGGGTGCCCGGAATATCACGGATTTTACAGTTATTACTTTGTGTCATATATAATCTTGTTTTTTCCCTGCAACAAATAAATCTTTGGAACTCCCTGAAAAAAAAAAAAAAAGGAGAGAGAGAGAGAGAGAAACATTTGTGGTTACAGTATAATAAAAATAAACCGTTTGTCGTGACTACAGCTGACATTTATCAGCCTGTTTGTGGGTGCTCTTTCTCTCTCTCTATAATACAGAACATAATTTGTCACTTTGTAAATACATTCCAGTCTAAATCCCTGCCAGCATCTGTTAGTGTTTGAAGGATTAATGTGCTGCCCGTGTATGTCTGCACTTCCAGGGAACAGTGTAGCATATGATTATGGATCTGGGAGAGCAGGGGAACCGTGCAATTTCTCTGCTTTTTCCTACACATGCAGCCTCTCTGGCCTTTCCCTGGCATTTCCTGTCCTTACCTTGATCTGCTTAGGTACTTGCAATTTCATCCTTTGCAGGGAGTCTGGTGGTCCTCTGTCTCCCTTTTCCCTTTCACTATCCGGGTCATAGTAGTAGAGGCTGATGTGCCCTCAGGGTGAACAGTGAGATCCACTCAAGGTCAGCTTGGGCTTTAGCTTCTGTACTTTCGTCCTCTGATCTATGACTTAAGTTACTTACTATCCATTTCCTCACAAAATGAAGTTGCTAACACCTACCTTTTAAAGGTTTGGAGGATGAAGGAGGAAATCCAAGTCAAAACAAAGTGTCCAGCGAAGAACCTGGCCAAGAGTCACAGATTTGGGTGATCTCCCCTTTCATCATTGTCAATGGGGTTGTGTCACTTGGAGGATCCCAGTGTCCTAAGACAGCTGCTGGTTATGATTCTGTTTTGGTTTTCATCTTTTCTCATTAATTAGTGGGTTTTCCATTTACTTGAGAATATTTATATCCGCATAAATCAGTTACTTGGTGGGTTCCTGGCTCAGAGAATATTCTGCCAATAAGCAACTGGTTCTCAATAAGGCTTGTTCTCAAATTCTGGCAGTACGGAGAGATTTAAACCCTGGCCAATGGCAAAATGTTTCCGATTTCTACCGGAAGGGCCATCTCGTTCTCCCCAGCAGAAGGCATGATTTCCCCTGAGTGATAAGATTGAATGATAAGGTAGGCCATGGTTTGTTTTCCTTTATGAAATGGCTATAGTTTGTTTTGTGGTGGAAGAAATGGCCTCCTTAGTAACTCTTTTGTGAGCAATTGTTTTAGTTCATGGTTTCATTGTTTTGTTTTTTGCGTGTTTACTTCTCTCTGTTGTATCTCAGGTTGTCCTCCCACCCAAGCTATGCCTGTGTTTGCAACTCTTTTCTCTTCTTGCATAAAGAAGAAAATGTTAGCTCTCTTTTCTTTAGAAGTGTTGTGTGTGTGTCTGTGTGCACACGTGTGTGTATGCTTCTGAAATATAAACACATATGAACTACATACCCTGTGGCCAAGATGGGATTCATGATTTTATGCTTGCTGTTTGGATTCTGGCAAGAACCTTTAGCAGGTCTGGGCAAGAACCTTTAGCAGGCCCAATTAAAAAATGTCTGTTTTTCAATATCCTAAATGTCCCAGGATTGGCACTTTTGGGAAAAGTTGAGAAAACCCTACTGCAGTTTTTGACAGGTTTTTATAAACATCTAGAAATGCCAAACATATATTTCAAAAAGCTTCTGTGTTCAAACAGACATGTTGAATTCTAAAAAAACATTTCTTGTAATATTCCTGATATTTGTTTAATAGGAGACACATTTTGCAAGGGTCAACAGTAACAGATGACCACTGCTAAGTGCATTTGTACATGCTCAATCCTCCACACTGTTTCTGTTGGGTGTGACCATTGTTTTTATCGATGACCAATGTGGTAGAAAAGCACATATTCATACTGTAAGGTATTGGTCTGGGACTCTCCTCCTTTTCTCTCCTGCATTCACTGGAATCTGCAAATAATATTAACTTTAAGACCATCAGACTTGGGGGGAGTATATTCAACTTTCTTGACTCTGTTCCAAATTAAGAGTGAGCAAACTGCTCTGTGGGAGGAAATCCAACCCAAGATCTATTTTTGCAAACAAAGTTTTATTGGAACATGGCCATGCCCATTCATTTACATTCACCCTGGCATCCTTTGCTTTCTTGCTACCAAAGCTGAGGAATTTGTATGGCTTGTAGAATCTAACATACTTTCTTTCATGCCCAAACAGCTAAAGTTTGCTGATTCCTGTTCTAGAGGGTTCATGGCCATTTGGAAAGAAAAGTCTGTTCCTCTAAATCAGAATGAGCAGGTGGTTACATGAGTATCTTATCTCCATGCATATGGGAACAATTCAAATTACACATGACTTAGTTATCAAACTTCGTTAATCCAAAGCTGGGGGAACCGGGAGAGGGGAGAGGTTAAATTTAGCTGTTTTTTTTTTTTGTTGTTGTTGTTCATCATAAAGTTAAAATTTTGAGTGGTCAAAATAAACCAAAAAAGTGTAAATGACTTTGGGTTCATGGAAGGAACAACATTCTTGGGAGCAAAGGTCTGGGGCTCCACAGTGACCTCCTGTACTTGGGGACAGTCCAGGGTTGGGAAGGAAGTTCTGGCACAGACTCCAAGTACTACCTTATAAGGAGAACTGGCTTATCAGTCTGGAGGGAGAACTGAAATCCCAGTCCTGCCAGCTACTAATTATATGATTTTTAAGCAGATTTTTCATGCTTTCTCAGTTTTGTTTATAAAGTACAAACAATTAGGTATTTCTTGTAAGGACTCTGTAGGGTAAAATGTGATGAAGTCTTTAATCGCCCCTTCCCTGAATAGCATCTGCCAGAGAGTAAGTCTTCCAAGTGTTTAATTAACAGTGAATTTGGCCTCATGAAATGGATTTTGTAACTTTATACAGGAGAAGGATATCTTGCATTCTAGATGTGTGAATAAAGGTGACACTTGCATTGCCTGGAAAATGTGATCCTCTTCCCTAACACCCCACATTCCTTTTGGGTGGTGCATGGTATACCTGGCATCCCAGAAAGGAGGGCAGCCTCATAAAGTCAGTACTTTCCTTTATGAAAAAGTGCCATGTGTACCAGGGCCCCCCATTCACAGCCGTGAAAGCTCTGGGTCATCCTGTCACACAGAAACTTCTGGTAGAGAAAGAACATGTGTATTATCAAACAAAAGGGAGAAAGGGAGTATGCTGTTTATAAATATTGGAAAGGCAGGGAGAGTGTGCAGTGAGGTCAAGCTGCTTTTGCTAGCCAATGGGGACTCGCGATGGACACAAATGTGGTGGGGTCTCCCGAGCCCCCCATCCCCATACTAAAGCTCTTTGGATACTGTTCTGAAAACACACTGTCTAATTTAGCTGGATGCTTAACTTCACAGAAATGCCCAATGTGATACATCTGTTCCATTTGGCTACAAGAGAGCAAAGGGGGCCTGAACGGGTCACGTGCTGATGCCCACACCTGCATGCTTCCCACACAGAGAGTTCAAGGCTTGAATCTATGGCTTTGAATCTTGGTGCAAGTGTAGAATTCCCGGCATCACTCATCATGGCTCCTGTTTGCATATCATTACCTGAAGCTGCCCTGTGTAAGTCACCAGCCTCATCCTGGAAACAAAGGCACAGACTGGCAGCTCCTCTTTCTCTGCACTTCTCCCTCTCTCTCTACTCAACAGTAACCACAGCTAGGCTATCTTGGGAAAGAAGCCCATTAATCTGATATATGCTACTGGGCTGAAGCATTTGAATTAATTCACAGTTGTAATGGGCTATTGTCTCTCAAAAGACTTTTCCAGGCTTATTTTATGCTGTTTGGGCTCCAGAATCAATTGGCTTTTTCAACCCTGTAATGTCCCCATCTTCCATGTCGGCTTCAAACCAGACGGCCTTCTTCCCTGAACACTTGGCTCTCAGCGTACTTTGGTAAAGGCCGCCTGGAACAGCCAACGCATCCTGATTTCCTGACTCCTTTCTAGAGCTTTAGGCTCGGTAGGTGCTAGATGCTCTTTTCAAATGATCACCTATACCAGTGTATGATCCTCAGGGTTTTTTTTTCTAAGTTTGAGGAATAAAGTATCCAAGCTCCTTTCATTTTGTGGCCTCATGTCCCCTAGTAACTCATTATAGTTTACGTTCATCTGATGAAGGAGGAAAAGGACACGGGGACCCAGTTCTTATGAGGATGAGCCCAGGACCTGTACACTTCCTCTCAAAGCTGTCAGTGAAATCTTGGGTGCCCAGCCAGGGAATAGCTACTGGTCAGTATCTTCTCAGTCTCAGCACAGCCTTACACTGTGGGGAGGAAAGGCTAGTCTGAGGGTTGCTGGTTCTCTTTAGCACGGTTTATCTTTTTATTTATTTTATTTGCTCAAGGTAACATTACTTTACATCACTGTATAGATTCAGAGACAACAGAGGCATAGTTTTAAATTCTAGTCTGTTGGTTTTTGTCTTTTAAAATGGAAATTAATTCCATTTATATTTCTGGTGATGAGATATTTGTACTAATCTCTGTATTTCATATTGCATTTCCTCTCTACCAAGTATTTTCCTTTTCTATTATTTCTAATTTTTGCTTGGATTTTTTAAGCTAATCCAGTTTCTTGATATCTCATGAACCCTACACTACATTTTTTTTCCCTGATGGCTATTGGGAAGTAAGAGATTCCCTTCCTTCCATGTTTCTTATCTTCCTGCCTTTCCTTCACTCCTCCCTCTTTCCTCCCTTCTTCCCCTCTTCCTTCTTTCCTTCTTTATTTACTCTTGAAATTTTTTATGCATATATAAATTTTCTCTTATAACATAAAAAGTTATATAATGCTGCTATTATTTTTTTAGTTAGCAAAACAATATCATACATGATTTAATTGGTAAAGGAAATCTCCAATCCCTAAAAAATATCTTCCTTGTTGTTTCAGTTCCTTCTCCAGCACTTTTTTTCATGTAATTTATTTGAACCTGTAGCTAATGCAAAAGATGCACAGCATTTGAGATAATTTGACTGTGACACCTCTTTTGTGTGCGTATTGTTCTGAGTTTTCATCCTTTTTCTGCCTTTACAAGTGGCTGATGCCACTTTAAACAGGAAACGTCATTTCTCTCTGAGGCATTTTAAAAAATCTTTAACAGTGCATCTATTGTATATCCTACCTTGCTTCTGCACAACCTCTGAAAGATTCTCTTTTTGGATTCATCTGTAATTTAATAATAACTGTCATGGTCACTTCTCAATGCCACTATTACATGTTCACTACACACTTTGATAACTGTACCCCTTCTCCATCATCACTCAGTGTGGCAACTTCTGAGAGGCAGGCTCTCAGCCTGAAGAACCAGGAAAAATGCCCGACTTTCCAAATGGTTTTTGGAAAATCATTTCTACTAATATCATTAGCTTACTTTTATTTCAACTGTGAATTTGTCCCAAGTTTAGGGATGTGTTACATTCATTCTTTCATTTTATGGACTGAAGCTTGTCTTGAAAACCAGCTTTGTACCACTCGCTGTGTATTAGATTTTAGGTATTAGAGATAGACATAGAAAAGTGTGCATTTTAATTTACTATAAATGTCAATGTGAATTATTGGTTGTTTGGGTTGTTTTCATTCCTAGTCTCCTGCAGTGTTCTTGGGAATGGAAATGGCTATAACCTTTTTGGAGGACACCCAGCAAAAAATCTATCAAAATTTAAAATGTGGGTATCACTTAACCTAGCAATTCTACTTCCAGGAATGTATCCTATAGAAAAAAAAAATCATCTATTGCAATGCATAGGTATTACAACATTACTTTGAGTAGCAAAAAAACTGGAATCTACATAAAACACTAATTTCAGCAAGAGGAATGCTTAACACGGGATAGTAACACTAATACGGGATAAAACACTAATTTCAGCAAGAGGAATGCTTAACACAGGATAGTGTAGTATCTCATTGAATTCTTTCTCATAGTAATCCCGAGGAGAAGGTTCTCCTAGTATTTCTATTTTTATAGATATGGAAAGTCAGATCTTGAATTTAAGTTAAAAAAAGTTTACAATGCTAGTATATATAGGGTGTGGAGGGCTCAACTCTCTGGACACCCCTACAATGTGCTAATAAGCATATTGGTTGAAAATAATGGGGGTGGAATGTCATTTCGCTCCATTCAGTTATGTGCTGCTTGAGGAAAAACAGACTGTAAAATAACACGTGAGCCATGGTGCTGTGTAGGGAAACACTCCTGCACAATGTTTTATATGTGTGGAAAACATTTTCTGGAAGGATTTGCATTAGACTGTCATTCTCTCTTGGGATTTGGATGATACTTAAGACATTATCCACTTCTGCATTATTTGCAGTTTATTCAGTGAGTCAGTTTTATTTTTGCAGCTCAAGATGGATTCAAACAGTTGAGAACCACTGAGGGCGAATCGGAGTATCTCACTAAACGTGCACATGCAGCTTCAGCACCCTTTGGGTCAGAACATTCTTTCTTGTGTCTGTGCATGGTACGATGTTTAGCTGCATCTCTGCATCTCTAACCTGTACCCATTAGATGTCAGCACACACTTTCAACAAGATGTGGCGATCAGAAATGTTCCAACTCATTGCCAGGTGCCCCCGGGGGGAGGGTAGAATGCCATGCGGGCAGGGTTAGTTTCTGCTGGCACCACCTCTGTGTGTGTGTTTTTTTCTACTCTTGAGGACATGATGAAGATCCCCCCCATCTGATGGTCTTGCGAACTTCGCAAATGCCTTCACTTAGAACTCAGAACCCTCTAAACCGGAGCAGACAAAATTCGTTTTTCCTCTCTCTACTCAGTTTAACTAACTCTTGATCTGCAACCGCATCATCCACAGGCCCCAGGTCTCTGTGTTTTGAACTATCCACCTCTTTTTGAAACGAGGAGGGGGCACTGGCTTTCCTTTTATCTGCGACTTACTCCCCCAATGTAGGGGGTTCCAATGCTTATTAACAAGTTTCATTAAGAACACAGCTATTAAATATTCAAAATAGATAGACTGTTCCTGTTGAGAATATAATTACACTGTAAATTAGTCGGTGGCCAGTAGGTTGCCTTTTAAGCACATCTTTGATGTTTCCAGTAGTTATGTAAGATATAGGGCCTGTTTATTAAGAGTCTTCAACTGTGTATAAAACTGGAGCAGTCAAAAGTAATGGTGTCTGCTGAAGCATTCTTTATCATATGAATTTACCTTTAGTCATCTATTATTTATTTCAGCTATTTTATATGCCATTATAATAAATATTATGACAGAGAAAGCTTTTACGCTTCAACTTATTGTACTACTCTTTACTTGCCTGCAATCCTTCAGGAAAATGTAACCATGCTTTACCTATAGTTAACGTAAATCATCACTTACATTAGAATGAAAAATTCACTATGAAAAAAGACTCTTTCTTCAATAGCAAGGCATAAATGCACAATCATGTTGACTGCCAAACTCCTGTGCCATTCGCTGTCCTTCCTTAAACTGTTTTTAAACTGCAAAGTGAATACATTGCATACAGGGAAATTGGAAGGTTTTCGAATGTTTTCACTCTCTTGTTAGCTTCTGGCAAGATAAGCATTTTTTATCCAGAGTGCAAAATATTGCCAATTACTGTCTAAGCATTTTTAATAGTTTTGCTTTACGTGGCACGCAACTCATATACCAAATTAAATAAGCTGTTATCCAGTGCAATTTCTCCTTGAATCAGCCTCACCATTACCTATAGATATTGATACAGTTATTTTGTAAATTGAGTTCCAGCAACACAAGTTAAAAAATTTCACCTGTATATAATGAAGAAAGTGTTGTCATGATTTTGGTGTTAGGGATATTTGTGTGTTTGGGGGGAGAGGGAGAGGAGAGCTGGGGTGCTTATGAGGACCCAGGAGTAAAGGTTAATACTTGATGGTTGATTTGAAGGTTAAGAAAGACAAACTCAGCCCTTATCCTTCAAGGACTTAAGAAAAATCCAGGGCTTTGCTAAGGATTGTTTTTGGTTTGTTCCCTATTTTGAAATGTAGAATCTTTTCCAAGAGAGTTTTTTCTCATTAAATGCACAGTGATGTATAGGCTAAGTCAAGTGTGTAGAGTTGTGAAATAGACTTTCAAATTTTACTTTTTCCTTGGGTTCCCTATTGGAAAGGGCAGTTATCAATGTATCCTTTTAATCCTTAGGTTTGGCCACAACTGGGGAAACTCCTTATCAGACTTGCTTGTGATGCTGGGTTCGGTTTTTCAATGGAAGGTATAATAGCCAAAATTAGATGCAGACATCTACCTACTCCTGCATTTTGCAGGAGTGAAGGTCCTGTTTTCTGTGACACAGTCACCATTCCTTAAACAACACAGGAGAAATAAGTTTTATAAAATCCCACATAGGATATTGATGAATTATTAAGCCAGTTTGTTTAGATCTGTATTGTAGTTTAGTGAATAATGTCATGTCAATAATATGCTCAGCTCCAGTGTCTCTTCTTGTTGTAAATGTGACAACTCCTATTTAAGGTTTCAGGACATAAAACCAGGACTGAGAGTATGTAAAGTGGAAGGGTGAGAGACATCAGCATAATGCAATTAAGGCCCATTGGATTAGAATTTGCAGGATGCCATTAGCAATAAGCCCTAAATGTAGATTATTGCCTTGGTTACATTTTCTCTTTCAGCAATAGGCTTCTCTTGTAAATTCTAAACGTATAAAGTAAATACAATATAAAATAGATACAAATCAGAATATATAGATTATGTTAATTTCGTTATAGCTGCTCAGGGTTCTATGTTGAAGAACATGATGACAGGGGCACAGCTCATTGGGGGATTGTACTGGAAACTAGAGTTTTGGAACTGGCCAGATTTTGGAATCCTGGATCTGTGTCTTACTAGCTGTGCCTCTTTCAATTCTTCTAGCCTCTGTTTTCTACTCTGTGAAATGGGGAAAACTATATATACTTCAGAGAATTTTTTCATATTAATATTAAATGAAAAAAAAGTGCCAGGTTTATCATAGGTACTCATTTTTTTGCCTTTATTATGAATTAGTATTTGTAAGTAAATGCTGTTTTTAAAGAAGCCTAGAAACAAGCTCTTTTTTATATAAGTTTTTTTAAAGATTTATTTATTTATGTATACAAGAGCTGGGGTATAGGCCAGAGGTGTAGGGGGCGAGAGGAGTCACCAGAGACAGAGTGGGGAGCAGAACAGGCATATCTGCTGAAATGCACTGCTGAGGGGAGCAGTGAGCAAGACAGGAGAGGTCTGCTACTCCATATGGGAAGCTCCCTGGCTGGGGATTGAACTCATGCTGCAGTGGCTGCGGATAGCTTCATAGTGCTGAGACTTAACCCTTTGCGCCACCAGGGAGGCCCAAAACAAGCTCTTCATAAGTGTAAGAGACGGTAGGCTACACCAAAAACATCACACAGAATGACACCTTCAAGTGAAAATATACAGTGGCTGATTCCCCATAAACAATAAATCTTGCAACTTCAGTTTCATAAGATCAGTCCCCCACAGTGGGACAAGAATTTCCTCTGGTTGTGTTGAGAACCAGGCTCCCTACGTCCATGTAGCATATCTGGGTGTGTCCCTTCTTCTGCCTCCCACAGCTGTACCCGTGTGCTCCTCTTTCTGATCATCTCACAAGTGATCTTTTGACATGAGCAATTCTCACTTGCTAGGATTGTGCCAAAAGTGTGTGCTGGGGATTCTTTGGTCCGACAAGTGGAGGAAATAAGGCTCATGTACTAGTCAAGAGTAATATCAAGTACAACCACTTGATATCACTGATGGGGAAAAAGGGATAGAAGAAAAGGAGGTGGAATCCATGGACTATGCATTTTCCTTTGGAATATATTAGTGAATGAGTGAATGAATTCATTCTTATAAATGTTTCTCATTGTTGACCAAGAACAGGACAGCGTGCTGCCTGAATGACGTGGTTACAGATCTGATTATTTGCAGTGAAGCCTCTGAGGGGCAAAAAGGGTTGGTGAGCACAATGACAGGTGAGATATGAGCAGTGGTAAAAATTATGGTTTGGGGCCTCCCCCGTGGCGCAGCGGTTAAGCACTGCGCTGTGGAGCTGTCGGCAGCGGCGACGCGAGTTCGACGCCCAGCCAGGGAGATTCCCACATGGTGTGGCAGACCTCTCCTGCCTCGCCTGCTGCTCCCCTCAGCAGTGTATTTCTGATCTGCCTGTTCTGCTCCCCGCTCTGTCTCTGGTGAACCCTCTCGCCGCCCCACGCCTCTGGCCTGTACCCCAGCTTGTAGTATAAAAAAAAAAAAAAAAAAATATGGTTTGATGGGGCCTCCCTGGTGGTGCAACAGGTTAAGTCTTAGCACTATGAAGCTATCTGCAGCCACTGCAGCACTAGTTCGATCCCCAGCCAGGGAGCTTCCCACATGGTGCAGCAGACCTCTCCTGTCTCACCTGCTGCTTGCCTCAGCAGAGTACTTCAGTTGATCTGCCTGCTCTGCTCCCCACTCTGTCTCTGGTGAATCTTCTAACTCCGCACCTCTGGCCTACACCTCAGTTCTTGTATGCATAAATAAATACATCTTTTAAAAAATTATGGTTTGGTGTAAATTGTGGCTCTGCTGGCTGTTATCTGGGTGATGCTGTGCAGTAGCTTATTCAGTCCTCCCATCTATGAAGTGGTGGATGGTTACTGGAGGTATGGGGTGGCATGGAAGAGTGCTATGGAGCTAAGGCTCAAGTGGCCAGTGTTCTGAGATTGTTCCCAGTAGCCCCCATTCAGCCCCATCAAGAAGTAGTGAAGCACTTGAGTAAATACACTGATCATGATGGATGATGGTGAAAACAAGGACAAAAATCACCATCATGATATTCACTGTAAATAATTATAAAATACTTATCAGCTATGAGGCACTGTTCAAGTGTTTTAGCTATATTACCTCATTTGAGGGTAATACAGGTGCTATTACAGATCTGTCTTTACTCACCACAGGGTTACATCTCTGTAAACCCAATCTAAATTGAAAACATTTGTAAGTCAAAAATGCACTGACTACACATAACGTAATGAACATCATAGCTTGACCTAGCCCCCTTAAATATATTCAGAACATTTAATATTAGCTAGCATTTGGGCAAAATCATCTAACACAAAGCTTATTTTAGAATCAAATGCTGAGCATGTCACAAATATCGAACACTGTACTTAAAATGAAAACTAGAATGTCCTAATTTAAATTTTGGTGTTAGGTTTCTACCGAATATGTATCATTCTCACATCATTGTTAAGTTGAAAAATTGTGAGTCGAGGACCTTCTGTATTATCTCCATTTTATAAAAGAGAACACTGAATGCCCAAGAAGTTTAGTTGTCCAGTTGGTAGGTCCTGGAACTGGGATTCAGACCCACACAATCCAGCTCAAGCCCATGGCCTTTACCAACACCTTTAGGTTCAAAACACTCACTGAGTTTGGGAACTGGCATACCATGACCTCAGGGGGACTCAGTGAATCTCCTAACTTCTACTCTGGGGTCATGTTCATCCTCCATTGCAGAGTTGCTCTTCAGTCTTTCTCTCAACACCCTATGTTAATGAAATAAAGAAGGGAGACAGCAATTACTAAATATGCTTTGTTATTGAAGATCAGTGGGCATCCCATTTTAGTGGTGGCCTTCCAGATAATAAGGATAATGGCTATTATTTATGTGCCTCATACCGTATACATCATTACTCTCACCGTGAAAGGCAAACAAACATCTTCAGACAGAACAGCCGAGACCCAGGACCCTTAAGTCACCTCCTTGCCTTCAGGCTGCCAACACTGTGGTCGTGCTGGGCTGTGGCTCCAGGTCAGCCTGGTTTTGCTGTGTCTGCTGTGGACGACAGTGTTTCCATCTCCCCACTTCTCTGTTTAAATACTGCACATTTCCCAGATGGTTCTTTTGGTTTCAGGCGGTATCGCATTTGAGTCGCACTTGGCTAATTCGTAGTCAAAAAATGGTATGCGCCATCACGGTTGCATCCCGACAGCCAGCAGCCCCTTTAAGTCTGCATGTGTGGATTGTTGAATCTTTGAGACAGGTTTTGGAACTTAATAAAGCACAGACCAAGAAGACTTGGTCTATTGAGGGTGTCAGTGAACTATGTTCCCCTCCCCACCCCACCCCCGGTGTCCCTGGATCCCAGGGAAAGGGAAGACAACAATGCGGGCTCTTAATTATGTCTTCCTGGCTGAACCCTGGGTGTCAGGAACTGCTTAGAAGTTGCCTGATGCTTTGCGTGTGGGATGCCACCTGTGCAGTTCTGTTTTAAAGTGATGGGTCCCAGCATCTGTATACATAATTTAAAATAAATTTACATTCCTATTTTGTCTGGGATGATAAGCCTGTGTACTGGTGTGATTAGAGAAAAAAAAGAGGATGGGGGAAGGGTTGAGAGAGGCATTTCATAGAATATTAAGATTCAAAATTCTTCGAATGAAGTTCTTTCTAGTCAGCAAAGGTGAATGGCTAGGTGGTGGGTTGGGGGCTAATGGATGAGTTGTGGATGGATATAGAAAGGAGGGAGAGGAGGATATATGAAGGGCTAACAGTTCATTTGGGGGTGATGGGATTGTAGATGCTTTTACTTTGTCCGTATTCATCTGTCTTTTCTAAAATTTTCTACAATTAATGTAAGTGTGAAATGGGAAATGGCTGGCAATAAGCCTGGAGGTAGACAGGGCTGTGTCACCAGCTGTTTCTTAGTTGTTGCTGTTCTTCATAATGTATTTCCATTTCTTTTTAAAAAAGATTTATTTATTTATGCATACAAGAACTGGGGTGTAGGCCAGAGGTATGGGGTGTTGAGAGGATTCACCCAAGACAGAGTAGGGAGCAGAACAGGCAGATTGATCGAAATACACTGCTGAGGGGAGCAGCAGGTGAGGCAGGAGAGGTCTGCTGCACCATGTGGGAATCTCCCTGGCTGGGGATTGAACTAGTGCTGCAGTGGCTGCAGATAACTTCATAGTGCTGAGACTTAACCCGTTGCACCATCAGGGAGGCCGTGTATTTCCATTTCTTTTCTTTCTGTTCACATGGAAGTTTGCATCTTCTAGAAGCCAGGCACAGCCCTGTGGCTTGCTCTCACTCTAAAATATGAGCAGAAGAGACAGTTATCCTGTTGGGTGGGAGATGTGGAGATACTACACCATAGAGGCTGGTGATGAGACAGAAACGGGGTGGCTCCAGCTGCTTGAGCCCCTGCTAATCGTGAGGAATATGGTCTCATTGTATGACACTGAAGGAGTAACAATCCTTGGGTGTGTCACAGCGTGGAGTTTGGGGGGCTTCCTTACTGTATCCTGATTGAACAGAGGATCTTATAGGCTTCCGAGCTATTAGAGGGTTTTAAGCTGGACTTTGAATACATATTCATTTTGCCAATGCAGAGAGAAGACTGCGCAAAGAAGCTCTGCACTTATCCTGTGTTAATTCTCTTACCTCTTAATAAAACAGTCCTGGGTTCCTTGGTGGTGATGGAACAGTCTCACATCTTGAATGCAGTAAAGCCTATGTGAGTCTATACGTGCGGTAAAATACGGCAGAAATCTACACAAACAAAGCAAAAAACAAATGCACCCAAACACCGAGGGGAGTGATGCCTGCAGTCTCATACACTGTATTGCCCAATGTCAATGTTTTCATTTTGCTGTTGGGATAGGATCCCCAATAGTAAGATGTCACCACTGGCAGAAGCTGGGAGAGTGATATATGAACACTCTTGGCCCGACTTTTGTCACTCCTTGTCTTTCTAATTAATTTTAAGTAAAGTTTCTTAGTTAAACCAAGAGAGGAAATTGCGGTCAGTTGCAGACGCACAGCCTGCCTTGGTGAGGGAAGCCTGCACTGGCAGACCCAGCCTCTTGCCTTCACCTCCCAATGAGCAGTTCACCCGTCATAAATGGTTTCCGACTAGGTCCTTCCACCACGGCGTGCCCATGTAGAGCATACGGCACGGTAGATATTCTCAGAACAATTCTCAATCTGTCCATTGGAAAAGCAAAGCCCCCAACCTACTCACATTAACATGCACACGCACCCTGGGGTTCAAGCTGTGTTTTACATCCCTGCACTTACTGTCTCACACAGTTCCTCTGCATCTCTCAGGGTCAGTAGCAGAAACAGGAAACCTGATCCGGAGGGCAGGAGAATTACCTGAGTAATAGTGTGGACTTGAATCACGATCCCCAGGAGCCTAGTAACCCTCAGTTTGTGGATTAGTCTGTTGAACTACTTGATGGCTTGTGACCCCTCATTCCCCCTGGATGTGTATGTTCTGATTTTGTTCTTATTGCTAGTGGCAGCTCTGTGTTTTATTTTAAAGTGAAGGGGGAGGAGGACCAAAAGACAAACTGCCAGTTGGAAGTTCCACCTATAGACGAATGCACAGGCCCACTTGATCCTGCCATCATTTTCTTTGGAGTATTGCTTTGGGGTTACCATCTGGGAATGTTCTCCCTGTTTTATGGGGGGGAATATGCACATCCATTTTTATAACATGTAGCCTACCTGTTTCTTGGGATTTCCACAGGGGGCTTGGTTGAGCAAAGCAGTGTCTCTGCCACCCCTTCCCCAACAGGAAGAATCTGACTTTGCTCTTGCTGTAGGTATATCCAGAGGTCTGTAAAATTTTAGTACAGTGTGAGTGCCATGTTCCAAGCAAGTGAGGCTGGAGCCAGATGAGGCCGGAGGGGGATGAAAGGCCACAGTCCTGCTATCTCTGAATGTTGTTTTCGAGGCATGCGAATCTCTGTGGGGAATGAAAGCTAGCATTGGCCACCTGAAGAAACTGTAACCATTGGAGAAGGAGCGATTATTCAGACAGAAAGCGTGTGGGTTCACTCTTGATCTGCAGGCCCAAGCTTTGCACACAGGGCATGACCTCACTGGCGAGGTTCACTTCTGGTGGCAGTGGCCTTCTCTACAGGCCAAGGTCCCCACAGCTACTCTTCTCTGAGCTCAGGAAATTCTAACAAGACCAGGTGTGGCCACTTTCCCCTCATCCCTGGATCAAGTGAAATGCTTCTATTCCTCCTTCAGGAGTCCGCAGGTTTCTCCACTGTTTGTTATCCAAGGAATTGAACTCTACACTGGGTAACTTGCCTTTGCTGCTGGGGTTGGGGAAGGCGGGTAACACTCTGCGCCCCTTCCCTGAGACATGATCACGGGCCTCTGTCAGGCTATGCAGTGATGCCATGTTCAGCGAGGGCCCTTGGTATTAACACAATTCCATCACCCTCCCGCATGGTACCCACGCAAACCCCATTTACTGCGGGGTGACAGGTGACATCAGGGAAGGTTTTTTGCACAGCAGGCATCTTATCTTAAATCCCTACCCTCTACCAGCAGGAGTTTGGGTGCTTTATACTTATCCTCACAACTCTGTGAGTAGATCATTAACATCTACCTTTTGAGAACAAGAAAACTGAGGCTCAGAAATCCTAACTGACCCCAACTTAGTGATCTCTCCAGCCACCCCTGCCCGATGTCTGTTGCTCAAGACTTGGAACTTGGTTAGAGTCCAGGGCTCCGGCAGCCGAGATGAGCTGCTGTGGATACACTGAGCGTCCCGGAGCAGTGCGTCTCCACCTCCGCCGGTCAGGGTGGAAGACGCTCTCAGCTGCGCCATCTGCGGCTCCCTTCGCAACCATCGTGGTATCATGTTATTCTCTTGCTCTTTCTTTAGCATCACTGTCTAGACAAGAATTCCCAAGATTGCTGTTAGTTTTATGGGATTCTTCTTTCCTGAACAGGCAGGTGGCCTCTGCCTTCTGGGCTGCATGTCCTTCAGAGGAGGCAGATCTAAGCAGTGATAGCATTTAATCTTGACCCCAAAAGTCCAGCCAGAGGTAAAAATTGGAAGTGCCCCATAAACACAAGGCAAGTCTGACAGGCATCCCTGAGGTCGAGCTTTCCAGAGTTCTGCCTGGAGCCCTGGAACATGGTTGCTGCTAATCCTGACTCCTCCGGTCTCCTTCTCATGTCTCTGCTGGAGGGAACTTGGACTTTGGCATCAGACTGGCTTGTGGTCTGTTCTTGCCAGCAGCTCCCTTCCTAGCTTTGCAATCTCTTGTCAGTTGTTACATTGTAAAATAGGGACAGTGTAGCCCATCTCTCAGTTGTTGTGGGGATGCAATGAGATGGTGACACCCAGCCCTCTCTAGGCGCTGAATAGATGTGGCCATCATTGGCATCACTATTTTATCCATATGTACACCACCTGACTATGGAGTTTTCTCAGTTACTATGCTAGGGCGGGGGTGGGGGGGTGGTCCCCCTTCCAGAGTTATCCTGGATTCTGAACCAGGGGGATCTGGGCCTATCAGGGTCCATTGGTGTGAGTTTTGCCTGCTGTTGTACTTTCTATAAATGAATTGTCTTAATTTTTGATGCAGACTAGATGGAATCACTTCACGACGCAAATGGCAGCTTTTGAGATTAAAATGTCATCTAATGAATCCTTGCAGGAGCCAGGCTTTGTCCTGGTACTCCCGTGTCACTCCAGTTTCTTAGGCCACAGGCTGAGGGGAGAGAGCTTAGCCTGGGGACCCTTTGGAGTAGAACAGCACATCCCCCAGCCTGCAGGTTTAACAGAGTCCAGCCACACAGCCTCCCCAAACTTGGCAGTAAAAGCCCTGTTCTTCCATTCATTTGATGATTTATATTCTCTCTGGGCGTCTAATATTAAACAGGGGAATTCTGACATGTTCCATAACACATTTACTGTAACTTGATACCATGAACTAAACTTGCTGTTATTTATCATTTCTTTTTATTTTCTCTCATTCCAGCACAAAGCCAAGGTAGAAGCAATGACCCTGGACCTCGCTCTGCTCCGTAGCGTGCAGCATTTCGCCGAAGCATTCAAGGCCAAGAATGTGTGAGTGTTCCAGCGGAGGGTCATAGATCATAATAGCTTGCAATTGTAATGTCTTTATCAGATGAACACAACAGGGGGAACGCAGGGCTGTGGTGTTGTCCCGGTGTCCAAACAGGGGCCTCATTTATATTGGCCTGTTAGGCTGCGCTGTCCTTTCTCCATTCCAAGTCATCCTCATGAAGAGATGTGTCATTGATCTAATAAGGGCTCCTCAGTTAAAAAAGAAAAGATAGAATTAAAACACTACGGATGCCAGTGAACCAAAACCAGCCCACATGTAAGTTAGAGATCCTGGTTAGAGATACTCTATAGCCACTTTAGAATCGAGGATAAGTATAATTTCGTTGTGTTCGGGAACAAGAGCTCTCGTTTCCCAGTACTAATCGGGGGCCAAGAACCAGGGCACGAGGAGATTCTGCTGTTTTCACAAGCCCACAATGATGATGTGATGCACCGTGGAAACGTGGCTCCAGAAAAACATAGACATTTGTCGTGAGGCATTTGCTCCTTCTCGCCATCCCTTCTCGGTCTTTTAAGATGCCTGAAGGAGGAAGCCTCATCCTGGGGCCAGCGTGTTTTCTGTCATCACTCATTGAGCTTCCTTTGGAGCAGGCCCCGGACCCAGCGCTGGGGAACATGAGAGCTAGCTCCATTTTCCTACAGCCCTGTCTTTCTGAGTATTTATTTGTACTGTTGCCTCAGATTTAGGGCAAGATAGTACTGGCTTCTCTTTTAACATCGTAGTTTCAGTTTCATTAAAAAACAGCATCTCTATTTTTTTTTTTTTCAGTGAATTGACTTAAACATGAGGATTAAGTTAATAATAGTCAGGCGGTGCCAAGGGTAAGTAAGATAGATCCAGAAGTGGCACCAGAATGACTGGATTTGGGAAGGCTGATAAAAGACAAGCTCTTTTTCGGTTAAGCTCTGTTAGGAGTGTGGGTTTGGTAGTTCTCCAAGCAGGTGATGGATGTCTGGGAGGCATCTGAACCACAGATTCTGATGGTCCAAGGTAGGTCTGACCGCCCCGTGCCATCTGGGGCCCACTGCTCCTGAGTCTCCCTTCAAGTCTCACACTGCTCTTTGAGACAAGATGTCTGTTCTCAAAAGCCATTTCTGGAGCAATCAAGTGGCCTGCATCTTTGAAACATGGAATCAGGCGTTAGCGGAAGTTGCACCATCCCCCTAGGTGCAGGCCCCTCCTGTGTGTGCTCAGCACCGCTGTTGACCCTTATCAGACCTCTCCCAGACCCTCAAGTCAGGGTCTAGAGCAACCACTTGACAAGGTCAAGTCAGCAACCACTTCTACATCATTGTCATCTATACCTTCATCATTCATTGTTTATTCACTTAACACACGTATCCTGACTGCGTCCCAAGTCCCAGGCCTTCAAGACTCTGAAAGAGAGTAGCTGCCACTGGAAGCCCAGTTAACCTCAGGCAAGCCATGATCCCAGTCGTCAGTAAGCAATTTTATTGCTGATGACCCAGTCCTTAACCTAAAGTTTTTGTGGTTGTTTGGGAGGGAGTAATAATAACGAAACAATAATAGTAGCAGAAATAACCCATCTATTGAGTGCTCACTATGGTCCTCACATTAGGAATTTGCTTGTGTTTTCTGATTTAACCTCTACCAGTTGGGGTAAACCATAAAATGAGTTCTGTCCTACAGAGGAGGGAAGTGAGAGGAGAGAGGATAAATTATCTGAAGTCTTGAGGGTGGGAAGCAGAGTGCTGAGATCCTGTGTGTTAAGTCATCCCAGGGTCCCTGCTTAACCACCAGGCTATGCCCTGGTCTTTCATTTTCAGTGTGATGGAAACAAAGCTCAGAGACAGTGGGTGACTTTCATAGGGTCACTGGGCAGCCTGGTGGCAGATGCAGGATTTTCATTTGGGTTCTGACTTTGCTCTGGCGGGAGTTCGGAAGTGCTGCCTCTTCAGGCTCCCTCCAATCCTGGAGTCAGAAAGCTTGGAAGCAAGCAGCTTTTCCTAAGAGAGCCAACTGTTACATAATAGGACTAGCTTCCAAGTCTTAACGGGACCATTAGTTTTTAACCATTAAGTCGTTCAGAAATCATCAAATTCAAATGACTTTTGTAATCACCAAGCCAAGCCTAAACTCTTGGAGAAAGTCATCACCCATTTTGCCCTAACCTAATCCTTGATTTTAGCAAACAATTCAGAGCTTTTGTGCTTCGAGGTTCAGAAACAAGGACAATTTTCCTTTTAGCAAGCCCTGTACCACAAACCTCTTTTTTATATTTCTCTGGAGAGTACGGTATTTTATATGGTTTAGAGAAATATTGTGGTAGCAAAAATATGCATAAAAACGCAAGCGATTTTGCTTTTGAAATGCTGCCAGAGTGAATTCTCCCCTGGATAGGCAGATGACAGTTCAGTACTTATAGGTCTTTAGATTCAGAGGACTGTCAGAAGTGAATGTAAGTGCCAGTGACTAGGCTGCCAGAAAAACACGTGTAGCTCTATTCTTATCACCTTCCATCTTCAGACATTAAAATTTCCTTGTGTGTAAAACATAATGACAAACGAAAGGAAGGCTGCCAGTTTGGAACCAATCTCTTTTTGTGCTGTTGGACTGAGGAGCGGAAAAACCCTAAAATGTAAATCCCACATGGATGCCCCCCCTTCCACATTCCCTTGTAAAGTCTGTCTAAGAGCATTCCAGAAGTATTGTCAGGCTGCTTCTCCCTATGCACATTTCCTGGGTCCATGTTCTAGCTCTAGTGGGGCTCTTCATGTTGGGACAGGCAGCCTGCTGTGTCACTGAACACAGAAAAGGCTAGAAATAGATGCAAAGTGCAGGCATGGGTAGGAGACGCCTCCTTGTGTGTGGAGCTCCCCTCCATCTGCCTTCAACCAGGAGGAGATGTGGATTCAGCCTCTTCTGAGGTATCCTTTCTTTGGAGGCTCTTATGGGGAAGGAAGGAGGCCTTCTCTATTTTACAAACTAAAGACCTTTTACAGAGAGGCTGAATCACTTTTCTAAGATTAGCAAGTGCTGAACCCAAGTCTGAATCCAGATCAGCTATTCCTTTAGAGATGTCTTATTCTTCAGCCATATTTTTCAGGATATAGAATTTTGTGTTGGTTTGGATTACTAAGTAACAAGTTATGCTGATTTAGTGAATTTAAAACAACAAATATTTCTTCTGTTTTTCTCTTTGTTTAGAGATTCAAATAAAGACAATTAATTTTAACCTATAGTTTTTCCCTCGGTTTTTAAAATTTTACATGATTTTGTTTATATCTTTTTTATTCATTACAGAAATTTCTGAATATCACATTCCTTTCCCACTTACCCTTTGACCCTTTCCTGTTAAAAAGAAACTTTAACACACCAAATTTATTTGAACAAGGTTGTTATCTCTGGTCCAGACTTCCTCTAGGCTGGAGTTGTCTGTAATCTATACTTCAGTGACAGCATCCCCGTGGTGTCATTTAACCTGGTCTTTTGTCTCCTAAGTTTCCGTGAAAAGAGGCTTGATCAAATTCCAGTTTAATTTGTTGGCAAGAATGCTTTGTATTGGCAGTGTGGTCTTCCATCAAGAGGACACAGTCTGGCTGCCAAAGCCACTTTGAAGGCTCAGCATCAGCACGCCCTGACCATGTCCTTGCTCTGCCCACCCCCCTTTCCAATCATGCATTCTGTTAGTCTCCACTCACTGTTCTGGGTGGTCAGCCTAGGAAACCTCAGCCTGCTTCCAGACACTTCTCCCAGAGTTAATGGTGGTGGTGGTCGGCCAGTGTGTCTCAGGTCGAATTATTTTGGGCATTACTGGAAAGTTCCAAACCAAAGCCTGTGGTAAGTCCCAACCAAACTGAGTTTTGAAGGTTATTTTTGTTTAAACTGCAATCCTGTAATGCAGCCAGACTCCCTGCCGCTGGCAGGCATAGACATCTGTCAGAGTATGAGAAACTGGGGCTCTTACTAACGGTTTAGGCCAAATATTAAGATTTTCTGTAATGGACTCTGAAACAATTGTCTGTTATTTGTGGTGCTTTTGCCTGTTTTCAACCCTAGTTGTAGCTGCTGAGCATATTGAAATGAACACAGTTTGAGCAGGTTCTGGAAAAGCTCAACAGCTCCTAGAACTAGGAGCTCCATAAAGATTTTTTTCTTTTTCAGAAAAATGTTTGAAAGTTTGAGTTCCACATTATGAGTGGATACCTGGATTCCAATTCTGAAATTTTAACAATTGGTGATGGCCCATGCTAGAGACCTTTATTGCTTGATCCCTAGTGACCAATCAGTTCTTTGAGTATTGCCCAAGGGTTTTGATTTATTCTTGAAATGACTTCACATTGATAGTTCATATTCAAATCATATGTGCAGTTCTAAAAATTTCTAGAGCTCCAGTTTTTATCATGAATTTCTGCTGTCTCTTGGTCAGTATAATTTAAATAATTAAGTTTTTTTCCACTTAGAAAATAATAGCTATTTAAAAAAATGTCAAAAGGACAGTTTTCTATTCTTTCTTTACTTTTAAAAAAATTAAGGGGGAGAATCTTTAACAAAGTTGTCCATTTTCACTTTTGACTAAATTACTTTCAGAACATAATTGACTAATCCCAGATATAATATTCTTGGATTCTTATACCAAATTTTGCTCTCTCCAGGCCTTCTATGAAAGTGGGTGGGCTATAAATTATAAACAAATTCCAAATTTTGAGGGGTAAATTACCCTAAGGATAGATGTGTAAATTACATCTTGGTGGTTCTTTTTCTCCCTGGCTCCATTTTAAGAATAATGTTTTAGCCAAAATATCTGTATTACCCTTTGCTCAACATGAGAAATCCATTTCTGGTTTGCCTAACAGAGGATCATGTTGCTTTGCTTTTCCATACAATATGAAAACTAAAAGAAAAATGCAGATTTTCACTGTAATGGACTCTTTAAATCTAGCTCATAATCATAGCTTTTTACGGAGAAATTTTAAAAGTCTGCAAGTTAGTTTTTTCCCATCCCATTCATTTTCCATCTAAAGGTATTGAAAAATCGTATTATGAACATTTAATATATAGAGAAACATCAGGGAAGAATGTTTCCCTCCAAAGTAAATTTTTTGGCCTTCTGAAACTTAACTCTTTAGGCATCAGGTCTTTATATAATTAAAAATGATATTTTATTTTATTTTTTTTTATTTTTAAAGATTTATTTTTTTTTTATTTTATACATACAAGCTGGGGTACAGGCCAGAGGTGTGGGGTGGCGAGAGGGTTCACCAGAGACAGAGAGGGTAGCAGAACAGGCAGATCAGAAATACACTGCTGAGGGGAGCAGTGGGCGAGGCAGGAGAGGTCTGCAGCACCATGTGGGAATCTCCCAGGCCGGGCGTCGAACTCGCGTCACCGCTGCCGACAGCTCCACAGCGCAGCGCTTAACCCCTGCGCCACCGGGGAGGCCCTAAAATGATATTTTATAAAACAGATTTTATGCTGTCATTCCATATCAAACCAAAATCCTAACTCAAAATAGTACATTGTAGTGTAGCAGTCAGTAAAGTTTTAAATAAAGGGCTGAAGAGACTTTCAGCTCATGATTGACACCAACCACTCAACTCTGCTTCTGCAGCACTAAAACAGCCATGGACAATATGTGAATGGATAAGCATGACTGTGTTCTACGAAAACTTTATTTAAAAACAGGATTTATCCAAAAACCATAATGGGCCAACCCTTGATGTAGTAAAAGAAAAAAAAAAAAAAAACACTTGTTTAGGGGATCAACTGAACTTAGGTTTAAATCCCAGTTCTTCTACTTACTAGCTGCGTGGTCTTGGGCCAAATATAAGGATCCCTTTGTCTCACTTTCTGGATCCTAGTAAAGCTGATTGTCACATATGCTCTTCTGGGTTGTTGAAGAGAACAGCCATAATACATGAAATAATCAGACATGCCTCAGAGCAATGTGCCTATGTATTGTTAATACACATTTGTATCTTATCTTGATCTAAAATGATTTGGGAGGTTTTAAAGAATACAGCCAATATGATAAAATAGAAATAAGAACACTACATAAACAGGTAAAGGGGATGAAAGTGGACTAGTACGATGTGACCATAGAGGATATGTAGTTTTCATAAGATCTTTCGTAGTCATTAAAATTGGGCCTCAGAATGAGCTTTGAGATCCCTGGAAACCAAGAGCAAAGAAGAAGGGATATGAGAAGAGGGGACATGAGCTCTACATTTTTCACAGGGTATAAGCACCACCAGAACAAAGCAGAAGTGATAGTCACCCCAGTGATGCACCACTGGGGTCACAAAGTACTTATTACTCTCTTGTTGTGTTTCTCCCTGTGCTGTTACTCTTTACAAAGTCCTGGACTTCAGAGGTACTTCCCAGTTCTTTCAGAGCTCACATCTAGGCCCTATTTCCTTTGCCACCACTTCATGTATTTCCCTTGGCTTTAGGAGCTTTTTTAGATGACTAGAGTTACCTTAAGTTCAACCTGCTTTGGATGAGTGGGGTACAGCGGGGCACACTGAAAATAAGTCACCTGTATTCCAGGATACCAGGGTACTCAGAAATACTTTTTCCCGCTTCTCTTTTTTTTTCTTCTTTTATTTTATTTTTAAGCTCCCCCCTTCTTTCATCTCATTTTTTATTGAGTGCTTCCCACAGTGTCAAGAACTGGGCTAGCCTTTGAAATAAGACCATTTGCCATCTCACTTCTCCTGTGCCTTACCTCTCTCAAAATAATGGTGAAGAATTTTTTTGATGATTTTATATGATGATGATCTGCAAAAAAACCCCACGTATCCTTAGTTAGGGTCCACTTTGCAATTAAAGGTTGTCAAAAAAGAATATTTCAGCAAGCCTTTTTTGTTGTCATTAAAAGTCAGCCCTGCTAAGAAATCCATGAAAATGTGCTTGAATCAACCCCAGCAATGTTGGCAAAATAAGCAATTTTGATTCCCCGGCAGAGTTCCAGATCCAGCTATCACTGTCATGTTTCCTGAAATCGGAGTGATGAATGTGAACCACACGAGACACACAGGAAGCCTCCCCCTTCCTGAAAGAATAAAAATGCAGTTTGGGAGGGTAGATACAGTGACCTACTCCCCCACCCATGGTCCCACTAATGCATCAGCCAAAGACATGTCTTTAACTCTAGTAAATAGTATTAATTTTGTTGCTGGTGTTCAATGGTAATCATTTAAAGCCCCAAATTAACTTGAACATGATTTGGTGGTGTTTTCCTGTAAAAAGTCAGATAAATAAATATATACAACCTAGAGGTACTTCTGCCTTTATGAGCCACATATTCTCTGTAGCAACCATTCAACCAGCACTGAAGGTGTCTTGAGTGTTGAGTGAGACCGTTGTAATGCAGAAGTAGCCACTGATGAGATGAACTTGACCTGATATGTGGCTGAGTTCCCAAAAACAGAAAATAGCTTTG
This sequence comes from Scalopus aquaticus, assembly GCA_004024925.1. Taxonomy (NCBI): domain Eukaryota; kingdom Metazoa; phylum Chordata; class Mammalia; order Eulipotyphla; family Talpidae; genus Scalopus; species Scalopus aquaticus. Next base: position 2,050 of record PVIJ01001476.1, on the reverse strand, counting down.
ATTTGGGATTTGGCCTGGGGGCTATGGTTTGCTAACCCCTGGCCTAGAACCCACTGTCCCTTGAAAGGTAACTCATTTGTAAATAACATCCTATGTCATGGAGAGAAATATGTCCTTTTTCTTACACAATGGGTTATGTTAGATCTGGCTGAGATAAGTTCGTATAGCAAACATTGTGTATGTGATTAATTTCTTTTTTCTCTTTAAAAAGATTTATTTATTTATGCATACAAGAACTGAGGTGTAGGCCAGAGGTGTGTGGTGGTGAGAGGATTCACCAGAGACAGAGTAGGGAACAGATCAGGTGGATCTACTGAAATACACTGCTGAGGGGAGCAGCGGACGAGACAGGAGAGGTCTGCTGCGCCATGTGGGAAGCTCCCTGGCCAGGCATCGAACTCATGCTGCAGTGGCTGCAGATAGCTTCACAGAGCTGAGACTTAACCCGTTGCACTACCAGGGAGGCTCTGAATGTGGTTAATTTCAATTGTCTGTAGAAATAATGCTAGAGGCTGCGAATAGAGATGAGTTTGAGTAGCACAAGGTGCTGTGCTAAGTTTTGGAAATACCACCTTATGGGAAAACAAGTCAGCTAAGACACCTAAGTACTATTTAAATGATGAAGAAACTGAAGCCTTAATTGGGGCATGGAACCATATAATGATGATGATGACAGTAATTGCTAATATTTATCACCTATTTATTATGGATCATCCCTGGCTAAGCACTTGTACACCTTCCCATTTTATCCTTACAAGGACTTAGAACTTAGGTCAAAAATGGTACTAGAATGGCGGTATCTTCTGGTCTAGCCAAACGCAATGATCAACCACATTGTAGCAGATCAAGAAAGCAAGTCTTAAAGAGATGAAGGACTTTGAGTAAGGTCATGTTAGCTAGTAGATAGTAAAGCTAGGACTTAGTCCAAAATCTGGTCTGCCCCTGAGCTCAACTTAGAATTTAGGTTAGAGAATCAGAAAGATCTGTCTCATTTGGGAAATGCATGATGTAAGACACATAACTTCCGAAGGGGATTTGTCCCATTAATAGGATGAATGACAGCCCCTGCCCACTGGGACAATCATTAAGGTTACTTGAAGGTTCAAGGAAATACTTCTTTTCTTCCTTTATTTTTTTAAGATTTTATTTATTTATGCGTACAAACTGGGGTGTAAGCCAGAGGTGTGGGGGGTGAGAGGATTCACCAGAGACAGAGTGGGGAGCAGAACAGGCAGATTTACTGAAATACACTGCTGAGGGGAGCAGTGGGCGAGGCAGGAGAGGTCTGCTGCGCCATGTGGGAATGTTCCTGGAAGGGGATCAAATTCGTGCCGCAGTGGCTGCGGATAACTTCATAGTGCTGAGACTTAACCCGTTGTGCCATCAGGGAGGCCCCTGAAGGAGATTCTTCTTGCAGCCTATTTCCTTTTACCAAGAGCAAATTGTTTCTACCAAAATATGTGGAAAGGATGTTAAGCTCAATGGAGGTGAGCACCTCGGCTCTTCAATTAAGAGCTGAGTCTGTGTTCCACCAAACAGCTAGAAGGTGTCTCTTCATGAAGCCAGTTTAAGCATAAATGGCAGCTATTTACTCCCACTTGCTGTCACCTTTATACTTTACTCCAGGTGTCAGTGTTCAGTGTTTCTTTCCCTTTAGTTCCTACGTGTCTTCATAATGATGCTGATCCAGTAGACAGAAGAAGACCAAGAGATCATGTTGCCATTTACACATCTGAACTGCCATAGTAAGCACTCTTGAATGCAAACCCAGCCCTGATGCTGTCCTGTGGAAAAACTCTTTGGGGATGTCTTGCCACCTGGCCTGCAAAGCCTGTCCTTAATGGTGTGTTCTTTTTTTTTTTTTTTAAGATTTATTTATTTATGCATACAAGCTGGGGTACAGGCCAGAGGCATGGGGCGGTGAGAGGGTTCACCAGAGACAGAGTGGGTAGCAGAACAGGCAGATCGACGGAAATACACTGATGAGGTGAACAGCAGGCGAGGCAGGAGAGGCCATATGGGAATCTCCCTGGCTGGGCGTCGAACTCGC